>CM025640.2:956479-1022557 GCA_014621495.2 Entosphenus tridentatus
GGTGGTGGTGGGAGGGATGCTGGGTGGGGGGTAGTGGTGGTTGTGGGTGGTGGTGGGAGGGATGCTTGGTGGTGGGAGGGATGCTGGGTGGTTGTGGGGGGTGGTGGTGGTGGGAGGGATGCTGGGTGGGGGGTAGTGGTGGTTGTGGGGGGTGGTGGTGGTGGGAGGGATGCTGGGTGGGGGGTAGTGGTGGTTGTGGGTGGTGGTGGGAGGGATGCTTGGTGGTGGGAGGGATGCTGGGTGGTTGTGGGGGGTGGTGGTGGTGGTGGGAGGGAGGGAGGGATGGAGTTGTGGGGGAGTTTGAGGCGTCCCCACGCGAGACAGGAAACCGCGGAACGCCCTCGCACCCCACTCGGGCTGAGCGCCTGCGTGGGACACACACTGGAGGCTCCGCGCTCGCTCGCTCGCCCTCACCACGAGCAGCAGCAGCAGCTCACCACGAGCTCACCACCTCACCACGAGCTCACCCCCTCACCACGGGCTCACCCCCTCACCACGACGAGCCGAGCAGCAGCAGCATCAGCGAGCTGCACGCACTCGCCATCAGGCTGGTAAGCGGCACGTGGCCACCCCAGAGGCACGTCGTGCCCGCAGCCCGCGTGCTGCAGCGCACGTGGATTTCATTGGCGCACCGAACCGGTTGTCGGCGATCCACAAGTGCGCCGGTTCGATTCGATCTCCAGGGGCGGCGTTTGAAACAATGTGCAAGTTTATGTCTTTATTTTGTTAACTTCCAAACCACCAAACGCCGTACAGCCAGGGGCCGGCGCAGGGTCTGAATCTCGATGGGTTTCGTCGCGGTGTGGCGGGCTAGAGTGTGGGGTGCTCCCACCTCTATCCGCTGTGGTGAGCGGGTAAAGAGTCGGCCGAGGTCGCTCTCGAGAGGACGAAGTCTCCAGTCGGAGTCCGTTCCGCCACCAGCGGTGCGAGACTCGGCAGTTGCAGCGCTGCGCCTTGCAAGCTTCGGGGGTGCCAATGTGTCACGACTGGAGCATTCGTGCGTGGCTCATGTGGATTCCGATAACATGAACCTCTGGCCTGTCTTGTGTGGTGTGAAGAAGAAGAGCCGTCGTCCGAAACGTTGCCTCGGTAGTGTTACTGACGAGTGTGAGCGTTGTTGCAATGTTGTGATGTGCAGTGATTGTGCCGTCCAAGTTGAAGCATCACGTTTGTACGCATGGCTCTTAAATCAGCACTGTCATAGTATATACGTTTTTAAGTGTGTTTTGCTTAACCAGGTGAGATCTTTCCATTCTAAACTAATCGTAGAGAGTGTAGAACACGTGTACTAACTCATGGATGCACACGAAGTTTTGAGAAGGCATTGCAATGTGTTAATTCCAGTAGGATGAGTATGTGGAGATGATTAGTGGTATGTGGAGATAATTGTTAGTATTTGGAGATGATTAGTGGTATGTGAAGATGATTGTTAGTATGTGGGAATGATTCGTATGTGGAGATGAAGCTTCGATGTCAGCCCATCATTGAGTTGGTGAAAAAAATAGTGCTCCGTTATAGAGAGCGCGTGTGATAAGGGTGCCGATAAATATATTTAGTGTCCAATTACAAAGAAAAGTGGACAGTGTTTTTCTCGTGTGTCCCACTTGATAGTGGGCATTGCATTGCTCCAGTAGACCAGCGGGCACGAGACACAAACATAGTGCATGTATTACATCCATATAGCCCGTGTGTCAATTGACTGCTGAATGAGGGCCTCCCCCACGCCTGGGTTGTTTGGCCATACTTCACCACGCCGGTCAGTGCGGGTTGTTGGATGGGAGCCCCCAGGACTGACTGAGCTCAATAATCCGCCAATGATGTTAGCCCTGGCTTGGAATGGAACTCGGGTTTACAACTCGGTGTGTCAACCACTGCATCACTGCTCCATACAAAACTATCGTGTTTAGTAGGGCCCCATAATCAGGCACGAGAGGCGCAGACCCTTTGCATATCATGGAGTGTCCCTTGAGATCGAGCCAGCCACATGATATCGCTCCATTAAACAAGAGAGTGGTGGACACTACTTATAGGGTCACCAGAGCGCACAGTGCCCTATACTTGGGCACTAGAGGTGGACACTACGTACGTAGTATAGGGTTCCCCATTCAATGGAGGTGAACGCGGCCAGGACGCCTGTTGCGTGAACCTCGCCCGGCGTCGGGTGGCGAGTGCCTCCCGTGGACTTTGCTGCGTGGCTTGAGCTTCATTATCGTTTGCGTTGTTCGCTTTCAAGAGCTGCGTCCGTGCCCGGAGGAGAGACGACGCGCTCTGAGATGGAGGCAGTGGAGGCACGGGGGTCCACAGCTGTAGCAGCAGCAGCAGCTGTGGCTGTCCTCCCACCACCCGCGGAGCAGGACAGCAGCAAGGAGGAAGAGGTGAGTTTCCTCTGCGCACCCCCCAACTCTATTGTGTGCTGCGCTCCGAGCGGGTTCCGCTCCGAGCGCGCTCTTGGCTCGGTATTCCCAGGTCATTTGGGGAGGTTTTTTTCGTTGTATAAGCAAAGGGCTGCACTTTTGGGAGGGGGGGGGATGGGTCAGTGGACTGATAGACAAGTTCAACTTCGTGGCACGACAAACTACATAATTTAACACGTGTATGCTTTTGGGTCTGATCGTTTAGTATGAAAACTACATCATGGATGGCATAATAGACGTCGCTGCTTAGCTAAGCGAGTGGTGAGTACGCAGGCATATCTGAGTGTAGTATCGGTCTGAATGATAATTATACTACAACATAATAATACATTTCATAGCTCTTTGTCAATCTACCGTTTGACGAAGGCCCTCTCCCACGCCATGTCGTGGTTGATCATACTTCACCACGTGGGTCTGTGCAGGTTGGGAAAGGGATGGAGGGCACCCAGAACCGGTTAAGATATTACCCGTCACTGGCGTTGGCCATGGCTGGGAATTGAACCTACGATTCATGGGTTCATAGTGCAGTGCGCTAACCACTGCGCCACCGCTCCACCGAGTACGAATATACCGCTGTCCTTCATAGCAAACAATGATTGCCAATTCAGTTTAATCTCCATTGACTTTAAGAGTTATATTTTTATTTCAGCTGCGATTTATTTCATAAGGCTTACCGAAGCACCAACAATTAAAATGCTGTCCATCATTCACCCGAAGCCTGGCAATTTTCACAGCCTCACAGCGACATAAATGTAGATATTGCTTAAAATATTCTGAATTGCTCATTCACTGCAGTTGGTAATCAGTGGAATCAAGAAGGAGGTTGTGCCTCTACGGTGTAATTAACTAGGCCTTGATTTTTAATGTGTCTAAAAATAATCCTCAAGGCAGTGTTGATTGTCAGATTGCTTACCAATAAAAAAGAAATAATCATCAGCCAGCTCAATGAAGGCCTTTCCAAACCACTTCCATCTCTCGCAATCCTGCGATGCAACAATCCACCCCCTTCACCTACACATGAACTTATTGTATCGCTCCATCGCCTTCGTGAGCAACACCAGACGTGTCCCATTCCTTGGGAGCCACTTCACAGCAATAGGCGACTCTGCTGCTGCTCCTGACTCCGTGATCTGGGCATGACCACCTGAATGTGAAATTTCAGTTGTTCCTCTGCATCTGCATCAGCAGCCACACGAAAGAAGAACAAGACTTTATTATAATTCTTGACCATCGTCCATTGTTCCTTCTTGCATTGTGCCCTGCCTAAGCCTACTTGATTTTCATCACAGTTTTAATGATGTCATTAACCCGCATACATTTCTAATCCACGTATCCATCCCTCCTCCTGCCTCGCGATGTCATTCCAAGCGGAGCATCTCTTCGTGCCAGTTCTTTGTGCAACTTTCTTTCAGTTTTTTGTAACAAAAAAAATTGTGAAACGAATGACCATGTTTCTGAAGCACATGTCATGACCGCAATATATATTTTATTAATAACGCAAGCGAAAGAATGCACGTGAATATAAATCATCCATAGGCATGTTTTTTTCAACAGCCGCACACATGCTGTGCCTGAGTCGCCACTGCATCAGGAAGCTTTCAGAGAGACCAAAAAAACCTCCAAATTATTTTTCCCCCCTCTCTCTCTGGTCTTCATTGTGAGCTTCTGGTGACGCCACGAAGCACGCATGGATAAATGCGTGACTCATGGTAATTACGGCGTGGGCCCGTACAGTACGCGCACGCAGTCATTGGCAGCGATGTGGATGAGCACCCAACTCTACGATTTGGACCCGTGTCTCGACATGGTGGACGGTGACTGATGTGAGGCAAAGCAGAGATAATGGCGAATGTCTGGTCCATCAACAACGCCCGTGCGACGCAGCTTAGAGATTGTATGCCAAACAAAGCAGTGCGGGTTTTTTTAACTTGTAAATGGAATAGAGGTGTATAAACAAGAAGGATGTTCTCTGGATATCTCACAAGCTAGACCAGATCCCCTCAATCCAACAGAGTACAACTTGTGTCGCTGTTACTGCACATCTCTAGACTCGGATGTGTTTGTAGACGTATTGATCGGCGCGATGTCGAACGTTTGGCTCTACGTGATCGGAGCTTCTTCGGGAACTTCTTTGGCACGATGTCCGATGTCTCGCTCGTTGGACAATTGGGGAGCGTTTGGGAAAATAGGTTCGTGGAGAAGCTCCCAGAGCGAAACGTCGGGCGTCATGTCGAACATCACGTGGTGGTACTACAACTCTGAAAACACCACGGAGAGCCGTGCAGCTCTCCGTGGTGTTGTAATTCCGACGGATTACAACGGATTATTCTCCTCCACAATGTCATCTTACGTTTCTCTGTTTTTTTTAGATGAGCAACATTGTTAGTGTCTGTTAACATTGCAGACAGCTGTTTGCAGACGGCTGTTTGCGTGTTGTCTGGTATTGTAAATATTACGGCGAGTGTCGTGATGGGTATTTTAATGCAATCAAGACCACTGCATCCTCTACAGCAGAAAGGCAGTGATTCACCAGTGTGTTGTGAATGTGGTTTTGATTTAGAAGTACACTACAGCATCGCATTTTCTATGGAATATTCATTTTAGTGTTCACAAACGGCACAGAGATGTGTGCAACAGTCCGACTGCTGCACTACGTTACGTTGCACTCAGCACTGCCGGATAAAAGCCTCCCTATGCCATGCCGGTCTTGGGGGTTGTTTGACCATGCTTCACCATGCTGGTCAGTGAGGGTTGTTTGACCATACTTCACCATCCTGGTCAGTGCTACGTACACGGCAAGGTACTTCCTAGATCATCATCGTCAGCTCTGATGAGTCCACTGCTGGATGAAGGCCTAGCCAAGCCATCTCTCGTGGTCCTGCAATGTAATTGTCCACCTACCAGCACCTGCAGGGCACGAGCTGATTACAGCGCTCCACTTCACAAATGACACTCTCTAAATCTGTGGTAGTTGCATGAGCTACCTTACACAGTACATAAACTAACGATGATGTGTAACATATACACGAGGCAAACGTGTCTGCTCTGGAATGCCTTGTTGGACCTCCGTTGGAGGGGGCTCTGGAGCAGAGGTCCCCAACCTGTGGGTCGCGGATGCCTGGTGGTATGCGGGAAAGGAACAAAAAATAATGGAAAAAAATTACAAATCGCAAATAACGTCACCCTCACCAAGGAAATGTAACAATTTCAAACAGCGTGTGGTGGTTTGCAAAATGTTTGGAGGCTGAAAAGGGGTCCGCGCAAACGAGAAGGCTGGGAACCGCTGCTCTAGAGGATACGTTGTCCTGCAGGCCACACATCTTGGAAGAGGTGGCAGCAACCCACAAGTTTTATATATTAAATTAAATGCATTGTTCTAGGCAGCCGATGTTTGAGACGGCATATTAACTCATTGCCATCACACACACACACACCTGTGAGGTCCGCTCCAAATGTTGAATACAAATCCATCTCATAAATATGGAATTAAGCGAATGCAGAGGTGGCTTGTCGGCCTAGGGTCACGTGTCAGGGAAGTGAGCCATCACCCTCAATCGTCCGGGTTCGCAGTGGGGACAGACAGAGCAATAGCTGTGCATCGCTTGCCCTGCCGTGGAAGGGCTCTCATGAGTCAGTCAGCCCGGTTGCCATTTGATGCACAATTTCCCAAGAGACGTTAATTTGTGCTTGCTTTGGCCAAAAGATTCCGTGTCAGCACACAACGTGGTGCACAAGTTTGTTGGAATTATGGGGAAATTGTTACGATTAGATAGTGGGAAAAGCTGTTTAGTTTTAAGTACCAGAATGTTTCAGTCATGTAAAGTGGTTGCATACTGCAGCCGGCAAACATAACTGTTGGCAAAACCTAAATTAAACTTAATATACTTAAGAATATAATAACAAACTCACGGTGGATGTGTGTTGAAGTGCAAATAGCTGCAATGTAATTTTACCCAGCCAAGCGAAATGAACATTGGCTCAGAGTTCAATATTTTCTTACGTTAATAAATAAATAGCACTTAAATTAACACGAAAAAAATAAAGTAAGTTTCATACATTTTCTCTCATTCAAAAAAGGGAGCGATATCTTAATCTCAGCGTGCATACATCAGCATGTGTCTGGGAAAATATACTCGCGTACAACAGGAGGTGCATGATTAATAGGTGTTCTTGTTTATGCTGACATGGCCAAATAGTCCTGGTCCATTCCTGTGCCATTTATACAACTCTAAAATGTTGCCTCTTTGTGGGAGGAACTGATGTTGTCTATTAATAAAAATTAGCATGTCAAATGCCGCATATTTCACATTTAAAGCGTTACTTTTCTGCGACAGTTTACATGTCATAACGTCAAAGAAGAACGTGGATTTCATGTCCAACATAAACTTATGTTGCACTGTATTCTTGGAATAAAACATTAAGATGGAATCGCATGATTTCTTTATACCCAGGAATGCTTCACTGAGTCTCAAGACTTGAATGCAAGTCCTGCTTTGGGTTATTTTTAAGTACAGTCACTTTAATTTCTCTGCACTGAGAGACCAAAAGAGGAACACATTGGGGATAGAATCGCAGTCAGTTTTAGGAGCATAATTTTAAAATGTTAAGAGAAGTAAATGGGCTTGAGCAGGACGCTTAGCAAGAAAGGATGATGGCTGATGGTCAGTAATAGTGACGGAGTGGTAGCCAAGGAACGGAAGAGATCCGTGCGGACAGGCACTACGGAGATGGAGTGATTAAATCAGGCGCGCGAGTGTTACAGTGCAGAACAGTGAGAGATGGTGACGGCTTGGGGAGGCATTCATGCAACAGTGGATTGATCTTGGTTGATGGTGGTGATTAACTTTTAGTACGTGAGAGGAACGCAGAGTTTAAGGAGAAAACCCCGTACATTTGAAGAGATAACACTTCCAGAAAAGTTTCCGCATGCTTTGGACACAAGGGCTGTGAGATGGCTATCGATGGGTAGTCCAGAAATGGGTTTCGTAACCCCATCAGTGCAGGCCTTTGAGTTGTATCGCTTCATGTGGGTGGGTTTTCTCTTGAGAACTCGAATTGCCTTCCCACATACCAAACAATACTTACAAGAAATTAGCTAAACATTCGAAGGCATATTTGTCCTGAGAATATTGGGACTCGGTGAGGCTTTCCTGGATAAATAACTTCCATTATGATGACTACATCATTCTTATTCATGCTTTCCAACTAAGTTGAAAATGTAAATGCATAAATCTCCCTCCATCCCTCTGTCTGTAACAAAGGGGTCACAATAACTGTTGTAAAGATTATCCATTTATAAATACAATTTCAGTGTAAAGTTGTGTTGCTATTTGGGACCCACCCTTTAGAAAATCGACCAAATTCACCAAAGGATTGCCCCAAAACGTAGTGATTAAAAAGAATCGGTGGCAAGGGACATGGACTTGGGGTCAATGCAGTGACATCAGTCGCTTCCCCACAACATCATTAGGCATGACGTCATCTGGTTGTGTGGTTTAGTAGGTAACGTCATCACAGATCATTAAGTCAATGCCTCCCAGGACAAATGCATGTCAGAACGCGTTACAGAATCCATGCAATATGCATGGTTTTTCTACCTTGTTATTGTTACAGTAAATGTTTTTTTTTTGCCATTGTGAATCATTGTGTCATCTGCAATGGTTTGATTTTGTCATGGGCACAAAATGGTTTGTTCCACACTTTGCAATAAATAATAATAGCAATGAAATCATATATCATGCAGTGCAGAATTCCCAGCTGTGAGAAACAGTTGTCCAGCACTCATTCTCCCTCCTAACAGGCTAGTAATCCTGACCGTGGGATCTGAGTGTACACAACTTCACGCTCGTCTCTCCCGCTGGGCTCCCACTTGATGGACTTGTTCCCGAATCGAAAAACTACCTGGAATGTGCCCGACCTTGTCAGGTCCTGAAGCCAAGCAGCGTGGAGCTGCTGCCCCCAAGCACGCGGCCCTGCTTGCCACACGCCCGTGCACGGCAGTCACTGTGCAAGCACTCTCCAAGCTCTGGGCTGCTTGGCTTCAGGACCTTGCACGGTAGTCACCGTGCACAGACGGCTTGCAGGGCCGCGTGGTTGGGCAGCAGAGGGCAATGCAGACAGGCGAATTGTTGTTCTGCAATTCTATGCTCTCCGCCTTCACCAACAATCCACACTGAACAGCGTGGTGAAGTATGGTCAAATAATCCCCCGTGACCTGCATGGGTGGTATGGGGAGGTCCTCATCCAGCAGTCCGTTGACAGAATGGCCGCACGTGTATATGCGCCATACTCATTGTCCATGCTTGGCGTGGCTAATTGACACGATTGAAGACCTTATGCAGAGCTATTCATAAAATCAATTCGCTATGCTTGGGGAGTGACTCAAACGTCAACATAAATCGAGGGAAAGGCAGGCGGCACCGACTCCTGAGCCTCGCCACACGGGGGTTTGACGTTTGCACTTTCCAACGCGTGAACGATGCAGCGAAACAAACGGCACACCAGACTTGAGCCCCACGTGAAAAAAATTATTAAACATTATTCTCAGCGATGCTTCATCTAAGACGAACCCCAAAAAACATTTGCTGTGAGAATGGCGTGTTTGCAAAGTTAACGATGAGCACGGCACGAGCCGTTGGTCAGCTTCCAGCGCCGTCGCCACGAGTGAGAACCACGATGTAGGTGATGATCCGATCGACGTATTTTTACTCCGTGACTATAATATGGGTATGTGAAGCTCACAGCACAGTTAGGGGGCGGGGGGGGGGGGTATTGATGACAGCCTGTAACCCAAACAATTTAGTTTCGCAACTGGTTACTTAATATCAAATCCATTTGTTGCCATGAATTTTTACAATTCCACAAAGCAAGCCGTTAAGTGGGTTTCACTCAACGGTGGCAGGCGATATAAGCACACACGTAGTATCGTGCTGTAGAGATGTACGTATGTATGTTGAACTTCTTTCGTACTTTATTTAGCCAATGGTGCTAATCGGAAGTGTGGGGGAAGGACAACAAACTAAGTGCACAAAGCAGTTCTCAAGAAGTGAGTTTTCAATCTAGTTTATTTAAAAGTGCAAAGCTCCAGTGGCTTCCGAATGTCAGAAGGAAGAGCGTTCCAGACGGCCGCAGAAGCGCATCTGAAAGCGTGTGTTACAGAGACCATCTTTGTTCGATGGCTAACTAAAAGCCGCTGCTGCGAGGATGACCGCAGTTTGTGTGATGGTTTACGCTCCTTGACAAGATCAGCAAGGTATTGTGGTTTATTCGTGGCAAGCACTTTGTGTGTAATGAGTGCCGTGTGTTTTTTTGGGCTTAGTTGCATGTAGTTCGGCACGATGTCTGACGTGCTGGCAGCTTCTCGGGCACGGAGGGTTCGTGAAGAATTCAGTTACTGGAGAAGCTCTCAGCACGTGGAGCGAAATTTCAGACATGGTGGGTGCCGATCATCACGCCGTACGACCTGAAAAACACACCAGAGAGCCACGCAGCACAAACGTGAACACCTACTCGGTTCCTGTTTGGCAAATCTATATACTAAAATACATTTGGGAGGGGAATTGGCATGAGAGAGGAAGTGATCCACGAGCATGGAAGTCGGTTTGAATGCCAGGAAATTAAAAGACAGGGCTTTGCAGAGAAGATTGGAGATGTTACAATATCTCTCACCATTCTAAGGAACCGTTGGATTCAGCGGAAATCGTTAAAGAACCCAAAGGGGCAGCATTTAATGGTGGCAGGAGGGCAACACACCTGAAATAGGACACAATCCCTGCCACAAATACCTGAACAATGTGAATGTCTTCCGCAAACAGTGCAGGATCACTTGCCTTTAAAATTTACAGGTGCAATATCTCAAGCTCAATATAATAACTACTCTATGCATTCCAAGAACACATCTTTCTGTCCAAATACACATTACAGGGTGTCCATGAAGGTGTACCATACATTATTAAAGAAATGTGATTGGCCATCGGTTTGAACTGTGTGGTAGAAACGTAAGCAACATATTCTTTATGTGCTTACAGTTTTAAAATGGGAAAATAAATCCACAACAGCACAGAACAGAATCATTCGAGACGATGAAATCTGAGATGTTGGGGAAACACCCGAGGACTCTGAAATCTCAATACGATGTGTGTCGCCAAGGCAGACACGCGGAGGTATAGAGGGCCGAGTTTGTGTGTGCGTGTGTAGCTTTATCGACCTATCGCAGTGCCTGCTGTCTAATTATACATCTTTAACAATGGACGATACCTGCATGGACACCCTGTATCAAACAAGTCTCATGAGTAACACAATCGGGCCACTGAAAGTCACGTGACCTTTATAAATGTACTGCTAGTTAAGACTGCTCCTGGGTAATGATCAAAAGCAAACATGCTGGGTGAGGCCAGCACAGGCGGTGAGTATAATATCGTTTGTATATGCAGGCAGTGTTGAGCAAAAGCAGATAAATTGGTGTTTGTGAATACAAAATCGACAAACAGTAGTGTTGGAAACTATATTCTTTGGGTCATTGTTGGAAACTAGGAAAGTTAGAATTTTATAGAAAATAATAAAACCAAAAAGTGTCCGTGCCCTGATATAAAAAAAACTGTTTCTACTTTACCTCCCACAACTAAATAAACCCACAATTCAGAAATAGCGACAAAATAGCGTGTGGTTTATCTCTTTACGTTGATAAACAATATTGGATTCCAGCGAAACGGAACCAATGTAATGTTTTTCAATTTGGCTAAAACCGACTCCGCTCGACGCAATTTGGCGTGTGTGTCCTCCCCTAAGCTCCATCGACTTATTCTGATTTGAATTTAGGTTGTTTTCGCGTTTATAACTGTCCAATTAAGATGTATTTTCGAGAAGTGTTGAAATTGGATTGGCATCAAGTCTCTGAGTTGAAAGGAATTCCCGATGTGAACCCACAGCCTCGTCCCTCATGGAGGCCCCAAGAATGCCATTAAGTGTGGAAAAAAAACTATAGTAATCTGAGCTTTCTTTGTTCAGTTGCATTTAAGCATCTGCGGTACCAGCTGTATAATAAAATAAAATACGGTCAAATGAAATAGAGGCCAACGCACACTGCCAGCTCGGTTTGTTATCGTCGCTGATCATCTGTCCGATCGTCAGCCGGTCAAAGCGAGGCACTTCAATCGGTGCCCTCAAGTTTACTCAAGAAGTTTTACGGTATTTATACAGAAGCGGGGGGGGGGGAGGTGGGGGGTTTGCAAAGGGGGGGGGGGCACCTCAGCCAAATCTCCAGCGAGTGGGGGCCACGTGTCGAGTGCTCGCTACATCCACCACCCGCTTCCTGCACATTCACTTAATTTATTTCATTTACATGTCATATTTCTTTGGCCAACGAGCAGTGCATCAAATGTTTGGGTCATGACTCACGAAAGCATTCCGGCCGCGAAGCGTCCGCTCTGCTGGACGGCCGTCGATCGTCGTGACTCAAACCAAATGCTCTGCAGAGGTTCCTGACGGCCCAGAGCGGAAAGCTGCGTTGGGTCCTCTCTGTTACTTTACCATTGCCCCCCCCCCCCCCCCTTTGTGTGAGGCGCATGGCAATTTGCCCACTCTGCCCCCGTCACCTCTCTGGACGGCCCTGGATTCAAACAGTCACGAGGCAGATTCGGAGCGTATCTGGGTCGTGGTGGCAATCGATAACAAGCGCTACGTTTGCAGCACTATGCCTGTGCTCGTTAATCTAGGGCACCGGCAAAATACATATGCACGTGGTAGCGCACGCGCACGTATAACGCGAACACGAGAGGGCTGTAGCACAAATAGGGAAGGCTCGCCGCACACACACACATGGAAATTCCATGAGCGCGGATGAGTAACGATGCACAACTGCGTTCCCCACCCCTTTTTACAGTAACTCGCAATCTTGAGGACTCTTTAAAATGTGCGAGATGACTTGCTGAGAGGGAACTTATGCACTGGTCAACAGCACATCTCACACTTGGGCTGTTTGCCACTGCTGCTACTTACTCAATCGGTTACATTCGCTTGCTGTCTGCGCCAAGGTTGACTCACTCTGGCTGACAACGATGCCGGTTTTGAGCAAGGCTGTCAGAGCGAAACTGAAGTTTTTTGTTTGCATCTTCATCAAGCCGCGGTTACATTTACAGGACACGTCGCCTTCAACAGCTGACACTGTTTCGTGGAAGCACGTGCGGTGAGCTACGGGACCCGCAGGAAATGAGCGCGGGTGTGAGATAACATAACGTTGCTTAGTTTTTATAGAGCGGGTGTGAGATAACATAACGTTGCTTAGTTTTTATAGAGCGGGTGTGAGATAAGGTAACGTTGCTTAGTTTTTATAGAGCGCCGTCGTTCAGTCCAATTGCATCTAAGCCGACGCCCAACAATCCTCGAAGCTCTGCAGTCCTCTGTATATTAAGATATGTTCAGGCGATTCATGAGTGTTTATACGTGCGGGAGCAACTGTAAACCCACACGTGCTTGGGGGCAACACCATTGCATATGGAAGGGACAGATGATATCAGTGAGCAATTTGCTGTACCGCCTTTGCCTGGCGAGCCGGGGTATATTATGTTCTTTTGTGTCGTACGTAACCAACCGCTCCACTCCGAGGTGCGGGGGAAGGACAACAAACGAAACACTAAAAGCAGTTGTAGAGAAATTCGCTTTCAATCTAAGGATGGCACCTTGACGTTTACGGGAAGGGATGTTTCACAGCTTCTGTGCGATCCACCAACCCTGGCTGCCTGCACACCCTGCTGGGTCACAGGCCGTGTGCGCTAACATTGCCAGGCCATGAGATGAGGGAGAATGGTCAACCACAAAGTGGAGGCAAGATGCATTTTTATTTTACTCGTAGAATGTAGATTCACAAAGTTTCAGAACGCACCACTAATTCCATATATTCCTGAAATTTTAAAAAATCCAACAATTATCCGTGGAGACAGATTTATATTCAACTGTTACAATAGGCATTTAAAAAGTGGGCTGTTATTGATAAAAAGGCATTTTGGCCTCTGTACTAGGAGCAAATCAATCCAATTATACATTGACATTTATGACAAGTTTCCCATCAATGCTTTATCGTGACTTTAATTGCACATATTGGCGCAGTGCTGTCCTCACAGCACTCTGCTCTGTTAATCGCATCAACAGTTTTTATTTGCAGGATGGCTGCACTCCTGCCGCTGCCCGAGAAACGACACGTTCACGAGCGGGCTTCTATTAGCCTTGGTCGAAATCAACTTGCGATGAATAAATGCATCTGCAAAAGTTCCATCCCTGCATGACAAGTCTTTTTGTCGAATCCTTTAGCTAATGTGTCCTTCTGGACTAATATTGCATTGGTTTAAGCAGGAAAACTCTGAACTGGTTTAATCGTTGTGGATTTCATCAGTTAAACTAAATGCGTAGGTTTTTCGTGGTCGTGCTTGTACAGCTCTCCGATGCGTTGTTGGGTCGTGCCACGTGATGTTCATCACGGTGACCGACGTTTCCCTGCATGTGCTGCCAACTTCTTCAGGAATTGAAGAATTCAGAATTCGGTTCCTGAAAAATTATCCCTGCGATGTCGCGCGGAACGGCACGTGGTGCAATTCACAAACTAAATAATTCGGCTGTCGAGAAACTCGCAGCATGTGAAGCGAAACGTCGGACACCGTGTGGAAGAGCGCGCGGTACACCGGGGGCAACGGAGCGGCGAGGCGAATGCTGCGGGAAGTTTCTTGCTGCTGTTGGCAGGGGCCACGTGAGCTATGGGGCCTGCCGATTGAAAGACAATATCACTGTAAAGAGACTCACTTTGTGGCACCGTTGTGGAGAATTGGGAAAGGAAAATCGTCATCGGCCAAGATCAATCCACTGCTGGATGAAGGGCTACCCAAGTAGTTCTACGATGTAACAATCTGTCGAGCACATGCTCATAGGTTGTTTTCATCGCTCCATTTCCTTCACTGGATGGCTTCCTCAGACACGTTCCTTGGCTGCCACTTTGGGTTACGATGTGTATACGTAACTCAAGAAAGCCTCGCTGAGCCTCGGAACATACTCAAAGGAGGGTCTGTTTGGAACATTGGACCAATTAGTTCTGTTCACATTCTTGTACGTGGGATGAAATCGGAGTGCCTGCAGAAAACCCGCACATTCAAGGGAGATAACACAAATGCCACATGTATATTCCACGATCCTTCTCAATGTACAACAAGAACGTAACACACATTCGTCAAGAATTTCCCTAGAAGGAAATTAGTTCTATATGTATATTAAATAGCTGACGTTTTAGGGAATGCTTCTTCGTCATAGCAGAGAAAATAGTTAATTTTTTTGCAGATGGCTGACTCAAATAGGCTCCATCTCCAAGCGACCCGCCAGCCCCGTCTCGGATATTGGATTGTAGGGTTAATTTTCAAAAGTCTGTAGACAACGCTGATTTTAGCTGTGACCCTGAGGTGGCACCATGTTGTTGTCCATACGTCGAGCGTTGGCACCCAGGTGGAGGAGGGCTGCGGCCAGCCAGTCCACACGGCCATGTCACATGTTAGCGGTGCCTTAGAGGTCATCTTTCTTTAGAAACTAAGACAAAACTGTTTAATGAGCGTACGCTTTGCATTATTGACATTACTAGCGGCTATTGTGTAATTATTGTATCGTTACGAATCTTTTTCCCTGACATGAAACAAAAACAAATTGAAGTGCTAAATCAATGATCAGCCCTGGACGTGTGGTTTCCTTTTGTTCTTGAACTCTCCGCCAAAGTGGCGTTATATGGCAGACCGTGAATCTCGGAGATTAAATTTAACGTTATGAAACTGTGAGACAACAATGATGTTATAAAGGGGTTCATGCTCCTATCGGCCGCCTGCCTCGCTCCACCGTGTGCGCAAATGTTAACCGGTGGCGAGGTGCATTGACGACGAGTGTCCCCCCCCCCCCGCCTGCCTAATGAGGCGCAAGCTCGCTTGGTTCTCCCTTGGTGGTCCTGTGGTGAGAAATTCAGGGTGGCGGCGTTACAGTCCGTCGGGATTTTCGAGCTAACTTGAGAATCCACATGGGCATCAAAATGAAAGTGGCCAGGGCTATTTGTGGCCAACAAATGTTGCCGCTCGAGCTATAAACATTTTATGCATTATTGTGTGTTTTTTTTAAAGCACCACGGACAGCACAAGGCCGCAACTTTAAAAACACAGCGTCACGATGACGGCTTGTTTACCCCCGCCGAGCGGCGTCGTGCGAAGGGCATCGGTTCTCTTTTTGTGGCCCAGGACGGGAATTGCAGAACTTGGAAACTGGTTTACCAAAAAATACATCACGTGGTGCAATTTACCACTGCTATCACAGTAGCCACGCAGCAATACAGGCAGACGTCACAACAGTGCAGCCTGCTCGTTAGCGACGTGGGTGAACGGCCACCTTTACGTTTAGGGGTGTGCGTGTGCATCCTTGCCGACCGCCTGACGTTTCAGTCGTTCGGGAAAACTGTGTCCAGCGAGCAGCTGTTTTACAAACAAAGCAAAGAAAATCTAACATTTCTCTGATAAGATACGGCATGTGCATCTGCCTACCACTAGGTACCGCTGCTCTCAGCGAATAAACCCTTGGGCTATTAAAACAAAAGGTGTGAGTGTGCAGAGTGCAATAACAGCAATCTGGGTCTGCCCTGTGACCTGGGTCTGCCCTGTGACCTGCCAATGAGCTTTCACCACTCCACGGGATCTCTGAAGTGCACTTAGCCTGGCGTAGGGCGCCACAGTGACGACGCCTCGGCAAATGAGTGGATTGTTGTGTTGGAGTGAACACACAATGAAAAATAATTCTGAGTCAATGTCACCTGAGGCTAAACGGAGCACCTAGCACGTTGTGCAATTAGCAGTGGGCAAAGCTGCCAAGCTTCATGTCGACACCACCACCCAGCCCGTTGGGTACCAACCCTAACAGGTGCTCACCCTTACCATCACGAGGACGAGATTTACATCTGTATATGCTGTCATGAGGAATGTATTCATGTAGTGATGAGTGAACTGTGCTGTGAGCCCGGTGACCTGAGTTCATTTCCCGCTTAACGTCAGTGGCGAGCTATTACTGAACCGGTCCCGGGACCTCCACCCTTTACCAAATGTGGTGAAGTATGGTCACACAACCCAACCCGCAACACCGAATACGGTATGGGGTGGCCTTCGCCATGGGCTGGAGAGGCCTTCCTCCAGCAATTGTGTTCGTGCAATATTTAAATATCTCATGAGACATTTGTGTTTGCTCTGATTTCTCTTTGCTTCATTGCTGTACTTTATTTTGTTTACTCTTTGATTCTTTCGGCAAAGTCACGTATAAAGAGAAAATAATAAATTTAATATTATTTTGTCAAATGAGACTCTATCCTGGTCTCTTGAGTCCTCACCTCGTGGTTAAACTAAATACCCTTAACTTGAATTGATAACAAAGCGCTGTGAATGATTACTTTAATATTATTGTTAACATATTTGTTGTTGTTGTTTTTATTCGTCTGCAGCTATTGCCCTCACAGACTCAGGCATGCAGGAAAAGTGTCGAGTTGTTCAAGGGTGAGGCTGCGGTGGCGGTGCTGGAGCCGGCCACAGGAGCAGCAGCGGAGCTCGGCGCGGATCAACGCGAGCGGCCGTCTGGGCAAGAGGCACTCGCTAACGACGATGCCAGCACAAACATCGACCACCGAGGCAAGTGCATAATAATTCCACGCACCTCGCAGATCTTTCCGTCCAATTTTTTTGCGTGTGATGATTATTGTTTTAAGGCAAGTTGATTGCGAAACTTGGAACGTGAAGGAAGCGGGTCGGCATTGCGGTCATTATAGGCGCAGAAAACAATGGATTTTACCACCATCGTATTCGCGGCTTGACAGGGAAATTTGGAACAATTTTGCCATAATTAATATTTTCCTCATTTACTTGGCAAAGTTACATATGAGCGGCAATATATTAGATTCTACACGCAGCCACGGTTATAACCCACACGAGAAAAATAACGTGTTACTTTTTGTTATTCATAGTATCTGCCCTGAAGACATCCACTCCAAACATGTATATTTCTATTTCTGGCTGATGATGCACAAAACGCTTCAAATTGGTTAGTGTACACACGTGTTATGCTGCTATAGCTGTAGGAAAAGTTTTATAGCTTAAAAAAAGTTTAACTTAAAAAAAATTACAGATTCCAGCAATACGGGCAAGGCAAACTCGTGCCATACTTTGTCTAAATTACTTTGTTGGAATGCTCCACTACTCGAACCGGTATTTACACAAATGTCAAGCAAGTGTGCATGACACAAGTTTATAAACGTGCTGAAAGAAGTGCATTTTTAAACGGTGACTTATTTTATCCGTGGCATTTGGGATCAGATACGTTCAGACAAAGACGGCGGGGACACATAACTTTAAAAAGTGGCACAAACAAACGGGCGGAGGGTGCACGCGTGGAAGTGCGCCGAGTGACAGGAAGAGGAATACATAGATCATGCAGCACGCCCCAAACAAATCGGAGGCATCATCTTGACTAGCAAGGTAAAGGAAGTGGCCTTGGGCACGACACGTCACGGCTACAAGGGATGACCACCAATGGCCGAGACCGGTCACGGAATGGCTCAAGAAGAACGACGACCGCCGTAGAGATGGAGCCGACGAGCTCCGCTCACGTGCAGAAACGAGATGGATTGTGGTATCGCAGGCAACGTGAGGGATTGCAACGGTGTGGGGGAGGCCTTCATACAGCAGTGGATAGAACAATGCCACCGCTGCTGCTGCTGCTGCTGATGAAAACAAGTAGTGCATTACAACTTCTCCTTGCCCAGAATCTACAGCTGCACAGTGCCACTCAATAACGCAGGTTATGTAAATATGCAGATTTTGTAAAAAAGAAATGCAGGTTATGCAATGCTCGGTCCACCAATGCAACCATAACCAGCAGTAAATCGATCAAAAACCACAGGGGAAAATTACACTCAACAAAATCAGTACTGTTCATAAGTAGGAGCTGGGGGAATATTTTTCTTACTGTGGGGTGAATAGGACTTCCAAATCCGTTTGGCGGTGCCACACATTACCACACATCTTTAGCCTTATCCAATAATAACGTGCAACATAATTAGGATTCACTTTTACTGAGCATGCCAATACTAAATACACTGTGTTGCCAGGTGAAAAATACCCCCCTCTAATAACCGGTGAATTACAGCGAAGACGCTTGCAGTGATGGATATATTTTGTTTGTAGGCCATTTGGAAGTAGTAGGCCTCATGTGGCCATAGACCGTAGATTCCCCACCCCTGGCTTATAGCATTTACAGTACTTACATATGATAATGCTACTACAAATTAAAGTACATTTATCATCTTCTTTGGTATTTATGCTGTTCACCAGTTCCAATCATTAATATTACATCCACAATTCCACCACTCTGTTTGCTCAGTCATATTTTGCTGAAATCCCACTGTCTTTCCCTCAAATTGCCCTTCCCTTGATTGTGTATAAGATGTTCACACATAAAAGGCATCAAGTCTGCATTATCTTCTTGGTTCTTTCGGTAAAGTCACGTAGAAGGGAAGTCATAAAATAATAAAAATAATAAAACATAATAATATTTTATTATATTATATTATTATATTATATTATTTTATTATGTTTTATTATTTTTATTATTTTATGACTTCCCTTCTACGTGACTTTACCGAAAGAACCAAGAAGATGAATTCCTGCAGTCACGAAAGCTTTAAATCGAAAGTCTGCATTAACCATACATACTTGTGGCAAAACATGCAAAAACAAATATGCTTGGATAATGTATGGATTGTCCTCGAAACTAATTTTCCAACACCAGAGACAACCACTTTTAGCATATTTATTTTCATGATTTACCAAAAGGACGTGTGGTTAACGCCAGACTCGACGCCTTGTAATAGTTGCCTGTTTGGTGTGTGAACATCTTAGCACCTCCTGTGTGTTGTTCATCATCTTGAAACTTGCAAAAAAAAAAGGTCACTCGCTCAGGATATGCCAGGTGAAGTGTTTACGAGGCATTTAAAAGCCAACCAATTAACATTGCTTTTGAATAATGTTTATGCAGTTTTTTACATAGCTGAACATTACAGCTCAAATCACCCGCAATGAACCAAATCTCATCAGATCTCAGAAGCTAAGCTGGGGTTGTGCCTTGTCGCTACTGTACATGGATTCGAGACTACCCAGACATACTTTACCAGGTATTGTAGACATGTGCCAGCCAGGAAATGGTAGTACAACAATATTTTTAATCCATCTGTGCGGAGCTTTAAGTGTTATCCCCTTGTCTGCATTCATTTTCTCCGTGTACTCCAATTTCCTCTCACGCGCCATGCACTCCTTAATGTAATTGGCCAAACATCCCAACGAAAGACGTTCCCGAAAATGAAACTGAAGACCCAGTGTGGCTCACTCGGACAAACAAGAGCATTATGAGTCACCCACCCAAGCCGAACATGCCGTCAGTTAATTTTTTCATCCACACACAAAAATCAAACAGAACCGACGCTGTTATCACAGAGATTTAAAAGGGTTACAATGCCGACAATAAACAAAACATCTCCGTGCTGGCAGGGCAGACTTGCAGGCATCACCCCGACCGCTCGCCAGACTCATGGGCTCCCAGGGTGGGTTGGCACGCCGTTCTGATGACTGTGCCATCCTTCAGCACGGGCAACTAGGCTGCCTGCCACCGACCGCCTGCGGACATTAAATACTTTATTACACTCTTTGTAAGAGCGGGTCATTGTGTGCACCGCTGTTGTCATGGTCAAATTTACTCTGCCTGCAACAATGGCTATATCGCCCACTGCGCTCCAGCCGCTCTGTCGCCTTGCCACCCGGCCGCGCTGCCAACTCTCGTTGCCCGGCCGTGAGAACTCTATTCATCCTACTCACCACGGCGTGGGTTTTCGCGATCGCGCCGCGCGGCTCTCCCGTGTGTTTTCTGGCCGTACCGCGTGCTTGTTCGGAACGATGTCCGACGTTTCGCTTCACATGCTTGGGAGCTTTTTCAAGCGCTGTTATTTTACCGACTAAGTTTCCGATGAAACTCCCGGGACGCGTTACAATAACACACCGCACAACCAAAAACACAGGAGAAGGCCATCCATTAAGACCTCATCTGACGAGAAAGGAACGTTTTGCAAGACCTCTACCATAATTCACCATATCCTTGACAAATGGGTCTGCATCTCTCATCACTCGCATGTAACCAACGAGCCAAACTTGAGTTTAATTGTTCATCAGAGTGCAATAGGTTTATCCAAATCTCGCATGTCACTATCCTACAGTGACAGTAACGGTTCAGGGGTACAGTCGCTGCAGTTCTAGTCCCTCGCAGGTATCGGAGTTCTGTTATTAGTGGGACAATGCGAATGTGCTTTCCAGTGATTCGTAGCATACCCTCACCATCAACCACGGTGTTAATCCCTGGCTGGATGAAGGCCTCCCCAAGTCGCGCCATCTCTCATGACTCTGCGATGTAACAATCCACTCAGCACCACCTGTACATAGGCCTCGGCAAGGTAAGGTAAAAGGTAAAGAGCAACGAGCCTACCTTTTACCCTACCCTTTACCCTTACCCCTTGGCATGTCGACACCTTTACCCTTTACCTTTACCCTTTTACCCGGTAAAAAGGGTACAATTACCTTACCTTGCCGAGGCCTACCTGTACATTAGCCGAATCCATCGCTCCGTATTCACTCCCATTGAAAACAAGCTTCTTAGCTCAATGGGCCTCATTTAAAGGAAAGTTAATTTAACAACTCATATTTATTATAGATTTAAAAAACACATTGCGACAAGTCCAAAGCCCTCAATTTCATAAACTGTGTGATTTTATTCGGGATAATGAAAAGAGCAAGTCTATGACTGCTTATGTTTTAAACAGTACCATGATAATGTCTTATGCATGATACAGATACTCCAGAACTGGACTTGATAACTGGATGTCAGAGCACAATTCTGATGCACTTACAGCAATCCATTTAGGGGAGCATGACGAGTCATGTCATGTGATCAGCTGTTTGTATGCCAAGTTGCGGATGATGGCAACAGAGGCAGCCTTGCCCCGAAATTAACGAAACTTGAGTTAGGCCACTCATTCGTCTTGAGAAAGAATTCCGTTACATCGATATCTAACCGGCTTGCCCTGTAGGTATATGGAGTGGATGGTCAGGACCAGGTTAAGTTTTTGCGGGGCCTGGGGCTCTTTGAGATTTGGGAGAGCATCTCTTCTTCCCCTATTCAACTCCATCCGTTTTCTGTTTTAACATCACCCATGTCCATTACCAAACACTGCATTGTTATTCACCCCGGTCATTTCAGTTCTAGTTTGTGAAAACGAAATAACTGGCAACACAATACACACAGTATATTTCTATGGCTTTACTGACCACAACACAATACACACAGTATATTGCTGTGGACTTTACTGACCACAGCACAATACGCTAAAGTATGTGTCGTAATTTAACGGTACAGTATTGCATTTTAACCATTATAAAGTAGTATCTTAATTTGTGGGAGCAGGGGGGGGGGGGCAGTCATCAACATCTGAGGCCCCAGACTGCAGGCCCCAAAGCCCCTGCGTTAATCGAGCCTCGTGTGTAAAAAAACCAGGTAGCCGATTGTTCTCTTGCCCTATCCTACACAAGCTAAAATCCGAACCGCACCTAAATCATGAACAATGGCTTCCTGTTTTTGCAGGTGATTCATAACTCACGCTGGCAGATTCATTCACGGATAGATGCGTCGCTTTTCTGATTAAAAAAACAGCCCCCCATCCGACTGCAAGTAATCTATTGTGCCGTACTTTATTTAAAAAAGAAAGCAATCTGTTTTTAACAGTAAATATCCACGGTTATGGCACGCGCTTTATTCAACGCAGTTTTAAAGGTTCTCTAAAGTGAAAGGAAAATATTTTCTCGGAAAATAATTTATAAGTCACGGTTCCGTATAAGTTAATGATACTGGCAGCTGTGACATCGTCTGCGCGTGTATTTTTCCTGCCACAGTTGGCAGCGGAGCGATCATGTGACCACTGTTAGTGGGAGCGGGCTCGGGGACATGTGGATTCACTTAGCAGCAGGAAATCGGGCGAGCACATCTGGTCTTCTGGCCTAGGTCGTCCGCATTTGGAATGATCGATATTTGATTGATTAAACCCGAGCCCCGTCTCGTCTGTTTGCCCCGTTGTTTGCATGTGAACACCAGGAGCAGACCTCGAGGCGGAAGGGGGCTGCTGCCCTGTCGTCGCGTCGTCCCACCACGTGAACACCGCCACTGTCGACGCGGTGCGCTTGTCAGAGTGCGGGCAAGGTAGGCGACATCAAGATGTGACGCGTGCAAGATGACAGCATTTTGACAAATGCATGTTGAGGACTTGGTCTGCCAGGCTGACCGTTTAATCTCATCCACACTGCGTTCAAACACCATGCGCACCGCTGGCCCCCACACTCTCTTTCTGCTTCTCCCCACGCATTGCACCACTCTGGAAATCCCTCCCATCGCTTCTCGAAGTGGTCACAAGCTTGGCCAATGTGTATCGACTCGAATCGATTGCACCTTTATTTGTGCTGTTTGTTTCTGGCCACTTGGCGTTTCGGGGGCTTTGGGCCCGTGCCCAGCAACTGCTTTTGAACAACATCAAAAATCCTCATGCAGTTGAATCGGTGCCAAATGCAAATGTCGTGCTGGGCTACGATGGGAATATAAAGGCGCTCACTGCAAATCAAACAGCAGGGCTCTCAGAAGTGCGCAATAATCACACCGCATTCTCCAGAGTTTACGACTCGCTTCCCTCCCTCCCCCCTGTGTCTTATAAAGTTAAAGTTGAGGGTACATCCTATAATCCGGTAGTTATCTGTTTGTGTGACCAGATTTGTATAACTGTATTGTCTGGGGCCATAGGTCTGAGCTGTGTCTTGCTTTTTGTAGCAGCTTATTATCCAGACAATTGAGTATTACCTTTGCCCCCTATCAAGCCACTGCTGGATGAAGGCCTCGCCCACTGGTTTCGGTCACCGGAGTTTCTGTTTGACTCAGCTTCACATTCTTATCGAGGTTGTTAGGCGTTGTAGCACAATCAGAGTGCTAAATAAATAAAGTCACTTTTATTGTGCACGTGTTCATGCAATGTGCCATAAATTACATTTCTGCTATTATCTGGGGGAAAAGAACACGCACTGTTATTGCTTTTGCAAACACGAGAGCATATTTTGCAAAAGTTTAACGCCAGCACATTGCTGTGGCATTCACACATACCGTGTCCAATTTGTAATGGAAATTTGAACAAAAATATAGAAAATATTAATACCCACATTAAAATAACGTATGTTTTACCATAGCATTAAGTGACCATCTTCAGGAGGGAAATAGAAGAAACTGAACACAATAGTTTTGACTTTTAATTTAAAAGAAAACATTCTCTGTCTTTTGTGTAAAATGTTGAATTGTACACAAATACGCACGTAACTTAACTCATTGCTTTTTGCCCTAAGGTACACATTTGCTTCAGTGTCAAAAACACGAGTGTGCATTTATTTGACTCGTCAATTTTTTTGTTGCCCGCTCGTCCTTATAGAGGAGCACGTGAAGCTTGAGCCGCTTGTGAATACCAACGGGACGGACTTGGAGGAGGAGGGCGGCGGAACAAATAGTGGCGACATCGAAGTGGCTGCCAGTCCCGCGGGAGAACACCAACAAGACACCCACTCCGATCCGGTGAACGGGACGGAGAATGAAAGCGACAGTCAAACCGACGAAGCGACCGATCGGCCCGATGTCGAGCCAAAGCAGCGCGGCGAGCTGGATTCCTCGAGCGCTTCTCAGGGCAACGAGGTTGGCTTCAAGAAAATATTTAAGTTTGGTGGCTTCAAGTTCACGATGAAGAAGGACAAGGCCGCTCAACCGGAGCCCGCCCATCTCCTGAAAGTGAGCAGAGGGGGGGAGGAGGGCGCCCCTTCTTCGGACGCGGCGCATCAAACGCCCCGGCCCCACCCGCCGGACGAGCAGCCGGCGGGGGCGACGGAGCCCGCGCTGGGCGCTTCCGCCGGCAGCGGCGGGGCGCACGGGGCGGAGTGGAGCGGCGGTAGCGGCGGCAGCGGCGGCGCCAGGGAGGAGGAGGAGGAGGACATCGTCGGCCTGGAGATCGTCGACGAGGAGGAAGTCGCAGAAGCGATAGCGGCGGAAGCGGCCGCCTCGCTCGCTGCCAGCATCTGCAAGCCGCCCGCCGAGCCCCCGAAGGAAGAAGCTCCCGTGCCGCCTCTGAAGAAAATGTCGGGGCTGTTCGCGGGGCTGCGCAAGAAGGCGGGCGACAAGCAGAAGCGCGAAGAGGGCGCCGCCAGGGCGGCCGCCGGAGACGCGTCGCAGCGTCCCGATGACAGAAAAGCGGAGGTGGAAGGGAAGATGGCAGAACTGGCAAGAGCGTTGGAGGCGCATGCTCGAGGCGAAGAGCAGGCGCCCGACGACCAGCAGCCCTGCTCGTCCAAGTCGGAAGCCACGCCCGACGTCCTGGTGTCCACGGCCCACGTTCTCGAAGCGGCCACGTGCGAGGGAGCGGCGAGCGACACGCCTGCAGGGCAGCAGCAGCAGCAGCAGCAGGAGTTGGCGGCAGCGAATGGCGAGAGCGCTCTAGAAACGGCAAATAAGAGCAAAGCGACGAACGAAGCCGCTGCCGATGACGACCACGACGGGGATGCTACAGACACCTCTGCCAGGGCCAAGGCAAGGACTCATGAAGGACCTCTGAAGAAATTTTTCAAAGGCTCCGGATTGAAAAAGTTACCGAGCCTGAAGAGGAAGGTGACCAAGGAAAGAGAAGAGAGTGAACACTTCACTGGCGACGAGGGTGAATCGGGAACGGACGGGAAACGAGCGCAAACTTCCATTTCCGTGGAAGACAATAATCCGGGGTCCCCGGCGCACGCAAAGGAAGCAGAAACTAAATCGGAGGATTCGCTGCATCCTGGCGCAGCGGCCGTCGTGGCAGAGGGCAGGAACGCCGGCGCGGTAAGAAAGCGGGAGGGCATCACGGTCTGGTCTTCTTTCAAGAAGCTCGTGACCCCCAAGAAGCGCGTGAAGAGAGCGGCCGAGAGCGACACGGACGACGACCCGGAGGACCGGGCGGACGAGCGCACGAAGAGCGGCGCGCCGGGCGCCGAGGGCAAGTCGCAGGAGGCGCGCGGAGAAGCGGAGGAGGTGAAAGTGACCGTGCAGGTGCACGGCACCGCGGAGCCCGCCGCCGTCGTCGCCGCCGTCGTCACGGCAACCGCGGCGGCAGAGGACGCGTCAACGGAGGCCGCTTTGGAAACGGCGGCCCTCGCCGTGGCGGCGGGTGACGAGGCGCGGGCGGACGCGGACGCCGCGGTCTGCGACACGGCACCGGCTGCGTCTGACGCGGAAGTCGCGGACGGTCCGGAGGCGGCGGTGGCGGCGGTGGAGGCGGCAACGGCGGCAGGAGAGGAAGAGCGGCGCGATGGGAGCGAGTCGGCGACCGGATCCCCCGAGGGGAGCGAGACGACGGCTGGGAGCGGCGGGGGAGCGGAGGGCGCGGCGGCGGCGACGAAGCGGGGGGGCGACGACGACGACGCGCGAGCTGGCGACTCGCCCAAGCGCGAGTCCGCCTGGGAGTCCTTCAAGCGGCTCGTGACGCCCAAAAAGAAGGCGAAGGCCAAAGGGGACAATCAGGCGGCCGGCGGGGACGAGGAGGACGCCTTGCAGCGGGCAGCTGCGGAGTTGAAGCGGGACGTGGAGCGAGCCGCTCGATCCCAAACGGAATCCCCGAAGCGCGAGTGCGCGAAGGCGGAGAACCCTCCCGCCGCCGGATGGTCGATCAAGAAGCTCTTTCCGGGGATGAGGAGAAGAAAGGCCGACGCCGACGCGGAGGGCGCCGAGGCGGAAGCGGCCGCCTCGCCGGCGAGCGGTCGCGTCAAGTGCGCCGAGGTCCACCAGGACACGCCGTCCGTCGTGCCGCTGTCCGAGTTCGAGTCGGGAGACCTGTCGGTTCAAGTGGAGCGTCCGACGGCCGTTGAGGAGGCCGAGCTGTCCGTCTCCCAGGAACCGCCTCCCGAAGCCGCTTCCGGGGTCGTGCTCGGCGTGCCCACGGAGGCGGCGGTGGCGGCGGGCGGCGATGGTGTGTTGAACAAAGCTGGCGAGCCGTGCGACGATAGAGAGGAGGGCGGGAGCTCCGACACGGCGTCGTCGGCGAGTGCGAATGCAGCAGGACCAACAGATGGTGCTTCGCGTACGGATCAACCTGCGGGCGCGGCATCTGAAACATCGGTTGCAACGAGCGACGATCGTTCACAACACGGCGGCGTGCTTGCGAAGGAAGGAGAGTCGAACGCCCTCCAAAACGTAACGGTGGACAACAACTTGGCGCAGGTAAAAATCGTAGTGGATGCGCCCTCGGTCACAGCCACTCGGCTCCAAACGCCCGACAGCGAAGCCGCTCGTGAAGGTTTAAAAGAAATGTCTCCAAGCCTGATTGTGACCGAAAGTGCACCAGAGAAACCGAATCCGTCACCGGAGGACCGTGACGAAGAGAACGCCGATAAGGACTGTGCGCCGGTGGTTTGTGCGGTCGCGGGTGCCGAGAGTGAGCCGCACACCGCCGTGCCGGAGGCCGCTCGCGCGGTGGACGGTGGGATAGACGGCGCATCCGGTGGTCTGAGCAGCACAGCTCGCTTACCAGACCTTGTGACCGACGCTTCAGCAGCTAAAGAGGGGAGCAGAGCTCAGGACATTCTGGCCACAGACATTGGCTGCAGTTTGAATGGAAAGCAACAACGCCTGCAATCTGAGTGCCAGGAGGTTCAACTCAAGCAGGCCACCGTCCAGTCGGCCGCCAACCTCGCCCAACAAACGATCGAGCAGAACGCAACTGGGGAAACGCGTTCGAGTCGGGCGGCCGAAGAAATGGCCGAAGAAATTCCCGTGCAGTCCGTGAAGGATGCCATGGAGGCTTACAAAATCCCCTTGGAGACCATGGTCATGCAAGCTCCGCACGGCCAGGATCTGGAGGTGATCATGGAGGAAGACGCCGAGAGTCCGCCCGTCTCCGGCGCAGCCGCTGCGCCCGACGGCGCGCGGCCGGCGCCCGCGGCGGCCAAGGTGAACGCCGAGGAGCGCGAGTGGCCGACGGCGGCGGCGGCAAACTCGGCGCAGAAGTCGGAGGCGGCGCTTGAGGAAGAAACTGCGGAGGAAAGTGACCACGGGAAAGGACTGCCCGTTAATCACGACGGCCACAACAACAGCAACAATCATCATCATCATCATCGTGACGATGTCAACAGCCAAGCGCCTCTTGATTGTGCCTCTGTGGAAGGCGACAAGGCATCTGAAATAACCAGCAAGGCAATTCCGAACAGCGCTGGCAGCGTCGAAACACTGTCACAGCAGAAACGTGCAGATGGGCCTATGAGCGAGAACAATGGACCCGAGGATTTGTCCTCGGCAGTACAAATGGATAAAGCGCAGCAGCTTTTGGAGAATAGCCTGGGCAACAGTAACTCAAAGGATTCCGCGGCGCAAGCGGAAACGGCCGCGGATCATACGCAAGAGACGCCGCCGCCGCTCTCCGAAGGGGGTCTGCTCATGGCTGCCGCACAGTCCTCTGTGAGCTAGAGCCCTCCGGGGCCGCCTGTCCGTTGCTCACCGGGTAAGGCTACGATGAGCGGCGTTCTCTTGCACAAAAAACAACTCGAGTACGAAACTTCGTTCGGCTTCCTAGTTTAACCGGTGTCTGTTAAGGGAGATGTTCACCCATCACATTCTATGCAACTGGACACCCGGGCCTGTGATCGTTTTTTTTGTCAATTCCGTTCCATCCCTTGGCTGATGTATGACCACCCATGCCGAAAGCCAAACAAACTACATTGTTATTCGGCTTGGTTCTTTGAGTTTTAAAATCTGAATTGTGAATTGTAAAGGTGAATCAAAATGTGAAATGACACTTATTTTTACTCATACTCTTCGTTTTTTTCGGTAAAGTCAGGTAGGTGAAAAATAATTAAACTAAATAATAAATGAAAATAAATCAAGTAAATCACTTTTATTTTGTCACATAATTGGGAGAAATACGCATTTGCAATTCTATGGCTTTAATTACCAAAATGACATTGGGATTTATGATCGTGCTACAGGATTGCATTTTAACCATGATAGAGCAGTAGATATATTTTCTTGGAGAGGGCCCACAAAATCAGAGCCCGCTGGCTGTAGCCCCTAGAGCCCCTGAGTTAATTTGACCCAGACTATGACCACGTGAATATGATTTGTCCTGAAATTCCACCGTGCCAAGAAACAGTTTAGCGTATTTTTTTAATTCATTATATTGCACATATCAAACTATGGAACAAAAACATGTTATTTTTTTCAAATATACGAACTAGGTAAAAAAAAATCAGCTTTTATATATATAAATAAAAATCAATTGCAGGATCTGCATTTTGGTGTTTACACGTGCAAAAATAAGTACATTTACCAATATATATTTTTGTATGTATAGAAAAATGTTTCCCATGAGAACTCGGAGGGGAAAAGGTCACATTTTTAATTTGCCACGGCATCTGGTTACCCCTGATCAGCTTCAGTTCCCGCAGGTGAAGAAGACATTCCTGCCTGTGTGTGTGCGCGCGTGGTGTTTTTCTCTCCTGCCTCACCAACTGCAGTCGTATAGCAAGGCTGCCATTATAAATCTTGGTAAACTTTGTCTTGTCAGACTTCAGCTGCTAAATGCATATAAAGTGAGCACATCAGCCCCTTTTAAGTCTCTTTTGTTATTTTATATTTCGCGTGGATTGTGCAAATGTCAACGTTTTTTTAACGCCTCTCACTGAAGTTTTTTTTCTCGAGTTTCCTGGAATTTTACATTTTTGCTCCCTGGTATTCTCACCCAAATTCCCTCTTTAAAAAAATCTCATCGCTTGTGGCAACTGTGTCAATACGCATTTTTAGCTAACAGAAACCCTGTATTTTGGGAACGGTGCCAATTTTAAATTAGTGCCAAATTCTGCATTTACGAGCAGTCTTTGGTCTCTGGAGGAAAGTTGTCTGCATCCACCCCCCACATTTCTTAAAATTCTGAATGTAATTTGGCACGCAAAATTACCATGGTCAATATCTCACCACTCGTGGGACATTTAAACAGTATAGAATAGCATAAAACCATCGAAAAATCCGACAACATACGCACGTGCTTCAGTTCATTGCCACATCTTTTTGGAGGCTTATGTTCCTTACCAGATGACCTCCATACTTTGTAACGGACCTTGGTCGTCATGGTTACATTTTCCCTTTCCTAGAAACATTTTAATAAAAACCCATAAATAAACGATCTGGTTAGAGTGGGTGTGGTAGGAAAATTATTCAACCAATGTTTTTCAGTAAATAAAATGACACCTTATAGGGTACAACATACATGTTGTGGTTGTACTTTATAGCTCTCCGATATGCTTCCGGGTTGTACTGCATTGCTGCTCGGCACGATGTCCGACGTTTCACTCCATGTGACGGGAGCCCAGTCCAGTTCCCGAAGAAGCTCCCATCACGTGGAGACGTCACGCCGAACATCACGCGCATAGGGGAGAGCGATAACATTACATCAACGATTGTTGGGATGTATATGAAGGGCCCAGGACTTTTAGAAAAGTTCAGATGTTATATTTTGTCAAGCTTGTAAAGGGGGAACGTCTTTCACAATTATGAAGTTAATATGTTCAGAATCAAAATATTTCAACTAGAGGAATCCGATGAGCTGTAAAGCTATTTTCTTTTACAGATGTTCAGTAGGGGCGGGTAAAAACGTTACAACAATAAACAGTACAAACACATGATAGTGCAAAGTACAAGAAAGGTAAACAAATCACCCAAACACAAATACAAAACAACTAAACCATCCCCATCCTGCCAGGCAAAGCCCACTGAGGAATTCACTTATTTTTCAGAAGCGACCTGCCCACAAATGATAGCTCAACAAAGTGGCCCATCATTTGGACATTTATAGCACCAAAATCATCTCAATAATCTCAATGCACTTCAGGCAACCTTTTGTGCACTGACAGTTGCTGTAATCATGCGCCATCACTGCCACCGTGTGGTGTTACTGACCCCACATTTGTACTAAACGTACCAACATCGTTGTTGCCTTTCTGTTGGTGCCTTGGGGAAAAATGAACACGAGGCGTGTAACCTGGATTTGAAGCTTTCGTGACTGCAGGAATCCATACTCTTTGGTTCTTTCGGTAAAGGCACGTGGGTAGAACATTAATAGATCACGACGGTTCGATCGCAACACAAGCGATCGTCATCGGGTGAGACCAACACAGCAGCAGAACTGCCGTTAATTGTCTATGGACGTGACTTGACCGAATGAACCAAAGAGTTCGAGGCGTGTAACAAATCTCGTCGCCTCTTCTCACCTCTTCTCGTCATTTGTGGACTTACAGCGGCCTCTAGTGGCCACCATAATACAACAAATACATAGAATACATTGAGGTGGCAACAATCAACCACACTTGAAATAAATAAATGTATTATATATTTGATATATTTAATATTTTAAGGCAGTGTTGTTGACGAGTGAGTTTAAAAACAACTCTATATGGATAAAATAATAAATTCCAGTTATTCTCAATCTCCATACCATGGGGGGTTTTTGACCATACTTCACCACCCTGGTCAGTGAAAGTTGATGGAGGGCAATGTAGGACAGGTTCTGATATCGATGTCAGCCGTGGCCAAAAATCGAACTCAACGCTAACCACTGCGCCACCCACAATACGAATCAAACAACAGAACTGATTTCAAACGACGTTTGATGCATGCAGCCTGCTACAGAAGAAGCGATATGAATGTACACATTACGCCCCCAGTAAAACATTTAACTTGTCCTTCTACCTTATACCACGCACAGTGTGAAACATTCACGACAGTGGAAACATTGTACAATCACTGTCTTCAGTAACTGTAGGCAGAGTAGGCCAAATGCCCTCGAGAAGGCCTCTCTAGGGCCTCTGATAGTGAAGGCCCCTCCCACCAGCAGTGGAGTCAGCAAGCAATTTAAGGGCTGTACCTTTAGCTTTAAACAAAGGATCAGGCTGTATGTGAGATGACTGCTGAGAAGGTTGTGTTTTCCTTTGTTTCAGGACACGTGGCATCACGAGTGAAGCCCTCAACCTGAATTGCTGCTTGGACCAGTCCCAGCGAACCCAGCTCCCTCTGCCGAGGAGCAGCAACACGTGTGAGCTGCTGTCCAGTGTTTTGTATTCCAAGGGGCTAGGGGTGGAGAGGAAGGACCATCCTGTTTTATTTTGTGGTTGTTGTAGCTTACTGGGAGACTTACCCTGGAAAAAGTGGGGAGACGCACTCCCTCACGCGCCGGCGACGCTTCACACATGTGGACTCCGTTTTCACACGCAGTACATCCTCGTTCGTGCCGTGGTGTGGAACAGTTGTATCATTCTAACAGTAGACGTAGTAAACGCAAAACGGCTAACAAGTTTATATGTACACACACACACACACCTACCTATGGCTGTTAATAACATGAGTGGAAGAGTTGAATAGAGAGAGGGAATAAAGGAAGTGTATATGCTATAACAGTAATCACAGTAATCAGTTGGTGGCTGGTTAGTCGCAGCTGGTTTGGGCCAGGTCCTACTCGTGAAATTATTTTTTAAATAAAACGTTAACACTACTTACCTACTAATTATAAAGATTATAAACTGAATGTACCTCGCTCACTCCTCCCAATCCGCCTTCCCCCACCACTGTTGGCGTAGATAACTAATCGAGTCGGTGATATTCCTGCTCAAAGGAGCATTGAGGCGGAGTGGTCACCCGCTGTTTACAGCCCAGAGCCAGCAATGGAAATTCCACATTCCTATAGTGGGACGAGTATTCCATAGGACCACCACTGTCGACTTTCCCACAAAGTGGTACCTATTTTATTGACCACGGGGGGATGATGGGCAGAGTTCAACCCCCAATTAGCATTTTTATTTCAAACCTTTCAAACCTGAGCCTCTTGCTCCTGGTGCAATATATTCTTAGCAGCTGGCCACCACTGATGGTAAGACATGTTGTGGACGTGTTCACTGATGAGAGGCAGATGTGCAGGTTTTTGGAAATATCGTGTTTGCTGTGTGATTCATTGCAAGCAGCTACGTTTGCGGAACCTCGAGACTGGGTCTGCAATGCTTTCAAAGTTATTCCTCCTCGTCCTGCTTTTATTGACTTTTTATTTTACATTTGCTTTTTTTAAAAATAGTCACATTAAAAAAAATGCCACAGCGAGGCCATCCCTCACGATGTGCAGAGGCTCAAGGCCATGATACTTAACTGGTGACATTGTAAGGCAATTCCCACGGCTAACTGTCACTGGCGATGCGTTTACTGTGAGCAGCTGTGGTGGCATGGCATGGCAATAGACTTGGTATGGCAAGAGATGTGGTATGGCAATGGAGACTTGGTATGGCAATGGGGTCTTGGAATGGCAATGTACTTAGTGAGGCAATGGGGTCTTGGTATGACAATGGTATGGAATGATGGAATCATGTCTGGACAATGAAAAACCTGTTTAAAAGTGCGTTTGATGAACGATGATTGGTCTACATGCCACACAAACTGAGGTAGCCATGTGACCTTATCTGTGCAGTGATTGTTCCGCAGAGCACGCAACCTCGGGTCGTCGTGTGACCTCTGTGATCTGATTGGAAGTCACAATTCAAGTTGCCCATTTTGCGAGCAGTTATCACACATTTGTCCAGATTCGGCCAAATTAAACATGTTACAATAACAATGGCGTGGCAACCATTACCAGAAAACATTTACAATAAAACTTCACGAGTGAATCAATTATCTTATTGGTTTTCCACCAGTGGTCTATCGTGGTTCGAGTTTGGGATCGTACAAACTCCACGTGGGTTTTGTTAAATTGCAGGCGAAATGTGCAGGTGGTTAGCAGATTAATTAGAATGTTGGGGCTGTTGCCAGACGAGTTCTCCTGGGACACCGCGTGGGTTTCAAGCTCTGGACTCGCCAAGGCAGAGAGACGTGTTGAACTCCCAATAGCTCGAGCCAAGAGCCACAATCGCTGTGACCATCAGGCTATTTAGCGGTTGGCATGGTGAGGAGCACAGGTGGTGCATTTGCCCGTCATCTGAGTCAACCCATAATACCTGGGTCTGTTCCATAACCTGTCAGCAAAACTTTGACACCTCAAAGTGCACCTAGCCTGGCACAAGCACTGTGGTGGCATCACTGTCATTTAAGGTAACATGGCAGCTGTTGCTCGAGCGGTTATGGGTGGCTTGATGTATTTTTCCCTACATAGGCTCATGGAGCAGTTTCTAGAAATGCAGGCGTAGTGTTTAACTAAATACGGTGCTGAAAACAATTGAGTGAGCTGACATTCTCTCATTACTGTTATCGAATGACTAGTTTAAGAAAATAGACTATATCTGAAGATTCAGCTATATTCACACGCAGCAGAAGATGTGTGTATTTCACCAGATGAGACTGTTGAGACCTCGTTTAGAGCTCTGTTTAAGTGTCTGTTCACTTCATGAGAGAATAGCGACGCTCCGATGTGATAGAGACAACAGGAAGTTGTCTGTGGACGTCTCACTCCACTGCACATCGCTCCCATTCTTCCAGCATGCTTAAATAGCCCCCAATTACAGTGGAACTTCACTCAAACCAGGTTAATATAATCAAAGACTTACCTAATTTACATGTTTTAAATGAACACGTGACTACATTTTATTTTATAAACTGTGTAATGGAAAGTATAAGCCATGTAGATTGATTCAAATTGATATGTACAGGATGCTATAATTGAAATAGATATAGGTTCAAGTTATACACATTATAAGAGAGTTATTATATAACTGTGTGTGAAATAGCCTATGACCCTGTGATGATGCAGAGATGTTATGTGACCCTAATGCGAAGTTTTATTTGCAAACTCCTTCATTTATGAAATGTTGTTAGAGCTCTTGCATACGAATTAATTGACTCATTAGATTCAAGCACTTTCTCAACCCCACTACTGCATGAAAGCCTCCTCACCCTGCAGCTTGTGGGAGTTGTTTGACCATACTTCACCACGCTGGTCAGTGCAGATTGGTGAAACTCGCAGGGAGGTCATCCAGGACCAGTTGGGTTGTTGTTAGTCGTGACCAGGAGTCGAACTCAGGTCACCAGGTTCATTACACAGGGAACGAACCACTGCGCCACTGCTCCCCGAGTTCTTACACAGTCAGTTTCATTTCGGTTTTGCTGTCGTTACAAACAATATTAGCACGAGGGTTGAAAAAGAATGTGTCTTAAGTCACAGAGTATTGAGACACGGAAATACAAATGCTAATTCGATCATATGGAGTTAATTATTCGTATTGAATGGGTTGTAATATACACGGCATGGTTGCAAAAAGTCGTTGCTTTTAAGGTTCAATTAAATATCACAACTCTGGAAATTGACTTTTCAACAAGAACCAATGTAGAAATGTGTTTGAATGTAGCAGTCTCTCGTGGCTCGAGGGGTCACACGATCTCATTACACACAACTAATATGAATAGAAAAACATTGATAAACAAGTGATTTGATGCCTGTATTGTGAGATATTGAGAAATACGTGCTTTGATGTCTGTATTGTGAGATATAAGGATCAATATAAAAATTACCAATTGATGCATTATTATATCCCCGAATAAATAGAATACACGTTACTGGCTTTAGTGGTATTAGTGGTATTTTACATCAAAACTTGCTGTTTTAGAGTATCTGAGTTAGAATTTATCTCATTTAATGTTTTTAAAATGAATAACTGAAGTTCCACTTTAAAGTTAGATGAAGCTTTTTGTTGAACGGTAATTTCCTTTACGTAAGAGAACCCGATATGCTTCACTGTCCCCTTACTGCCATGCCTCTGTTTAAGCACTGTAAATATGCAATCGTGTTACAAATATGTATACATATTTAAACATTTAACAATAATATACTGATGCTGTGATTTTCATACGACCGTATATGTCAATGTGTTGCATGAAAGCGAGGCGTTGTTTGCGTGTTTGTATGTGACATGCAAACGCATTGCAAACTTCCACTTTATCTGCTAAGTGCTCCGTGTCGGGGGAGAGAATGCAAAAAAGCTCCGCTTCCAAATTATAACAATAGGCTCCGTTTTGAATGTTCCCCGTGTGAAACTAAATTTCATGAACTTGTTGCAGTGGCTTTAAAAAAAAAGATGCTTCCATCACATTAAGGATGTTTGTCACGGTGTGATGGTCGGCACTCTGGACCGACAATCCGGGGTTCGCCGGTTTGATGTCCCAGCGGTGGAAACGATGGCGCAAGCTTCTGCGATCCAGCCCGCGACTCTGTCCGGCAGGCAGTGTCGATGGGGACGCCGCAGTTTTCCCATCAGCAGGTGACGTGTGGTGGGGTAAAGTGTGGGTACTCACATCCTCGTAAGACGTTTGGCCGCCGTGGAGGAGGCCAGATATCCTCCAGTGGGGGGCTCTGTCTCGACAGCCTCCTCTGGTGGAGGCTGTTATGCCAGCAAGTGGGGTAAGCAAGACATTGCTGGGCTCCACATTCGCCTTCCACCTATGCCCAGTGAGCAAACGTTTCGATTGACAGAATGGGAGTTATTGTTAATCCCGCATCGAATTCCTGGTTGAAATTGTGAAGATTTATGGTAATAATACAGAATATGGCCCTGACACTGGGTCAGGTAGAATAAGTTGTGTTCATAAAAACAAATGCTACTTGGATGCAATATAATATAAGTTTCAAAAAGCCTATAATTTACAAAGTAATTCCGTCAATGTTGTTAAATATGCTATAGAAAAACAAATCAACAACCCTGAATGTATCCAAGTAAAAACTGACTTGATCAACATGCAGTGTATTAAAGCAGTGAAACGACTTCACAAAGTTTTAGAGATAAATGTATTGCAACGTATAAATGTTAAGTTAACTATCTTAAATACTGTTTCGCGTGAAGCATTCTCGGCATGTCGAGTCATCAACCCCCTTGATGAGTGAGGCTCGTCGCAAACTCGGCTGTTATGCCGTGACCTTTATATCAGCACGACAAGGAGATGTCTCGTTCATGAGGGTCGATCGGCTTTGAGCTCGTGGGCTACAGCGACTTACTGTCCAATTGTGGCCAATGAAAAATCTGCGAGTGGCTCCCGTGTCTGGCACAGCAAGTCAATTGCTCTTCCAAACCAGTCATTGTATTACCCAGAATGCTTCACAGCAGTCTAATAAGTTGCCATGCAGTGGTTTGCGGTCGGGGTTTTTTGCTTTTGCCAGGAACCCTGTCGATTGGTGGGAGTGCTCTCACCAATAACAACATCTGGTACAGCAGCGGCATTTTGTTGGCAGTATGTGTTGCTTAGACTCAGAAGGTGAAAACTGGTCTAGAGTGTTACATGCTTAAATAACTGGTGATGAAGTTCTAGAAGGCAAATAAAATCTAAAACAAACTATTTCATGTAATTTCCTGGATTGCTCCACAACAGTAAGTCATTAAAATAATGTCCATGAAAGTGTTTTGCATCAGCTGTATTAGTAATAAAGGTTAAACAACAGCACTCTATGCTTAAGACATACTAACCAGTCATTTATCCTGTTTTAGTGGAAACTCCATTTGAGTAAAAATGTATGAAGTAAGTGTTAAGTGCATTTTCTCTGCGAGAGTAATCGCAGCGCGTCACACATTCGACTGGCTGGGGCCTGAGGTCCAGGCGGATCTGTGTGAAGGGGTCGGATGTGTGAATCTCTGTAGAAAATGACCGTCACGCACAGACACTGCACTGCGTGTGTGTGGGTGGCTCTGACTGATGGGTGATGCATCATCAAGACCCGACTCTGCTCCCAACGCATTGTAAACGATTCCACGCGTGAGAGAGGCTGAATGTGCCATGCGTGTAGCGGTGCATGACGAGCAGCTCTGATGAGCCACGGGATTTAGAAGTTGTATCATTTCCAAATGCAAGTAGCGTAGATTAGCGTTTAAGCTTTGAACTTAGCTCTACCACGGCAGTGTCATTAAAACGCATGCTGTGATATATCTTGCCCATCTACAAAACTAACTGCATTAACTGAAGGGAGATAAACAGATGTATGCTTACTCTTTGCCAACAGGCTCATTTAATTTGCCGGCTGTGCAAGTTGCGCGCACTGTGTTTTTGTAACATTTGCAATGTGAAATTTATTTCAAAAATTAAAATGTTAGACATATGTTGCGTTTCGCAATCATTTTGTGGATTTTTGTTTGTTGTGGAAATATTCATCGCGCAAGACATGTTTACTGGAAATTGTCAGAGTATAAGTACGACGTGGATGGGGAAACCGATGGTAACTGTTCACGTGGTCTTCCCAGTCGCGTGGCAAATGACGACAAATGTCATCGCTCTGGTGACCCAACGTCAAAAGAGCAACAGCAACGATGCAAACCACGACTCTGGGAGCACGTTCCTTTGGAGTGGGCAGGTAGGAACTTGGTTGGACAGCGCATTCGTGCGATCCGTGTTGGATACCATAGTCGTGTTGGAGGTTGAAGTATGCACGACAGACAGATACTCCCTGGTGGGCAGTGTGGAACCTGTTGTTCCTACCTGTATAAACCAACCTTCCATGGCTGCGAAGCGTGCAAGCTTCACGTGGAAGGGTTATCGAGTGTCAAATGCGACTGAGTGCTTTATTCTATATATCCAGAGGCATCTGAAGGCATTATTTAAAATAATCAGTACTGGACCACCGCATTATTTTAGCATTCTTGGCAGAGACGATTTCGCTTAGTCTACAGAGTCCTCCCTTGTGGCGCCATGGTGAAAGATCACAAAGATGCGAGTGTGGGCAAGTGGGGTGAATGCCAGTGGCACTGGTCATGCTGTAAGGCAATGGCAGGATCACCTATTGGCGGAATAAAAAAAATAACACTTCATCAATAACACTGGCCTCAAAGGGAAAACATTAGAGATGACATGTTGGCCAATGGTCTTTCTCCATAGCACATAAGTCAGACAGATGAAGTGGATAATAAGAATTGGAGGCTGCACTCTACAGGTTTTAAATTGCCATTTGAAGTTACCTCTATGTGTATAAGTTGCACTTTGTGCCGTACGCAGCCAACCATCATAATCGGACGTGTAGGGGAAGAACTAAAGACAAAAAGGAGTTCTAAAGAAGTGAGTTTGTCAATCTGGATTTAAAAGTGCATAATAGCTCCAGTGGCTTCCTAATATCAGAGGGAAGAGCGTTCCAGACGGCCGCAGAAGCGCATCTTAAAGTGCACGATGCAATGACCGTGTGTTGGATCGTTACCCAAAATAGTAAACATTGAGTAAAAGATACACTCTTCAATAATCAATAAGTGTTTCTAAATAAACAAATTTACACTAAAAGTAAAGTTATAATAGAGATGAAATCACAATCTGCAATGAGTATCATCTGTACATCAAGTAATTATCCTTTTATATTTGTGATGAAGCGTCACTGAGTTAGAAGTAGATTGTTTGGGAGAATCTGGCACGAGCCAATCAGTAACACTTTAAATTGAAGAAAAAACAGCATTCAAAGTGGTCACGTGACATTGGACGCGTAATGAAGATGCCAACCGCTGCCTCGTGTTGTTCTGACACACGGCCTTGTAACAACAACCGCCATTCGCCACTAATTGGCGGTGACGTCACCACGACGCTTGTGCCAGGCCATGTGCACCTTGAGGCCACGTGAAGTGTCGAACGCCCGCTGGCAGGAGGTCACGGGGCAGACCCAGCAGGTGCCACGGGTCGACTGACTAATGCCCCCTGCTGCACCAACACAGTACTGTAAAAAAACGACCTGTGGGCATAGACATCATAGGACCTCCTTCGTAGCACTCACACAACTATTTGAGCCCTAATGAACAAAGCAAATCGCGGTAGGTTGGACCAGGTGTTTTATGGCAGTGTATTCAAGTGTTAAAATGTCTCTAAATACTGGCGATCCATTTAAAGATACCACACTAAAATGATAGGAAGACATTATAATCGCGACATTTTATGTCAAATCCTCGACGTGTCTCCAACGAATCTCGATACTCTCGTACACTTCTTACAACCGTTTAACACGACGATACGGAGCCATGTATTTTCACAAGACAGCATTCAGTCACCCGTGAATAAAAGTTCAGAGGGTCATATCCTGGTGAAAGCGCTCGCTTTGCTCCTCCGGGTACGCTTCCATGTTCTCCTTTAATTTATCCAGATGAGCATCAAGGATATGGACTGAGGGATATCCTACAGCCCATTGTGCCGTAGTTCTTCACCAGAGTCTCAACCAGCTCCACATAGTTTTCTACCTTGTGGTTGCCCAGGAAGCCACGAACCACTGCGACAAAGCTGTTCCAAGCCGCTTTCTCCTTACTAGTGAGCTTCTTGGGGAATTCATTGCACTCCAGGATCTTCTTTATCTGTGGTCCGACGAAGACGCCGGCTTTGATCTTTGCCTCAGACATCTTTGGGAAGAAGTCTTGAAGGTACTTGAAGGCTACCGACTCCTTATCTACAGCTCTGACACATTTTTCACGAGGCCCAATTTGATGTGCAGTGGTGGCATCAGCACCACCAGTGGCTCCCACTTGACGTTGTTCCTCCCCACAGAGAACTCGGTCCGCTGTGGCCAGTCCCGCCTGTGGTAGTGCAACTTGGTGTCTAAATCTTTAGTAGTAATTTTTGTATTACTTTAGTATAAATACATGTACATTTTTATTCATGTTGTTTGTTTATTTTATGTGAACGAAAAGACACATTCGCCTGTTTTTTTTATTGAAAATAGGTGAATTTCAAAATATCACTGTCCTGGTCACAAAAGCAAGGTTTGTGGGGAATAAAATCCATTTTCTGTACTTTTGAGGCATAAGCAATTAGGAAATAACACTTACTACCCAGGAACAAAAAAAAATACACATTTGTGGCACAGTGTGATAAACGACTACACAACCCGCTGCACGTGGCGGCGCTACTTTACAAACGTTGCGTCCGCACGCGCCGCGCTGCCTCGACACGCAGCCGCCTGGGGTTCACCCTCTCAGCCGCACGCTCCACACGCGCATAGCAGCACACAATCTCTGCCAAGGCCTTGGCGTTTATTTTAAAGGTGGTCAAGGCCTGCAACTGCTTCTTCTTCGCCGCCACTGCTGCTGGCAGGCGGGCCTCCACGACGAGGAGCTGCAGAGAGGACCCCGCGAGGAGGGTATTCGGCCTACTCTTCCACGCTGCCCCAGACGTCTTGGAAGAGATGGGAGTACCCACACTTCACCCCACCACACGAGACCTGAACGAGTGACCGACTTTGATGCACCCATTTTTTGCAATGCTGAGTGGAGAGAGGCGGGGGATTGGTGAAGTTGCCCATTGCTGCCACTGGCGTGCCGGAAGACTGAGTGGGTGCCCCCTCTGCATTGCGAGTTCCGTGTGCCACCAACCACGATACCACCACGGTCGTAGAATTTATGTTTACGTTAATCGATCGACCGTCATTTTTTTCTTGCACATTTTGTATTTTTACCACCACAAAACAACACGTCACATCAAATTATAGTTAAGTGACCTTTAAATAATAGCAAGTGTGGCACGCACGTGCGTCAGCAAGCACAACACGTGCGCTACGTGTGTTATAATGCACACATCAAGAACACGCGTGAGCAAATTAAAACACACATCCAAGCAAACAATCTCTTAGCCATTTTGACATTTGTCCGTACCCATCCAGAGACTGCGGTAAATACAAAGGTGTAGTTCGACGTACGGGCCGTGTTCACACAATGCGTCTCCCACTGCCGTGTCAACTGCTTCGCATTCACAGCTGTCCCAGGGTGGTGCTTTACTCACACGACTATCCAATCTGATGCCGTTTAACCTGAGAAGTGCGCACTTGAGTTACCTTTAGCAGACACTCAATTTAACAATTCCAAAAAGGCAACATTCCTTTACGAGCCTTATTAAAACACCGTTTATGTACAAGCACACTTTGATATGCCAATTTTACCACCCGTGGCATTAAACAATTACAATATAAATGCTTGTTAAATTGCAAAGCTGTGATAAAGCAGCACCCGAAGAAGCATTATTAATATTATAAATGTAGGAACACCACAATCTCAAGACTGTTCAAATAACGTAGCTGTTGCCATGATGGGTATGCGAGGCTAAGGAACGATTCGCTGCATTCAAAAGAACGCCGATGCGCATGCACACTGGTCTTTACACTCGTCTCTGCTGTCCTGTCTTTACACCAGTGCAGTGTGAATGCAACCCGATGGGATTGTGCGGTGTGACCGATTTCACCCAAGTCTCCCGCACCCAGACACACCTGGGTGCGATATATGAAGAGGCATGGACCTGGGTGCGATAACGACTTCCTCTTAATTTCTTCCAACGGGGTGAATGTATATTGTGAAAGCGATTTCTCGATATATTGTAATAAATGTATTGAGTCTTAATTTTGGAGCTTTCGTGACTGCAGGAATTACTCTTGGTTCTTTCGGTAAAGTCACGTATAAAGATAAAATAATAAATTAAATTATTTAATTTCTTATTTTATCTTTATACGTGACTTTACCGAAAGAACCAATTAAATTATTTAATTTCTTATTTTATCTTTATACGTGACTTTACCGAAAGAACCAAGAGTAAATGTATTGAGGTTTGTAGAGGACATACGAAGGGTTTTTTTTAAAGAAAGTACAGTAATTTATAATTTATCCATATAATTTTTTTTGGGGCAAGATCAGAATGTCCATCAAGGCGATAGAGCGATCAAATGAGCGTGTGCGGGTGCGAGGTGGATTATCCCATTGTACGATCATGAGAGATGGTGATGGTTTGGTAACGTTTTCCTCCAGCAGTGGATTGACCATGGCTGATTTTAGTGGGGTCTCTACAAATGGATCGCGCTGAACAATAAGTCTAGTTGCGCAGTAGCCCCAAGCCCGGCTGTTGTTGTCATTTGAAAAGTGAGGTGGATGTGGTGCCTGTCACATGTTGGCCGGTACACTATCAATGTTAACCAAAGCACACGCACCATAAACAAGAGCAAAGCAAATATCGAGTCCACAGCGCTGCGTGACAGGTCTGGGGTGCTGAAAGTGTTAAAAAAAATACCTCTACAACTTTCCAATGCTACGGGATAAAATGGGTGACCACGGAAAGAGCAGCGAATCCATTTAATCACCGTATTTATTGCAGACTTTGTCGTGCTGTTACATTGCAGAAAACAAATCCATCAAATAAATAAATAAACAATCCCCGACACCCGATAGGCATTCATGCAATTTTTTTGTATCAAACCTTCTTCTGGGTTATAGTGGTAGTGAGGTTTTTGTGGGCAGATTGATGGGATGCTCATGAATAAGCGATGCGTTTACATGTGCTGGGTGCTTGAACTCGCCAGCAACTCTGAGCGCCTTACATCGCTTGCATCTCAACCAGTCGAATGCCCAGCCACAGTTGTATTTATTTATTTATTACCTAGGGGACCCCCCCTTTCCTAATGACAGCAGTCCCTATGCGGCAAAATGACCACGAACGCACGCAGTCATTTGCGCGTGGCGACGTTCGCCGTGCGAGTATCTGCACGCAGCGCAAAGTCGAGAGGTGCAGACGTCCACAGTCATCCGAGGACAACGTGGATGGAAGATCGGAGCTTCCTCACAGACACCCCTGTTACGTGTTGGGTGCCATTAATGTGAACAGATTGTAATCTTTCAAATGTGTCCGTGCAAACAATGGCTTCAATGTTACACAACAGCCGAATGGTGCTGAACACGCCATTTCTGTAGATTACATCGGCGGGCGTTTACGATTTGTGAACTAAAGAATGGCGAACAAGCGCGTTGAGTTCCCTCTCCACCGCACCCCGTGTGCTTGGTCACCGCACAACACGCAACTGACATGCGCGCAAATCAAGGCAACATTGAACAGTGAGCATGGCTCGTGGGCTTTACAACGCGTGAAGAATATATGAACGTATACAGTCTTTTTTTCACAAATGCGTAATCATCCCAATGTACTTCACAGGCCAGATGTATCGGTAGGCACCACATTTTCCGGTCAATGAGTGTTTTTATTTTCTCTGACAGTATCTACAAAATAAGCAACCACTTAGCTAAAAAGAAAACAATCCTTACCATAACACAAATATTTTGCCGGAAGTGTTAAAGACTTCCGTCATTGCCACATACGAATGTACATGTATACATGAGAACACCAGTTCACATTGGGCAACATCACGGTCTATATGTTGAAGTTGGCTCATTCAATATAATAATAAAATCATTATTTATTTACCAGAAAGCCACATGGAGTCCAATTAATCTTGTTCAGAAGGGTCTTGCATTTTATGCTTTTAAATTCATTTATTTTCATCCAATGAATGTGAATGCATGTTGAACTTATTTCGCACTGTATGTAGCGAACCGTGCTAATTGGAGATGTGGGGGGAAGGACAGACTGAACGCACAAAGCAGTTCTACAGAAATACGTTTTCAATCTAGATTAGAATGTACATAGCTCCAGTGGCTTTATAACATCGGAGAGCTTTCCAGACGGCCGCAGAAGCGCATCCGAAAGCGTGCAAGTAAACTGTTGCAGGATGACAGTGGAGAAAGAAGCAGATTTTGAAAAAAACGAGTGAAAATGGGATGACCCAAAGATGCATGAATTTTAGATTTGAAGCTTTCGTGACTGCAAGGATTCATACTCTTTGGTTTTTTCGGTAAATTCACGTAGGTAAAACAATCAATAAAATAAACTAAATGAAAACAACTAATAGTTGTTTTGTGACTTTACCAAAAACACCAAAGAGTATGCATTAATTTATCTACGGTTGGAATTTATAAAAGAAGTCTGGGTGGATCAGAGCACAGTCAACCAATTCAGCACCCTCTTCTGCATCATCACTATCATCTTCTCCAGCATTTAGTGTACCACAGTATTTTGTCTCAAAGATAGAATCCACCACGTGGTGCAGATAAAAGTGCAGCCCTGCAATTATTTTCTCAAGCCAATGCTGGCGAAAGGCCTCCGTCAGACGGAGCTCTAGAGCGCCGCTCTGAAGGGTATTTGGTCTACTCTTCCATGCTGGTCAGATGTCTTTGAAGAGGTTTACTTGACTCCACCACACACAAGCGACCAACCGACTGCGGGATGCCCGTTCACTCAAACTGCGTGGTGGCCAGATGCGGGGCGAGGGGGGGTTAGAGAAACTTCCACCATTGTTTCCACTGCCGAGCTGGGAGATCGACATCAACGGGGCGACTTCGAGATTGAAAGTCGGAGGTGCGCACCATTGCACCACGTCAGCGTCCCTGTACTTGCAAGTCTATTCGTTTACATGTTACAGATGGAAGTCTTAAAAAACACAATATTGCACAGCTTATCACAATTGGTTTTGTTTTGCCCCAAGTGCTTTCTTTGTTCCATAAAGTCTGCCATCTGCGAACTGGTGAACAAAGAAAATGACAGATGCTTATTTGTTCATGCAAACATCACAGAAAGACACAAACAGTGGTTTAGTGGAGTCCAAAAACAAATTAGCCTCGAGTCAGTAAACTTGTTGTAATTCAATTATGAATTCACCATTGTGTACACAACATCTGAATATATTTTGCGTACACAATACGGCACTTTAAGCATGGTATGGTAGACAATTAATACAGTGCCTGTTTCTGTCATTTTGGACTACAGATAATGCTGTGCATTAGAGTTAAATGGCATTTTGTAAAAAGGTTTTTGTAATAAGTGTCCTACAGGAGATCTCTTATCCACGGTGATATGGGGGATTAATAACCGTGGATCCTTTCATCGGCAGGGCTATCTGCAATTTGACTCCTCTTATCTGCGGGGGAAATATCGCAAATAACCCCAATGGTTAATAGGGCGAATTTGCCACGTGCCCCCCTCTTATCCACCTGAAACAATGTAATTATTAGGAGGCAACTTTGCTAAGCACCATGGGTAAAATCACTCATAACTGCGAGTATTAAAATAGGGCCACAGATAAACAGTTTTCGTGGACCCTACAGCTGCTGCAGATAATAGGAGTTGCGAGTACATAGGGGCTCGGATAACAGAAGTTCTCCCGTACATCAATAACTTTAATTCTGCATCTCTAAAAAAAAAAACGACTTATCAAACGCCAAGGCTAATTTTCTTTGGCAATTGCATCGTCCTTGTGCTGTTCACCTTTTGCCATTATTTGGTCTAAAGCACCAGTGAAGGAAGCCATGAAGGAGGCTCTCTGGTGTAGGCTAATCAGCTTCAAGGACAACGCATCCATCATATAACCATGTTTCTTTGCACGTTTTACCCACAATTGTGTGTGGTTAATGCCGGCTTGATGTCTCGTAAGAGCTGTCAATTTGGTGTTTGAACATCCCAACACTCCTGTATTATATCAACTGTAATATGCTCTATTATGGATAGTTTTTACGTGAATAACCACAAATGAGCGAATCCGAGCCCGCTGAAGCTAGGACTGGAGGGGGGGCACACGCGGCAAGTATTCCCATTCGTTTTTATCGGAAGTGGAACGAGACATCTGGCGATTGCTGGGAAATCTTCACTTAGAAGCATTAGCTAGAACTACTTTGGATTTAACTGAACCCATTCTTATTCATACAATTATATTATTGCTGACGTTCTAAACGTTACACTAATTTGTTCCTATATGGAACCGAAAATACAAATATATTTTTGCCACAACTCTCTTTAGCTTAGTGAAATAAATAATAACTAAAATTGTCTATCAACAGGTCGTGGGTACATGAGGTATGTCGAAATTTAATTGCTTAAATATTTGATAAATTTCAAAACCATAAAATATATAATTTTAGATTACTCAATGAAGTAAAACAAACTATTGTTCCCATTAAGTTAATCTCAGCACTGTCTGTAGAGTGACAATAGATTTAATCTACATTGGTAACTGTACTTAAAATTGGTCCAAACACTTGGGGACAATTTAGTGGAAGACCTAATTACGCAAGCCAACACACTTATGGTAATAGCCACACCTGGAGTTAAAGATAAAGGTGCAGCCCTGCAATTGCTTGGTCAAGCCACGACTAGAAGGGGTCTCCACTAGAAGAGCTCTAGAGGCCCTGCAGGGGTACTTGGCCTACTCTTTCAAGCACTCTGAAGTAAACTATGTCAATTATTATGAACTCCGATGCATGTTTACATTTTATATTGCAAAATAGTTTAACTGTCAACCCATGGGCAGGGCAGGTTGAGTATTCTAGCTATCGGCAACATTTGTACCTTGACTGAATCCATACATTGCAATTGAATTATTCAACTACTCTGCACAAACTGAAAAACATGACTTTTACGGACTCAACACCTCACCTTTACTGTTTTGTAATTAGCTTAAAAGAAAAAGTTTAAATGAGACTCTGCTCATGGAAGATTACAAAACATGGCATTGCATAAAATGTAAGTTTCTAGTGAGCAGCAAACTTCTCTAAAACGTTAAAGTGGCTTTAAAGAAGGCACTTAAAGCACACGCATAAAAATTAATTCCTGCCAATTATGCTCAATTCAAGAAATACTCTTTAAAAATGGGTCTGTTTAAATATTTGTAATATTATACAACGTAGCTTGCCAAATACTCCCTTAAACCCAACCATGGCATTCCAACCATGACACCGAGGTGCACCAGACATCTCCCCACGTTCCACTTTCAGTTCATTCTGATGAGGATTCTGATCCGTGGCCAATTAACAATTAGCGTCTGAGATTAACTCCCGATTACCGGTGAGGCTAACGTCAGCTCACACGCGTCACGAAAAAAGAAATGGGAGCGACACCGCAGCTGCATGCGACCACGTACGCAGAGGCGGGAAAGACATCGGCATCAGCCCTACTGAGCACGAACGACACTACCATTGCTGTTGTTGCTGCTGCTGCTGCAGAGGATCAAAAGTTCCCGCACCATCTCCTCGAGCGTGTACAGGTGCTGGTCGGGGGCTTCGGGCACAAGCCTCCTCATGGTGTTGGCCAGCTCAAAGAGGTACTCGGTGTTCTGCCCGCTGGGGCCGCTGCTCATCAGGATCTGCTGGGCGATCTCCTCCATGGGCGCGGGCCCCAGGAAGTTGGGGTTGTCCTCGGTGCCCACGTAGAGCATGGAGAGGAAGGGCTCCTCCTCCACCTCGCGGGGGTAGAACATCACGAAGCTCGTGTTGTAGCCACCCTGCTCGCGGATGTCCAGCCTCCGCTTGACATCCTCCCGGAGGTCGTCGCGGATTTTATACGCCACCCCCCACACGGAATTCTGTCGTGTGTTGAAAAGGGGGGGGGGGGAATTGAGAGAGGGTTTGGCTTGTAATGCAAAGTATTGTAAGTTCATCACACATAGATCCACAAAATCATCATCTGCCATGATCATCCTACTGCTGGATGAATGTCTCCCCCAAGCCACTGATACTTCTCACGATCCTGCGATGCGACAATCCATCCGGTACCCGCACGTGAACCGATTTCATCGCTCCATTCTCTTTGATGGATGTCCTCTCAGATGTGTTCCGTCCGTTGGTTCCGCGTAGCAATGACATTTCATAGGTCGCCTAAATGCCACAGCAAATCAAAGCGCCGCTTCTGATGTGATTTTCCATTGATCTTAGCCATGGCTGGGAATCGGGTTCGTAGCGCTGCGCAGTAACCACTCCGGCACAACTGCATCCGCCAAATAAACGTCATCAACGTGTGATTACATTTAGACTCGTAATGTATTTTTATAAAGTGTATCTCAAGACGGCGCATAGTGAGAGGACGGGGGTAGTGTTACCGTACAGTGCCACTCAAGGTCAGCCGTGGTAACACTTGCAACACTGTGTCAGAAAATGGTTACTGCATGACCACATGTATTATACAATAATAACATTAGCACATGGTGAATGCAATACCGGCGCATAATGGAACATTACCATACTGGAAAAAACCATGTTTAATAATGGGCAGTACATGCCTTGAAGCCTGTGAAATAAGCTCTTTCAACAAGTGCACACACTGCAGTTTGTTCACATGTTTTCAAATAAAATAACCTCCACGAACATTAATTTTCCTTGCTTTCTTAACTGTGAAAACACGCAATGGAAACATAAATTATTTCAAGCAGAATCAATCTCACAAATACAATAACGTAAGCTTGTATTTTCTTCATAGCGGTGCAATGACGAGCACAACACATTTAACAATTAGCGTGATCAGTCACATCTTCAGTTAATCACGGTGCTGACTTCACTAAACGATGACCTCACCACCACCACACCATGCAGCACCCAACAGGGTAACGCCGGCACTACAGCCAACAGGCTAACGCTGTGCGTTCTTCAACTGCCCACTTCCAAATTTGTCTTGAATCTAATGCACGAGGTATCCACTCTAACACATCGTGGGGCTCTGTCGCATGCAAGAGATGTAAAAATTTATTTACTTTCCGCATTGACCATTGCGTTTCAGTTGTCAGCTTGAATGCCGGTTGATAAAACTGTCCTGCAGAGCATCACATGTGCCAAGCGATACGAGTTCTCACGAGACAACTCTCAGCCAATGGTAACGCGAACAGCTCCAGGTAATTGGTTCTCCAGGGCATGTGATGGATCCATCATCAGCCATGATCAATGCACTGCTGGTTGAAGGCCCCTACAATCACCCGAAAGTCCACTTAGCTCCCACACGCAAACAATATTGTGGCTACGTCTCATCTTCTGGACGTGCAACGGACAGGTGTGAATACACACCTGATGTCAATTAACATTTCACATGTGATTGATTCAATCTTTCTGTACAATACACTCAACTAATGAAGATGCAACTCTTTTGATTTTATGGAAGAGGACAAATTAAGTAAAATGTGTTTTGTTTAACCACGATAGAGTTTCATTTGCAAGAGTGGCCTGGGCCACCAATATGACAACAAAATAATTCAAAATAATTCAAAATAAAGACGTACGATGTTTCTCCATTGTACAGCTAAAGGGGCAGAGGAAGCTACACGAGGCCGGCTATTACCAGGGCACGAGGTCTGCCCGGCCTGATTGGCTCCGAACATTCCAAAAGGGAAGCACAAAGAGACCTCTCGTAGCATTGGCGCACTTTGACCTGCTGATGCAACCATTCGTCAGCAGGTTGGACAGTCAGCTTCCACGCGAGGGATGAAATGAGCCATTCTTACGCTGTGGGAGTTTTTATTTTTTAAGCGCACCTTTCAGTTTTACTCTGAACACGTTTCAACATTCCACGTCAACACATGTAGCCCGTTGAACTACGCGCAAAGACAAATACAACGCTGTCAATAAAACCAGTTTTGATTAATTTATTAGGCATTAAATTACGTTACTACCTCATCTTAACAAGTGCGAGTCATTGTATTTATTTGAGATCTTAAAGTTACCGTATTGTACTTTAAAGTGAGCTAATTGAACACTGAGCGTGTGGCTAAACGTATCTGTAACAGGAACGTAATTTATCTGAATCGTATATTTTGCAACTCTGAATGTCAATTCGTCACAGCCGAAACTTAATTTTACGGGCAGCCAAACGATTAACACTCCTCTATAGAATTTAAACAGAGAAGTAAGGCACTGTTTGCAATCCCAGATAATAAAAAAACTCACCACTTTTATAATTAACACTGCCACAGAAAAATATATATAATTGGGAAAATTATCTTTACAAAGAAGCACCAATGCTAGAAATGCTACCCTTTAAATTCCTCTATGATACAAACAGCCTTCATGGAAGATGTGTTAACTTTTATTTTAAAATCTTTGTAATTTCTTTCAAATCAATTCAAACCAATAATCTCTTTTTCTTTTGGCACATCTGGGGTGGGCCAGTGCCACGCCCTCACAATTGGGGGAGGGTTTCCACTGACTACTCACCATGCTGATGCCACAACCAAATTGCGATATGCTGACCTCACAAGAAGACATCCGAGTCTTGCACAGGGCCAGAGGCAGTGGTTAATAAATACCGCATTCATTGTGTGACATCAGTCAGTACAACTCAAACGGAGTGTCAGCACACAATCATCTGCTTGCACCTCGACTCATTCATCGCGCGTAATGTCACCCACAGGCCGACTCCACGGCTTCGGTTCTACGGTGGAAAACCAACCTGGTGCGTCCTGAATGGCAACCCTGAATTACATCGATTCATTGCATCGATCGCAGGGGGATCGAAGAGTTACGTCTCTAATATACCATGTGTATGGAAACCTTCAAGCAGCTCACATGTATGCAACACTAAGGTACTCACCCCAGGGTCTTTCACCAGTGTGACCACTCTGCCAGGCTGCCAAAAGACAAAATCACATTCAAAGTTACTGGATGCAGCACACACAGTTCACGCTCTGGGTAACACTAATAGGCACATGCTGTAAGAGGAACAAGGCATACCTTAAGCATGCTGCCCTGTGCTTTGGTTCAAAGTTCACCAGATTTAAATTAAATTCTGACATTTGACATATCCAGGCCTGTATTACAAAAGAAAAAAAAGTGCAAACTGCTGGCAGAGGAGTCCCCCTCTACTCGAGGGAGCTCTGGAGAGAACCTCTGGAGGGTATTTGGGTCTACGCCATCCTGGCCACTGACTTCAGCGAAGCTGGCTTCGTGCTCTGACCTCCGAGCCACCCCGGCCACCTTTGAACAAGATTTTTTTTCAAATCACTTTCAACGTGATGTTTCTTAAGTGCACACAAGGAGTACATTGTGTATTTTTAAATATATATTATAAACTGCATTGCTATGGCAGTTATATGAATAAGAAAAAGCTTTCGCAGCAACTACAAATTATAATTTTATCCCGTTGGCCATTCTAATGCAAACACGCAGCCCGCTCCAGCACCAGCTCAGTGGGAAATAAAAATAAAAAACATCGCCTGGCAGCCGCAGTGTGCACAGAGATCGGCAATGTGCGGGCTGCTACTGCTGCTTTCAATTTAACCAAACAGTCGTGCGCGTTTGAGTAAAGACGGATTGCACGCATTTCAACGTCAGATCCCGCTAAAAAGCACAAGCTGTACAAACAGGGAGCGCATCACTATGCACGAGCACACCTCCCGGGCGGCTTATCGCCACTCCGCCGCTCGCCGTGGCTGAACTTTCCAAACGAGCGGCTTGATTCGCACTTTCAGCGACACTCGGTACTCGGCTCATAAACGCCGGGGCACAAGTGAATTGGTTTCCTAAAAAAAATGCAAAGTATAGTTAACTCTTCATCATCCATGGGCAGGCTATCCGGGTGTCCCGGCAAATGTTCTTGCGCAAAAAGAAACATCTTGCTGTGTATGCTGGGTCAATTGTGCCACTCCTCACTCATTGGGGGTCAGTGACTCGGACTCCACGTAGACCACAAACATGTAGGAAAGAACACAGATTTTTAAGGTGTTATAAAAACATCTTCACACCAATCCTACATACGTAAATAATGATTTTAGAGTTTTTTTTTATCAGGATCAGCCATCTTCCCCTTTAGCCTTGATCATTGAAATGTAAGTGTAAATAATGTCTATTTATTAATCAAGAAAAAATGCTGTTGCCCAATCTCATGCAAATGAGCATTGTTATGATTTTTTTTTATGCCTGCCAATCACCATCCATTCTAAATGTGAATGTAGAGTGTACAGATGACATGCCAGGCATTACTGGAGTTAGATTCGTCAGCTGGCAGCGATAATACAATAAAGACAGTGTGCATTGAGTGAATTATTTACAGCGGATGATACATTGTCGATTAACATTCACTTATTCTGGGTAAAGCAAATAAATGGAATAATATATATGGTTGATATACTATAAAAAAAACATTTAACAAGTAAAATATTTAATGATGGTACAAGAAATACAATCACTACCTCTTTACTTTATTCTCATTTTAAGCGCGGGCCCAGCTTCTACCATTAATTTCAAAATTAACTAAATGCCAGGGTCATTAAAGCATTCTCCCCGGGCACAACAGGAGGCATTATTTGAGTAGTTGCATGCCAATAGGCCTCACTCCACCAAGAAAATTAACTTTCAAAACCATGATGCAAAGTTTACTTTATGTAATCAGCCATGATAACTGCAAAACTTACATCACCAAGTACTTATGTAGCCTGCAGCAGTGCGGTGTCCTTCTCAAGTCCGCTAACAAACTAGAAAATGAACGTATTTTGTGCATTCTCACTCCGTGGTAGAGTTCTGGTTTAAAATACATCGATTAGAAAAGCTTGGCGTTCCATATGTCCGTCAACTAAATTATAAGAGAGCCTTTCAGAAGGCCTGAATCAAAAAGTTATAGAAAGTGGACCCCCCCCCCCCAGATGTGGGGTCAAAAGTTGATCCAACAAGTTGACAACAATACACTCCCCCCAATATAATTACCTACACACCCTGCATACAATAGAGTCAGTAGTATCTGTAGGGTGTGTAGGTGTATATACAATAGAGTCAGTAGTATCTGTAGGGTGTGTAGGTGTATATGCCAACACACTCTACACACAATAGAGTCAGTAGTATATGTAGGGTGTGTAGGTGTCTATACAATAGAGTCAGTAGTGTCTGCACACACGGGGGCCGAGGGGAAAGAAGAGGACGTGGGTGGGGGCGACGGGAAAGGCCCCCCCCCCCCCGTGCCTGGAAGTCCTCCGCAGGAGCGGGAACAAGGCCGCCAACATTCTAGTATTGTTCAAATTGGCACTGAAATACTCTGCTCATCTGTTTCGGTTCATAAAAACAAAATACTGCAAATCATACAATTATAGGATGGTTTTTACTAAAGCCACCCGAAACTCTGTAAAGTTGTCTTGCCATTGTGCAAATGTCATTAAAAGCATGGCATAGGGTAACGTCATTGTTATCTAAAATTATACTCGAGGAAAATGCTGTGCCATATGAAGAATACGTTACTCCAGGGTTATATAAGACTAATGTAAATTACCCAGTGACAATACTGGATACAGAAAAAAGCAGTCTTTATTCTTTAAGTATACTGACCTGCTATCCAGTGCTTTCATTGTATAATAAGTATAATAATTATCTTCAGCTGAGTGGAGCAGCTTTCTTCGTGATGATCTTCAATAATAATTTCTGTAGTTTAATTTCAGTTGTTGTTATATCTATGGCATCAGCAAATCTGAGATGGCTTACAATTCTTATCTATGTATTTATTACGCCCTAATTTTTCTGATTCACTTTTCAGAAAACTAATTTAACTGTTGCTGTGGTATAACCTCAGCGATGGAATGAAATGAATACAAATGCAGGATTGCACAGAACCTAAGAAATTCAACTCTTGACTGCGGACTCCATTTTACATGCAATACAATCCCGGAATTGCAATCAAAAGACCTTTTGAAAAATTGCATGCAATCAATGCATGTCAGAGAAAAGAAAGCCACGCTTTATTCACCTTACGCCATGCTGTTTTCACAATAAACAGGTTTGCGTGACTTTAATGCATTGCATCATTGAGCCTCCGGGTAAAGTGCATGGCAGTTAGGCGTACACAGACGAACTGTGTGAAAACATTCATCCCGGAGGCTAGAACTGCATCTGCCCGACGCATCTGCTAAACAGGTCTTATTATCGAGTGATCGCAAATCATCAACAAAGTTAATTATATTCTCATGTTACATTTGGGATAATGGCGAGAGAGCGTACGAACGAGACCGAAACATCGCAAAAGAGATTTGTAAAAATCAGATCGCGGATTCGCGACAATTGATCAAATTGCCAAGGTGATGTATCGTTACTCCCAAATGTTACTATCATCTCAATCCGTGACTGCCATCACAGTCATTCCATCATCATCAATCTTTATTATCTGCAGATTATTGCTGATAAGAGGATGGATTTAGAGGCTCAATGTTGGTGGCCTTTAATTATAGAGGCATGGCACGTCAAATAGGATTCATTTAGCACTCGTATGCAGCTCCTGCATATTATATTTATCTGAAAACCTCCATATAGTAGGAAGATTCCCATGATCGGCAGGCCGGCTAGTCTAGTATCCATATTCCTTTGAATAAGTGGAAGGAGCAACATACCGTATAGGGACTATATACATTCTATTACTTGTGAAATACAAGGATAATATAAAGACTCCAGTCAGCCCGGCAGACATTAGGCATTGCGAATTAGAGGGCTGTGGATACGAGTTTATATAATTTCCCCTTATGTAAAATATATTGTAAATGTCAGTTTAAACATGTGTGCATATTAATGTGAAACCATTACAAGGCAGTACAGCATTTCCAATTTTGCAAATGATGATAGAATATATTAGTAAATTAAATATCAACTGTGAATACAACCAGTTGAAGCCACATATGGTATCACAGCATGATATCTACGATATAGGCCCTGAGATAATTTTACTTGCCAAACTAAATTGCTGTAATGTCATTATTACACTGTACCATATTCTCCAGATTGTAAGGTGCTCTGGAAGGTAAGATGCGCTCCAACCTTTGGGTAATTTTGAAACAAAAAAAGTTGAAACTTAGAATACGCCAACCCGGAAAAGCGGGGAACATTGGTGTCAGATGTAAAGTGAGGGAGCGTGGAGCAGACATTGGGGAAAAAGATTGCCTCATCATCTGGAGTATATGGTAATGGTATAAGTGGCAGCGTGGTTTAATGTTTCCAGGCCCAATCATGTTATTTAAACCTGGTCGCACGTGTAACGGTGGGAGTAGCCATGGTGGCAATGAAGGCCACTTGCCGGATTATAGGGAGCACCCCCAAGTTTTTCGTTAAATAAAAAAAAATGGATGGTATAATCAGGAGAACACAGTAACTGAAATGAAACATCTAAACTGAAGAGTCACGGTTAAATACCAAATGTACGTTGAAGTGCAACGCAATAGAACGTAGCGGTGCCAATGAATGCGAGCACTGGTATTCAGAGAAGCAACCACGAGTCTAAATTCATATGGCAAACCGTGGCATAAATTGCAAAGAGCAGCTCGCTTGCCACAAGTCTAACACATTTCAGACGTTTTGGTGAGGCCATACCGTTCATTTTGGCCAAACAAAATCTCAAGTGCCTTTAAGACAAAAAAAAGTAGCCCAGATGTTTGCTGACGCTTTAGCAAATGAGTAAAACGTTTCATTAAGTTGATTCTTTGTAAGAAAGGGGACATTGTTGCCAAACCGTTTTTGATGTGACTGTCTAAACGTATAAAGCCTCTGTAATTTCAGCAGTACGTTTTCAGTTTAACGATTTACTTTATATTGGCTTTTGTTGACGAAAGAATAATGGAATGCAGTGATGCATGAATTTATCAATAAACGATGTCAATCGCTGAAATTCACTTCCGATTCACTAAAGAGAGTTGCGAGAATGTCAGTATGTTGTGTTTGTGTACCGGAGGCTTGAGGACACTGGTCCATAGCACTATTGCTACACGCAGTGCAATATTAAAGGGTCTCCAAAATGACACAGCATGCTGACTTTTAGAAAAAAGCAACATCTACAAATAGTCCATGAAGCTGTGCTTGATGTAATAAAGAAAACAATACTCTGCAATTACAATCCAAGGTAGAGCAACATAATCTACTCACCGTTTCTTATAAGAGCTAAAATAACAAAGGTTCAATGTTTCTTCTCTCCATCGACAATGAAAACGCAAACCAAGCACAAAGTAGCTGTCCCACCGCTCTGTTTTTATCGCTCAGATGTTTACGGTGTTATATGCCAAGTTGCTCCCCCTCGGACGTGAGGCCCTCTCTGAATGCAATAATGTCTCCTGTTGTGTGCAAACATCACGCTGGCTCTGTCAGGTTAAACCATAAAGCAGTGCTGGACACGGGTCCCATGAAATGCTACTGCTCAGCACAAATGTCTGATCGTTATTTACATTAGGTCCCCCTTATAGTGCGCATTGGTCAAAATGACTTTTAAAGCACATAAAACATGAATGTGTCCATATAATGAATGTTTACACAATCTACAGGGCCGCTGCCGTGCTGTGATGGTTTTCACACCGGACTTGCGATCCAGAGGCCGTCGATTAAATTTCGTTCTCCCGGTGTGGCAGCTGATACAATGGTGCAACTTTCTTAAATCCCTGCCACCTCTGTCCACCCAGGCATGGGTGCAACATGGTTAGTCGATCGGGAGGTCGCGTGTGACGGGGTAAAATGGGAGTAACTCCCACCTTTCAAGACGTTTGGCCAGGGTAGAAGAGTCGTCCAGATACACTGTATAGGGAGCTCTCGAGAGCTCCCTCTCGTGGATGTCCTTCTGCCAGTCGTGGTGTGAACAAGCAATTGCAGGGCTGCACCTTTCACACAGTACCCATAGTCATCTATATGCATTCATTAATCCCCCACCCCCCACTTCGCGCAAGAGAGCACACAAGTGTTGTCAACATATCTACCCCTCTATTTAAGGAACGAAACAGGCGATTTCTCCACAAATCTGAATGTCACCTGATGGAGCTAGTTGTAATTACTGGCAAATTATACATGTGGTGGCTTTGCTCTCCAACACACCGGTGTGCTGGACTAGTAACAAATTGGTATGTTCCGTCTACGTGACAAACCTTACTAATTGGCTGTGTCGGGTGGTGGCGGGTTTAACGACACATTTATATATTTACGCGATCTCACCCAAAAAACCTGTATGATGTATGATATTGGTCGCGAAAGCCTGCTACGTGTTAAACTGACAGTCTATAGAGTATACTTTTCTGATGTATGATCACAAACGCCGGCTGTCAATAAATACATATTACGGAATGTAATTAAATATTACGCCACAATCTAATCAATTGTAATATATATTTTTTTGTAAATGTATTTGTAATATGTTTTACTCATCAAATCAAGATACTGGTGTGTATAAAATATTGCAAAGTATCACAACAACTTGCCAGTTCTACAACAGCAGTCTTTCTGTCTCCGACCAAAATTTGGGGGCATAATTAAGCTTCTCTTGTCTGCTGCACGATATCAATCCATAGCTTAACGTGGAAACGTGCACTGCAAGAAGCCGTAGAATATAAAGTGTGTAAATATGGATGGTGGCCTTTGGCATTGTCTCTCTTGACTTGTCACCAAAAGCTTAAATGCAAACGAAGAGCACTGCTGAAGAATCGCCAATGGGACCCTGCTTGGCTTCCTGGAGGGTTATCGTATCCAAAATTACTCTACAGTCGGGGGACCTCAGCAGTTAGAGGAAATATTACAAAATTGTATGGCCAATATCAACCATTAACAAAAGGCAAACATCGCCAGTGGTTATTAAATACAAAATAATGCGAGACGAAAGTGGAGGGTACCAAAGCTACCATCTGCTCCATGAGTGGAAGAAACATTCAATGGGTTTAATGAACCGGACTTCCTGAATCTCCCTGAAGATGACTCACATAGTTTCAGGCAAAAGGTCATGTATATAATTGCTACATTTGGTTGCGAGAATTGTTTTTCATTTCACCAGTGAGCTAGAACAAAAATAATTAGAAACATAGAATTCTCCACTTGACAATTTCACTTGTTTTGGCTATGTCGGGCGGTAGAGGGTCTTACGATACAAATTAGCCACATCATTACTTGTCCTGACTCAAAACATATCTAACGAATCACAACATTTTTGTTCAGCACTGCATTTGATGCTTCTGTTCATCACAATTGTGCCAAAGCTGGTGACCTGTGTGTGAATTACAGAACAAACACACGCACTATTTTCAATTGATAGTTCATACTTACCTTCGTGTGTGCTTTCCCATTTATTTGATATATCCAGCAACTCTGGATTATGACCATCACATTAGAGAGAAGCACTCCAATTGACCTCACTTCAGAAAATAAGATTGTGAATTTGAGAATATAAGGTTCAAGTGAATTAGATTACATATATGCATCTTTGTAATGTGGCAGCAGACTACTGTGATTTAAATCAAAACTCCATCGATAAAAGTGCCCCGTGGCTGAACAAGACATTTCAGTTTGACGTACAGAGCACACATTTTATAAGGTGTGTTCGTACTGTGGAAAAAAATGCCTTTTGAAATGTCATCGGGAGTAGTTCTGTGACATCTTCTGGGACTGTTCCGTGATAACGTGGTGGTGCACTGCTTGCTGTAGTAATTCTTTTTTTTTAAATACTAAGGCAATGCCAACAGCACAATTGTATCTTGACTTAAAGCTTTCCTGACTGCAGGAATTCATATTCTTTGGTTCTTTCGGTAAAGTCGCGTAGATAGGTTCAAAAAACAATAAAATAAACGAGAAACTACGACGTTTCAATCGCAACACAAGCGGGCGTCATTAGGTGGAAAAAAGAGGGGGGGGAAGCCACCCAAGGCAAGGTGTTTTTTAAGGTTAAAAATGGGCGTAGCCCAAGCGTCCTGGTAAACCAGCGGCAATGGTTATATTAATAGGATAGACGTATGAGCCGTGGAGAAATAAAAAAACTTGTGGTATGCCAAATGCAGGGGGCGACACCACAGGAACTGGAATTGCTTGTCCCATCTTTAGTCAAATAAAACTAACATCGGAAGGTGACAAGATAGAAACATCACAGCTAATTATGACTTAAACTGGTTGATGACGTCCTTCCAATGATTGGTGAGTTTGTACCCAGCCTCTCGGTGGAAATTGTGTCCGTGTCTGTATATATGGATGGCTTCATGAACGAATCTTTGGTGACAGTCAGTGGACTTGCAAAGTACCTTCGTCTTAGAGAAATAAATTTCGTGTGAGCCCACCGCATTAAAACAATTATCAACCACGGCCGAGGTATTGGTCCTACCGTGTTTCAAATCTGCCTTATGTTCACGAACACGGTCTGAGACATGTCGCTTAGTTTCCCCAATGCAACTACTGCTGCAGACTCAGCTTAGTTTGTAGACGCCGGGGTATTGCATGTCAGGGATCTTATCCTAACAGATGGGATCAGATCACGAATTTTATGTACTGTGTTAAATCGAACCTGGATCTTGTGTTTGCTCAAGATTTTGTAAATATTTTTGGTGACCCCTGCTATGTATGGCAAGATGATGGTTTTGTTTGGGTCGCCAAATGGCTCCTTCCCAACGGTTGGGGTGATAGTTTTACGGATTGTGTAGTCTGAATATCCATTCATCTTGAGAGCCTGGTGTACGTGCTCTAGTTCACTGGCTAGGTGGTGATAGTCGGAAATACAACGAGCTCTATGGTGTAAAGTTTTGATGAGGGAATTCTTCTGGGATGGATGGTGGTGGGAGTCAGGTTTTAGGTAGGCATCCGTATGGGTGGCTTTCCTGGAGACAGAATGGCCCATTGAGCCATCTGGTCTCTTTTTGATTAGAACATCCAAGAATGGTAGCGTGCCATCCTGTTCCACCTGCATGGTGAATTTGATGGCTTGGTGTATGGATTTTATGTGCTTGCGAAATTGGTTCATAGCTGGAAGGCCATGTGCCAAATTACAAACGTGTCATCTACGTACCTCTTCCACAAGGATGGACAGAGTGGATGCCTGGATGGCGTCTGTCTCAAATTTTTCCATGAAAACATTGGTTACAACCGGAGATAAGGGAGAACCAATTGGGGTGCCTTCAACTTGTTTGTAGAATGTTCCATTCCCGGTTAAGTGTGTGTTTGAACCTATCTACGTGACTTTACCGAAAGAACCAAAGAATAATAGCACAATTGGAACACAAGTGGGAGTGAAAGAGTAAATATGTGTTACATTAAATCAACGTTACAGCCAAATTTGAGCAATAATAAAAACATGTTTCTCCTAATTCTAGATTTGAAGCTTTCGTGACTGCAAGGATTCATACTCTTAGGTGGTCTTGGTCAGAAAGGCCATGAGCTCTGTGGTATAGTGTTTTGATGAGAGAATTCTTTTGAGCGGGTGGTGGTGGGAATCAGGTTTCAAGTAGGAATTTGTGTGGGTGGCTTTCCTGTAGACAGACATTCTTGGGACATTGTGTCTACAGTAAAGCCACCCGCACAGATTCCTACTTGAAACCTGATTCCCACCACCACCCGGCTCAAAATAATTCTCTCATCAAAACACTATACCACAGAGCTCATGGCATTTCTGACCAACACCACCTGGCCAGTGAATTAAAACATGTACATCGGGCCCTCAAGATGAACGGATACTCTGACCACACGATCCGACAAGCTGTTTCTCCCACCATACAGAAACAACCACTTGCAACTTCGATCAAAACTATCACGTTGCCATACATAGCAGGCATCACCAAAAAGATCTCCAAAATTCTTAACAAACATAAGATCCAAATCCGTTTCAGTACAGTACATAAAATTCGTGATCTAATCACATCTGTAAAATATGTAATTCCTGACTTGGAATACCCTGGAGTCTATAAATTGAGTTGCAGCTGTGGTGATTGTTACATTGGGGAAACGAAACGTCATGTCTCTGATCGTGTCCGAGAGCACAAGTCAGATCTGAAACACGGCAAAATTGAGTCTTCCGCCGTTCCCGAACATTGCTACAACGCTGTGGGCTCTCATGATATTGTCTTTTCCGAGACCAAGGTGCTCTGCAAATCTTCTGGCTACCATCAAAGGTTTGTACACGAAGCCATCCAGATATACAAACACAGACATAACTTCAACCGTGATGATGGTTACAAACTGAGTTATCATTGGAAAGATGTTATTAACCATGTGAAAAAGATTTAGCTACACATATTTGTACCACCTTATTTCACAGGTACTATTCTACTTTACCGAGTGTTGACATCCCAACAGCACTGCCAACACCGGTTACAACCCGTAGTCGAGATACACTGATTGTTCTCTTTTAGCACCGCCCACCCCCCTCAACATGTTCCATTCACTGGCTACCACATTCAGATAAGCCTCTCCCCCCCTTAAACTCAACCAAAAACCCCCCTAAACTCAGCCAAAACTCCCCTAAACTCAGCCAAAACCCCCCCTAAACTAAGCCAAAACCACCCTAAGTTCAGCCAAAACCCCCCTAAACTCAGCCAAAAAAACCCCTAAACTCAGCCAAAACCCCCCTAAACTCTCCAGTGTCTTCCTCTTCCCACTCCCAGCCCCCCCCCTCCTCTATCTCTCCTCCCTGGCTCCTCCCCCGTCTCTTACCTATATAGCCCCTTGTTACAGCAGCTCTTTTGCCCACTTCAGCATTTGTTTCTTGCTGTGGTTGTCCCACCTGATGACGGACGCTTGTGTTGCCCCCGAAACGTCGTGATTTATTCTATTATTTTATTATTTATTTTTATTACCTACGTGACTTTACCGAAAAAACCTAAGAGTATGTTTCTCTTATTCAGAGTTCTCTAACCTATGATAAATCTATGACATTAAAGTCTACCGTATCACAACACCAACAGTTATGAAAGCACGCCACATCGTTGGACTATTCATGACATTGCCAATGGGGCACATTCATAACCACCAACTGTGAAATTACTTGCCAAAGTGCTCCCTCAAGTTTTACGATAATTTCAATGGTAATTCTTGCCAGCCCTCAAGCACAAATGTTAAATGTTGCTCAAGACAACATGCTAGCTGTTTTTTATTATTATTTGCCTACAAATACAAATCTAGAAAGTCAGCATTTCTTTAAACGAGCTTATTCCCAGTGGGTGTGCTGCTCTCAAAAGCTATGTTCGTAAGCCTCGGGAATAAACTCCCAACCCAAGGAATCCTAAAGGCGCAGTATTCGTGCTAAAAAATATTTGCGAATCAAGAGCCAACGAGTTTCGATTAAATATTCTACTCAACTCCCAATCGTTGTGGTGTGTCCACACAGCTAAATGGTACAACTCAACTGCAATAAAACAAAATATTTAATGTAAAACATATTTCCATTCAAAACACTTTATCAACCAATAAAATAAAATAGGACATTTAAAAAAATGTATTGTACCATCTATAATTTACATTTATTTGGGACCTTCCACTAACGTCTCAATATTCCCTTGTTTTATCATATGCAAATAATTATCGGTATATATGTGTGGAATAAATATCTGATCTTTTAGTCACAACATGATGCATATTTCCTTCGGTTCAGAAACTGGCAGTCTGTCAAAGGGCTGGGCTACTAGGTGTGGCACATCCTCGAGGAGATATCTCCTTCACTCTTTCCTTCAATATTCCCTTATGTCATGTCAAAAATACAAGACACCAGTGTACAACAAACACAGCTTCAAACTGCATTTTCAGCACAGCAATTCCCCCGATTTGCGTCTCCCCCTTTCATGTCGTTTCGCAAATACGTCGTCACTTTATTAACACTGCTACTACTCTATTTGCCGCGCCTCAACCCACACTCAAGTCGCTCACAGCATCGTCCGTCCGTCCTCGTATCTGTCGCCTCTCAGCCTTCGCCTCCACCCACGGCCCTGTGCACCGCTTCGATTGACGTTGTTTCGATATTCGTCGTCGCCCCTTTCAGGAATTCATCCCCGACGTAAACCGGGAAATTACTGTACTTACACATCACCTGACCACAATCCATGCGCTCGTACCTGTAACCATAACGAGTGACTCGCTACACGGGATATGTCCGATCATATGGTCACAGGATTGCATTACACAAACTCTCTCCTGAAGCCCTCTCGTGGATAGATGATCATCACATTGCTATTGAACTCCTGTACATATTGCCAAAAGCAAGAACCATTTTATTTTAAAATGTTTCTTTTTTCTACAGACATTGTAGCTTTAAGAGGCGTATTCATTTTCTAACGTGACACTCAAATTGAGTACGTTTAATTTTGCAAAACATATGTCAAATATCAGTTGGTTTGACTGTCATGAAATGATCCTCAACTAATATGCAGAGCTAGTGAAGAGAAATGATGGTGCCCTATACTCTGTATTGACCAGACGTCACATAAACGGGATGTCAGGTAGTTGTGATATCCACTTCCGTGTGGAGTTCTCTCTAACATGAAGGATTGCGCTGCTCTGCAAGATATTATAGAAAATGCTTTGTGTCGTGAGAAAGTTATAGATCTGCAGTGCAGCTTATTTACAATAACAATAAAAAAATAACCCCCACCAAAGACAACTTAAAAGTGTACGAAATCTGCAGTGGCATGCATGTACCATTCCAAGCACATATCATGCAAACCTCCAAAAACCCACATGTTATGCAATAAAACCAAACCATGCGTCAAGTACAAGTTCACACCCACACACAGCGAGCCCAAATCCTACACAGCAGCTCCCACACAAACGCCAAGCCTACAACACACCTCACCCACACGGTAAGGCACGTAATGAGCGACTTCCGCGACACTTCGTGTAGCGGGTACTTCGTTATTACTCACACTGGGCACAACACAGGCCAACACTTGTTCTTCCTCACACTCAGTACAACACTCGGATATTAACGCCTCTACTGGCTACACGCAGCCGATCACTCGGCGTGGTCCCACCGCCCTCACTCGGCCACGCCGCTGGCTGGCGGCGTGACGATGACGGCGATGAAAACCCCGCAAGAGATCTCCCACGTGGCCGGACGACGGAGAGAGATGTCGGCGAGCAGCGACGCTGCCATGACCCACGACCCCACACACGAGCCCCGAGCCCCAGGTCCGCTCCCCCTTCTACCCCCACAGGCGTGGCTAGGCCCCGCCTATGTGCCCGTACCCGTGATTCCCCTTCCAGGCCAGCAGGTGTCACCCTGTCATTACATTGTTATGAAATCATTGTCTGAGGCGTGGGGTCAATAACAATTAAATACAAATCCCCTACGTGGCCTCTCGGTTGTAATTTATAAATGCCATGAAATCTTTTGATCATGGCCGATGATGGTGGCAGTTATACAGCTATAATTACATCACATAATTTGCACGACTACAATCATATGTTAAATTGTGCAAAACGAATTGACAATATGAAAACTGTACATACAAAATCACATTGGTGTGCTACGGTACTAGAAAAACACCGGTTCACGTGGCATAAGCTTTCTTGACTTGTATTGATTTCCACTGCAGTGACAACACGCTGGGCACTTAAAACAGCAATTGCCATTCATTATTATTAGAAAACGCTGCAAAGTTTCTCCACATCTGAACATAAAAGAGCGCGTCTAATTTTGAGCAACAAGTAGCTCTAAACAGCACACATTCTGGTACTATGAAATACATAATCACCGCACGAGGGTGCAGCACATGCATTGGCAGGTGGCCCCAGATTTGCACGGTTCAGCACCTGCACGTGCTAGCCGTGCGTAGCGAGACAAATGGGGAAACGCGCGGGTCCATTGCCTCGTGCAGCTCCGCTGAGGATGACGTCGTCGGCGTATGCTAACGAGATGCTCTGTGACGTCACGGGGCCACGGATCCGTGCGCTGCAGGTTCCAGATAACTGGAAAAGCGCGGCACTTTCACGGCGACAGGAGCAAGAATGGAGCTCGACAGGGGCAGTGGAGAACAGCTTTCGGTCACGATAATCGCGCGCACACACACCCAGCCGGGCTGCTGAGTGTGCTGTGATGATGATGCAAGCTTTAGCCATCTTAACTCACAACCCCGGGGGTGTGCCAGCATTATTAGTCAATTGCAACAACAACGTTTGCTTAAGTTACTATCACGTTGTGATTTAAATATACTGTGTTATAAATTACACAATTACCATTGTATTGACATCAGGTCTGCGCTGGGCTGCATTAAACATATTAAGTGAATTCACTTAAGTTTCCGATGTAAATAAATGGCAATGATCGCTAAAGGTGTGTAATTAAATGGGCCACTAGCCTTGATTCATGAGAAGAATCACAGGTTAAGAAGACTACTTAACCGACTACGACCGTCCGACTTACGAACATCTGCACTTACGAACCAGCTGCCACGAGATGTTGTTTTAAATCGACTTGCAAACACAAACTCACACTTGCGAACTAAACGGCGGGAAACTTTTTTTCAGCGGAGAGATCCTCTGCGAGATGTACTGAGTCACGGCATCTCGCTGGGAGCAAGCGTGTGTGCAAGCGTTCGATTCCCGCTCACGACCAACACCAGTGACGATATTCTGAATCGGTCCTGGGCCTCCACTAGGTCGACTCGGACTCAAATAAGCAACTGGTGCAGTGCGTAAACATCGCCACTGGGAAGACAAAGGCGGCCGGGCGTGGTGCTGGCCACCTACCGCCTCGTGTGCCGTGCCGGCGTGTATAGGTGCTGCCCGCTAACAGCACTTGCCCCCCACAGCCTGTTCAGGCTACACGGGGGATCTTTGTCACTAGGGTGTCTGTGTGCGTGCGCGCCCTGTGTGTGTACAATTGTGGTCACTCAATGCGCCCCCCTTCTGACAAGCAAGCCAGCATCAGAACTCAGGCTAAGTGAAAATAATTCACTTATTTGTTTCTATTCATGTTATTTTATGTTTTAAATATTATACAGTATTTATTACATCGTTACATGCAAATGTACAATATTTTTAATTATTTATAAGTTCAACAATGCTCCTCTTTTATGTATTGTATTCCAACCCATAAACCGTTCGACTTACGAACGGGTTTCTGGGACCGGGGCATGTTCGTAAGTCGAGGACTAATATTTTTTTATGGAGCTTCTAAACGCCCAACCAACCACCCGGGGATATATTTTCCGCAAGGCCGTAATTATAATATATATTGGGGGGGG
>CM025640.2:1022957-1053102 GCA_014621495.2 Entosphenus tridentatus
TCACTCTCACCACACTCACCCTCACAACTCACCACACTCACCCATCACACTCACCACACTCACCCATCACACTCACCCCACTCACCCATCACTCTCACCACACTCACACTCACCACACTCACACTCACCACACTCACACTCACCCTCACAACTCACCACACTCACACTCACCCTCACAACTCACCACACTCACACCACACTCACAACTCACCACCATCACCCATCACCCTCACCACACTCACCACGCAGGGCACGTGGGGCTAACAGCTCACCTTGCCCGGCACCCCGCGGTGGTCCGTGCTGCCTTGCCAGAACCTGCGGCTGTAGTCTTTGATGTGGCCCACCAGCTGGGTCTCAAAGGGGAAGTCCACCTTCCACACCAGCGAGCCGTAGCCGAAGATCCACATGGCTCCGTGTGGTGCCTGTGGGTGAGTGGTGAGTGTGGTGTGAGCGGTGAGTGAGAGTTGAGCTGATGGGCCGAGTGAGTGGTGAGCGTGGAGCGGTGTCCAGCGAGTGAGTTGTTGTTGTTGTTGTCGGTGGTGGTGAGGCGAGCGATAAGAGACGTACAGCTGCCGGTGAGCGCACCGCGTGAGGAGCGGCAGGCGAGCTGAGTGTGAGAGTGTGGTGAGGAGTGTGGTGAGCTGGGTGTGAGAGTGTGGTGAGGAGTGTGGTGAGCTGAGTGTGAGAGTGTGGTGAGCGGAGAGACGCCGGGTGAGAGCCGGCCCCGTGGGCCGTCTCAAATCAATAGAGCGGAAGCCCCCGGCGCCTCACGCGATTGGTCCACCCGGCCAACGAAGAGGCTGGCGTGGGTGGACGATACCATCCGTCCGCTACATCAAGGGGTGAAACATTCGTTATTTTGTCATTTATTTTTGTATTATCCAAGTCGATTAATATAATTAGCTGATGTATTAGAGTTTCAAACAAATATTAAATAATATGCAACGGTTTAACGTTAATTTATTTTCCGTGTAATTATTATTTGAAATTACACCCCAACCCTCCCCCCCCGTAAATAGCCATCGGTTGGCACCTACCGCGGTTGAGGGAGCGTATTAGGTATTTAAATTGGGTCTTCACACCCCTTCAGATGCAGTTGAACCGGAAAGGTCCAATACGGTGGGTGGAGACTCTGACCCTCCTGGCATTCATCTCGCACGGAAAACTCCCCAGGGCCCCCTAACCCCCAGCCAGGCTCATGACGGGTGGGAAATTGGCGCTTTCTGGAGCTTAGCCCCGGCAGCTCCAGCTCAAATTAAGCGCTGGCCAGACCGAAGCTTTTGTATTTTATTATTACACGCTTTTATTTAACTCACTCCGTCTGTTGTCGTATCCTCAAAAACATCTTGTAACTCAATTTTTACCCACTTCCCAATGTGCTACCGACTGCAAACTTGGTATACTTATGTCACACTGATGACAATACTATATTATATCATTAAAATTTAAAAATATATTTTTAAACAATCTTTTTTTATATGTTATGTTTCGGTTTGGATCTAATTGTCCACGCTCAACTGGCGTTGGCTGTAAATCACAACGGTTCCTTAACGTTATGGAAAGCTTCGGGGCCACTTCCTGGAGTCGTGGAGTTTTTCCATTATTCGTATGGTACATTTCATTAAAGCGTGTTTAAAAAAAAGTGTTTTTAAATATTACTCATTTCAAATTGGGTTGTATGCATAATAAAGGTTTTTGGGTTAGATCGCTTAAGTATAAATGTGTCGTAACCCTCCACCACCCGACACAGACAATTGGTAAGGGATTTGTTATGTAAACACAACGCCAATTACTTACTAATTCAGCCCACTGGTGTGTTGGAGAGTAAAGCCGAAACGTCGTGAGAATTATTTTATTATGTTTTATTTTTATTATTTTATTAATTTCTTTCTACGTGACTTTACCGAAAGAACCAAGAAGATGAATCCCTGCAGTCACGAAAGCTTTAAATCGAAACCGCAACGATTTAACAGCTAACATTAACAATGGTGGGAAACATCACTGGCAGCCACAATATCATAAACGGACTAAACCTTAATGTTTCTTTAGCTGGTCACGTCTTCGATATATTGGTGAATGCAAACAGCTCCGATTTTGGCTCAGCAAATCAATCACAGGTCCATCCCCCATCTCGGTCCTCAACACTTTTAGAGAGCAATGGTGATTTACCAACATATTTTAAATTCCATTCGTATCGCAAACCGGACGTGCTAAGCCAACTCGCCTCACTTGAAACATCTTCCCAACTGGGGCAGTTAAAGTACCCACTCGTGCTTTGGTAACAGTTGGTGGCAATCTCTAAACCTGTTGTACATATATATAAAAAGTAACTCAGCGATCAACAAATGGAAAACTGCTTTCGTTTGTCCTCTTTTCAATCCCATCACCACTAACCAAAATCTTTGAGAACATTCTCAAGGCCCAAATTAACAATTACACCTCCACAAATGGGCTACATTACCACAAACATTTTGCACTACTATCACGCAACTCGACTCCCTTAATTTTGTATTTAATAGACTGGACAATAGGCAATACTGTGCCATACTATTGCTTGACTTGTCCAAAGCCTTCAGTGGACCACGTCACTCTCCGAAATAGGCTTGAAAGGATCAATTTCTCCAGGTGTACAATCGACAGGTTCAATAGCTACCTTTCTGAGTGAAATCTAGTTGTTTCAGTCGAAATCCTGGCATCCGGAAAATAAAAAATCGTTAAGGGAGTTCCACAAGGCTCAATACTTTTATCAATCTTGTCGGCCCCCCCCCCCCCCCCGATGTCAATGATCTGGGAATCCAACTGAAATACTGTCATATCAACACATTTTTAATGATGATACTACAATAATGCTCGCTGGAAATTCACAAGAAGATGTATAGCTTAAATTACAGTGATTTTGACCTCATTCAGCATTCGCTGATTTGCCTCGAATCGGTTCATAATGCAAACAAAAGCAAAGTAATATATTTTTTTCCAATGAGAGAAATCCTGCCATGTTTCCAACCCATGTCATGTCTCTAGATAATGAACGCACAACGAACGAGTGGAGGATTACAAATACTTAGACTTCATCAACGACTCGACATTGAAGTTTTACTCCCACTTAGATTACATTGCAAAGAAGATTAAGTTTAAAATGGGTTTCCTATACAGGCATGAAAACTGTATACCATCTATGCTATGTTTGGATATGGTAAAAGCAAACAATTCCATATTTTATTGCTATGATGTCGTTTATCAGTTCGCTTCTGATGATGCATTAAATAAGCTAAACTCCAACGTTTGGCTCTTCATTGTGCACGATATGCTCTCTACAATATCCACCATTGTGACCTTTATTTTTGGTTCAAACTTTAACTCCCTCTGGACATAGATACATCCAAAGGGCTCTGTTTATCATAAAGGTTCTCTTGAAATACATCTGCTAAATTTTCTGTATCTGTTGTCTCCAAATAGAAAATAAACGAAGCCTTAAACACTTCTCATACGACCTCTTAAAAACCCCCAGGTTCGATTCGCTCTGCCGAAAACAAGGCCTTCTGGGTGGCTGCTCACTCAATGTGGATTCGCCATCGCATTCGGTTTGGGAATTCAGTAATGGCCGGCAATGAGAAACCTCGGTTCACGTCTGCAACTCAAGTTCGGCAGAGAAGCATGAGCCCAAGTCTGTACGGGTCGTACTTAAAGTTCACTATTACTAATTGTGTGTGTTTTTTTAAACATATCCGATTAGCACGGTTGGTTATGTACAGTGCGAAAGAAGTTCAACATTTTTCATACCTACAAAGGACATTTTTTTCCTTCCTTAATTTTAGTTCAAATAAGAAAGTAGTCATCCTTTATATAAATTGTTTACGTTTTCTCCGGTTCTCTATTCCTGTAACATGCTAAACACGTTCCGATGCTTGCTGTTTGTATCGTGATCTGTGTAACCATGACTGTAACAAAGATCTGTACTGTGATTTATGTAAGATCTGTACTATGTAAGATCTCTACTATGTAAAATCATCTGTACAGTCGCAGGACGCCCATGAAATATAACCTGATAGCTCATTGGGCCTTTCCTGCTGGAATAAATAAAATAAATCTATCAATGAGTCTCAACACTTTAAGAAAGGCCCTGTCTTGCGGTGTTTGGTCAATACATATTAATGTTTAAATCTTGCTTTCTTTTTCCAGTTTTATTCCAATTGCATTAGATCATGCTATGAGATTGTGTCATTCCAAACTCTCAGAGAGTAGTGCATCTCCCCATGTGTTAGAGAATGTCCCACAGAAAGAGATATAACTAAACTACTTTTGAGATGCCATCAAATCACCTTTATTATCGACATGCAAAAAGATGCATGTTCGTACACGCTCTGTTACATAAACATGTTCCATACATGGTATTCTAACAGCTATTGTTCATTCTCCACGGTTGAATTTGACAGGGCATGAAATGTTATTGTTTTTTTGTATTTACTGAGAGTATAGACTCACTAAACTTGAGAAACTAGTTTAATGATCTCAGCATACTTGGCACATTGCTCCGAAACATTAAACAGAACTCAGTCATCTATGGTCGCCAATTCATTGTTGGATGAATGCTTTTCAAAGCCCCCACCATCTCTCATCACCCAATGTGTGGAACGTCTTTTTTTTAGTTTTCAGAAAAAAACGGAACACTAAAAGTACGTCAATGTTGGTAGAGCAGGCTACTAAGAGTAATCATTGAAGCCTTATGTAATATCATTATCAGTGACGTATAAGCACACAGGACCTCACCAACGATAATAACCACTTCAAATTATACAATGGCATCTAAAAATGCCTTACAAGAAACGACATGTAGTAGAACGTCATGATTGTGTTAGTACTGGCTTCACGTGAATATCAGAGAGCAGACTGTCATTATTAAAGAATGGCACTTCTTCAGACCAGAGACAAGGGGAATTGCGTAGATAAGTAACCTACTTCTCTACGTATATACAATGTATATGTAAAAAAAAACTGAATACATTCGTAAATAACACTGCATTACAAAATAAAAATGTATAATATGTAACGACTTGGGATATGTTCCTTCTTCATAGCACTGCCCGAAACATCACCTATTATGAGGCACTGTTATTGACGGATATGTTGAGGTTGTTTTTGTTGTTTGTGATTTTGCAGCACTGCCAACACAGTGTGACAGCATGCATTCTCTACTCCTGCACAGATCTCTGTTAGAAGCCAGTGTTCAGGGGAACAGTGTCAAGTGTTTGTTTGTCTTTCTGCTGCACCGCCTCTCTGAGGTAACTCACTGCCCTGCAGGTGATGTCAGCGTGATGTTTTTAACCTTGGGCACCAGTAGGCCGTGCTATGGAAATTATGTGCCCAAACACAGCAGATGTAATACCAGGCTCTTTATTTAATATTGGGTCCAGTCAGTAATGTAAGTTTGTGTTTAATTACTACTTCAATGTGCTCAGAAAACATTGCCAATGAAACAACAGGCAAGTGGCCCAGCCTGTCCGCCCAGCGGTATCCATCGGGGTAGCGCACGGCGGGGGGGGGGGTAGCGCCCGCGTCTTCGAAGACATCGAGGCAGTGGCCAAGGGTAGGCCAAGTTACCATCTAGAACTCCCTGTAGGTTGGGCCCTTAGGCCAGCAGTGGCATGCGCAAGCAATAGCAGGGCTACACCTTTACCTTTAACACAATTTTCAACACGTGAATCAGGAATGTGGACAATCTGCAAAGCAAAATAAGACTATATATGAATAATAGCGAGAGACAAAAAGAAGAACACTTTGATGAGAAACAAACAAGAAATGAGGATACTATATTGACTGCTAATAAAAGTAAGTGGGCTTGGTTAGGACACATCACTGGCTGGAATAATTACTGAGAGTCCAGACTGGCCACGAGCTGACAGCCAAAGGAGAGAACACATCTGAGTGGATGACCACCATGGAGATGCCGCAATGAGATCAGCTCCGGTGCCCGAGCGTGGTGGTTTGTGGCATCAGCCCCCCTGGGAATCTGTTTATTTCGAGGCCTGTTAAGCTAACAAACTCCTTTTCAATGGTGGCCCGGTTAAAGCAGCAAGCGTGTTACACTACAGGGTGGTCCACATTTCTTATGAAGGATTTTTTTTTAGAGGTCAATTAATTAATTGGGGGTCAGAAGACAACTGGGCCACCCTATACATGGGGAGGGAGGCTTTACAGGGGTAGGATTGAACAAAGAGAAATGTAAACATAACTTGGAAATGTTTATAATACATAATAATAATTATCATATAAACAAATAAATGGATGTGTACAAATGGGGAAAAATACATGCATGGCAATGGCATTCAAAATGGCATTTATAAGGTGGCGAAGACGTAGGAATGGTCTTATCCAGCAGCAGGAAAGGGTTGGGTGACCTTTGTTTGCAGAAACTTGCATACATTGCTCGTCATTTTGTACTTGTTTCTATCGAACTAAACAGAGTACAGTGCATTATGAAGGCATTTCAGTGATATGTAGCCAATCAGCACATTTCAGCATCCCACCAGGCACGCGCATGGCCACAGATTCGTCATTATTAAGTCCCATTTAGCAAACTGTTGTGACTCATACTTCAGTTGCTATGATAAACACCTGTGTGTCAGCTGTTTGTCATGCATTGCGACTGAAGGCGTATCATATACTACGTTTTTTCGAGTTGAAAACTGCACGCAGTAAAAACAAGGAAGAAAAATTATGCATGTGCAATATTCTGTAAAACATTCATACTCAAGGCAATGTAAACTACCGTAATAATCTTAAGTCTAATTTCCCAAATTTTAGGCAACCCTTTGATCTTTTGGATCGGCCTTCTCTTGGTTAGTTTCTAAAGCAACACAACTTCGTAAAAACATATTATTTGTATTTATAATCATAGTAACTCCTTGTTTCAGACAGACGAAACGCATTAACGTTCTTAACGTGCGTTGGAAAGCAATAAACAATGTAGAGGACTGCTGGTTGCTGCTAAGTAAACGGCATAGCACTCAATACTATTCCCATAAAATGTAGCCAAAACTGATGACATCAAAGATAATCGTAACACACAAATCACGCTTCTGTTTTATCCTTTCCGTTCAATTGTTTTTCTAAAAGTTGTTGAACTATTGAGTTTGTTTAAAAATCTTTCCAATAAACATGACAGAATGGCCAATGTTGTTTTGTCCCATTACATATGGCCTTACTTGTGAATGGACTGTTGCGCCCCCACAGCAGTGTGATACATGGCTGTTTTACAATACAAATGCATGACCGATAGACGAAGCATTCATTCTGCACGGTCAGTTTCAAGTTCCTGGAGAGCCGTGCCGAAACTAAATAAATAAATAATTGCATCACCACCAGAGGTGACAGAGTCCGTGCCGGATGAAGCTCGTGCGGGGCCTGTAGCGTATGACGTTATAAAGGGGCCCTACATTAAAACAAAAAACATAAATATTAAAACACAAATGTTTAACTTGCATCGTAAAGTAATTGTATGTTTTCATTTGCTATACAGCCAGATAATACGACAAATCGCTAACCTTAAACACACAGTCGTTCATACAAGTTGAAGGCGGTATAGTACTATAGTAATCGAGCAAGTGCAGAATCACTGAACCAGAATTGATAGATCTTTATTTTGGAGCTTTCGTGACTGCAGGAATTATTCTTTGGTTCTTTCGGTTAAGTCACGTCTAAAGATAAAATAATAAATTAAATAATTGCATATTACGAATTGATAGCTTGAAAGCATTTAGCGCGGGGCCCTTGAAAGTGCGGGGCCTGTAGCTACAACTACACGTGTAGCAGTAGCTACTACACGTGTAGTAGCAGCAGGGGGGCATGGGAGGGGGCCAATGCCCCGCCCAAACTGGACACCTTTATTAATTTATTTTCAGTAGATTACAATTAAGATTAAAAGTTAATTAATTCTATGTACCCGCGATTTCTAATGTGAGGGGGGGCAAAGCGAACCTTTGTCCCCCCCCCGCCCCCCAAGTCACACTCCGCCAATGCCCTGGCCCCCCAACGCGGGTTTGCTTCACGGCCTTGAGCTCCGCTCCACCCACCAACTCTGCTCTCTCCGCTTCTCATCTGGCTCGACAAACGACTCTAATGCCTCCAAGTTGCTGGATTGCTTCTTCTTATTCTTCTTCTTTTCACCTTAACTCTAAAGTGGCTGAAAAGCATCAATTGGCTGAACACATCCTGAAATAAAAACTCAATGCAGGAACCTCATGAAAACACAGATCCCGATGACTCAGTTTTATTTATCATTATTTAATGAAAACTAGGATCAGTGTCAAATAAGGAAACATTTGCATCGGTGTAAGATCGTCTTTAAGGTGTTTAGATATACTTCAAGCAAGCTTATATTCTTGGATCTTTCGGTAAAGTCACGTAGAAGGGAAATAGTAAAATAATGCAAAATAGAACATCATAAAATTCTCACCACGTTTATATTGCTTATATTATTTATTCGCTCCTCAAGCTGAAATATTTTGTCAAGTTGAAACGTGTCTCTCATTATTCCATGTTCCACAAATGAATAAGAAATGTGGCAATTTGCCTTCCACGTACGAAGCGCGTCACGTGGAGCAAATACTGCACTTGCTTGCCCATAATGACCACAGCGCACGACTCCGCACGGCTGTGACAACACCTTTGACCAACCACACACAAGATATACACAATATTCGTGTGCAAATAAAAATTGTACAATCCAGCTCTCCGATGTGTTTTCGGGTTGTACCGCGTGTTGATCGGCACGATGTCTGACGTTTCGCTCCACACCCCCAATTGCGTGCGGCACAAACCAAAAACACACCTCAGAGCTGTACGTACAGCACAACCGCGACAACCTCAGCACTGCTAATAATAACTTGGCGTCTACAACATTTGCGTTTAACATTGCAATAGCGCAATACAGCCACACAGAGGTGCTGCGATACAACCCTGCGACTGGAGGTTGGAGACATCGTCAGACACGGTGAGTGTCATAACAAAGTCCCAGGCAGGGAAATGCAGGTCCGTGTTATGAGAAGGCTCCATCCAATGAGCAATAAAGTATTTAAGATGTTCACCGTTAATGTGACCAAATCGAAGTACCGGAATGCATCAAAGCTGATCAGATCTTTCACGTGAAGCAGCAACGTGATCCTGCATACACGCGCTCCGTCGATGAGTGACCACCATACAAAAACAACAACTCACATTCGTCAATAACACCGTGGCCTTGAAAGGAAAAGTCTATAATAGGTGACGTTTCGGGCAATGGTCCTTCTTCATAGCACCAAACGCTTGCAGGACTGTGTAGCGGGCAGCTCAAGGCATTGCAGCAATATCAATTGTCGCACTCTGACGTCTATTGCTCCCTACTTGTGTGAACCCAGGAGTTATACACGGACAGATCACGGTTGTTCGTGCTGCGAGGTCAAATGTGGGGCAACCGACTTTGTCTAAGACGTGTCACCAACAGACTTATTGAGTCTCTCGAACTGCGACGAGTGGAGATGCGTTCAGCGGCAGGGGAATGAATAAGCAGCTGCAGTGTTTCGTCTTTGATAAAGTTCACATCTTTCTAGATTTGAAGTTCACATCTCCGTGATCCTCGCGATGAATGTGCCACCGATTTGTGCTACATCTTGAGTTCCAGTGCATTTAGACGCCGTATCAATCCGAATTGTGATCACTAATTTCATGTAATGTATGTATATATGTTGAATTTCTTTCGCACCGTACATAGCTAACCATGCTCATCGGAAATGCGACAAAGGCATGAAGGAATCTACCGTATCTTAAGCGATAAATCAACGAATCACTAAAGCCGTAGTAATGCCGTATTTATTTGCTGCAGCTTCCAACAATTGCCCCGTTGCACCAACAGTAGGCCTGCCGCTGACGTGTACTAATGCAAGAGCACAATTGTATTGGAGTAGCAGACATGGCAGCAGACTTGGCAAAGTCCACGTACCAATTTGCTCGCTTGGCAAAGTCTGCTGGGAAAAATATCGGCAATTCTTTTGAGAGAGCAACTTCCAAGTTGTAACAAAACCCTATCATCACGAAGCTTAGAAAGTGGACCACCTCAGATCGAATATGAACATACAACTTGTGATCCACCATGACCAGGTCAAAACTTTGATAACATCAAAGGGCTCGCGCAATATTTCCCTCTCCATATGAACTGTGCCATCTCTGAAAGAAGGAATTCTTCAAAGGTAACCCCACTCTGGCTGAAACACGTCGCGTGACTGATGTGTAAACACGGGATCGGGAACGTGCATTTTGAATGTTTTACATGTATACATCCACGTACCAGTTTGCTCGCTATGACAGTTTTGCAACATTCCCATGTCCCCATTCATATCTGAGTGTAAACTTACATATACCGATTACATCTATTGCCTTTGATAAATTATTCTGAACAAAATACAGCCCCCTCTCTCTCTCACTTCCAGCACCCTAAACACTAAACAAACAAAAAGTGACCTAAGCACATTTTAGCTTCCTTCATGCAGGCAGTATTTCTAACAGAATTATAAATCTATCCGGCAAAAACATGTTTAAATCTCTTAAAGAATCGAGGAATAAATTTATGCCTTTGGGATCCCAATGCGTTTTTAAATTCAATACGACCACAAAGGGATTTTGTGGAACACTACATAGCATGATGTATACGAGATATGTATCTTGGTGATGTCAGGATGAATATCATAACTCACTTTTTTATTCTCTTTCGTTGTTTTATGACATTGGCAGCACGATTAAGAGCAAAATAAATACACCATGTGTGGTCTACTCAAATAAAATAAAATTAAGATTCACCGACACACTGGTTTGTGGAGGATCCTTCATGAAAAGTATACAGGTAGAGGACACACTGACTTGAAGAAGTCACGATTTACACTTTCTGTCACCACATCAGAGGAAAGTACTGTGGATCGCTACCTGTACGGTACTTTAATACGTTTGCAGTGTTCACTGGGTAGGTCATTATCAGTCTGAGAGTCAGTCGCTCTCTCTCAAATGCTCTGCGCATTCAAGGCGGTACGATCATTAGACCTTTGACATCTGCTGCATCCTTTTGTTTTTCAGGTTTGTTGACGTCTAGGGTCGTCACCTTTTCCAGAGACCAAATCAGGCCATATTTGTCCCAGTCAGCCTAAGTCGAGCAAAACTCTGCAGTATGCTGTGATAAAGTTCAGCACAATAACCACCAATTGTCGGTGCAACTTATTTCCTGCCACTCAAACATGGATGCCAATTTTACGGGTCAAAGGGTGCCACTATGGCGAAATGTTAACCTCCTCGCCTGGAATGGAGGAGGTTGTGGGTTCGATCCCAATCCCGACCCTGACACCTGTATATTTGGACTTTGCATGTTCTCCCTGTGGTGGCGTGGATTTTTCTCCAGGTCCTCCGGTTTTGTTCCCCTCCACATTTAGGAACATGCAATTAGAGTATTAGGCTGCAATAAAATTCTATATGACAAGCCACTTCGTCGAGTTATCATTTGTGGCCAGGTCGCTTCTGAAAAAGAGCTATGTAGCTTAGTGGGCCTTACCTGGTAAGATAAAACAAATAGTTTAGTTTAAACCCAGACAAGTGGCAACCACAGTACACGTCTTCATCATCATCGTCGTCATCAGTAGCTTCACACTGGACATGGCTTGCTCGATGACGGAGGCTTGTGTTGCCTCCGAAACGTCGTGATTTTTTATTGTTTTATTTTTATTAATTTAATTTTTTACCTACGTGACTTTACCGAAAGAACCAAGAATATTGCCCGAAGGGGTTTCACGCCTTCGAAAGGCCGGATATCGGGGTGGCAGCAATTTGTTCAGGGGCCTGAGTATTCGACTCATCGTCCCAGCTCTAGCCATTGGACAACTAATGCTATGGAAATATTGTAAATAAATATTCCCTGCAGTTAGTTTTAGTCTGTAGGTGGCAGTATTGGCATTAATCAGGGTTATGATAGGGGTTGTTTTAGTAGTTTACGGATTAAAGTTAGGATCCGGCAATACATTACAGTAGTCAGTGCTCATAAACATCACCGTTCTGTAATCACGAAGGGGACATTGGCGACCATGGAGGCGACTGACCACCAACGCCATCCTCAGAGAACATCTCAAAACGTGTTCAGTGCGCGCTGTAGATATAATGTAGCCGAGCAAAGTAGCATTACACGAATGCAATTAAAACGAGGCGATTAGCAAAAATTAGATGTCGATATATATTTTTGGTTATAATTTCTATTCGTTTATCCTATACCTTACTGTACGTCACTTTGCGTTAAAAAACCGTTCACAATAAACCATTCTTCGGAGTCGTGAATTTCTCAGGGCATCAACTTTCACCTTGGTGAGGCAATCACTCAGTGGCCCACCTTGAGGCACGGACACTGCATTCTAAAGCAGCGACTTTTTTTTCATCGAAGCACGCTGTCGACAAACAGGTCCAAGCACTGAGATTATGCCTTCAGGAAAACCTTACCCCTGTTCAACCTGTTTTGAAAAGGTGGGGACAAAACACGAACTGTTTTTTCTTTACTCCTCATCAAGATTGTGGGGGACGCTGCTGCTCTAATGTTTATCACGTCACACTTGCAATGCAGAGGTTCGCTGGTACGATTCTTTCTCCCGGCGCGGCAGCTGAAACAAATGGTGCAAAACGGTGCAAGGTCAAAGACCGTAGCCTCTGGGAGAGAGAGGCCCTTCTGCCAGATGTGGCAAGAGCAAATAACTACAGTGCTGCACATTTATTTACCTTCTTTAACCTTCACATACATACAATATATTCGTACAATTGGTACAAAAGAAACATTCTTACACTGTTTATTTACGACTGTATGTATCCACAACAGACATGGGTCTTTTTTTGTAAATACAAAAATAATTAATGATTTTTAACCGTGTGCTGTTTTGCTTTTTTGCTTTTTTAATCAAGCTGCATTCTCAGAATGTCTGCATGGAAGACTAAAAGAGCCCCACGCGCTCTAGTAGATGTATGGGCACGCCGACTCACTACTCTGTTGATTCCCCCCTCAATGTATTCCTCTTTCTGGCTAGCAGTGTAATTCCAAAAATGCACTTCCCAGTGCTTATTTGTGCACTTTTCAGGTTCTCATCGATTTTCTCTGTCGGCGTTGTTGGGTTTATACACCAGCTTCTTTACACAAACATTAATGTTGCTTTTCATCATCACATTCTTTTTTGTCCCCCAAAAGCATTCCACCCTGCTCATGTCTTCATCTTTCTTTCATCATTTGACCTTGATCTGCTCTGATTAATTTCCATAGATATACAATACGTACTTTTATTTTCCAGTTCTGCTCTTACCACGATTATTTTCATTTATAAAGCAAGCTTGTTTTACATGGCATTCCTTTTTTTAAATCACATCTATCTTGAGCCCAATAATGCAGCCTTATTTGTTGTGAGGATCTTCAATGACCTACTATATTTTTTTTTCTCTCCAATATTCTATGTACAGTACCTAACAACAACGAATGCTTGCATGAGTATTGACATAGCCCCAGATGTATACATCATAACAAAATGGCTGAAACACATCACCTTGACAATTTGAACCACTTAATGGCAATGGACACATCTATGTCACATTTAAAACATCTTAACAAATCAACAGTCATGAAGCTGAGAATCTGGGCCGATAACTGCATGGTGATGACACGAATGTTTTTTGTTTTTGGCTTGATGGTTGTGCCACGTGTTTTTATTTTCTGGCTACACGACACGCGACACAAAACACGAAAACCCCACCCAGTGGCACAGCCTGGGGACCTCCGTTAGTTAATTTCAATGAGAGGCAATGAGCCTAGCTTTAGCATTTGTATTGCACAATTCACGATGTATACACAGAGAAAGCATACAAGATAAAACAACGAACAAATGTCGGTGTCGAGTCATTGTAACTATACACAAAAAAAACCACGCACAAACCACCAGCACCGCAGTCGGTTTTTTGAATGCCCAAAAGGTGGACGCACTCACTGCACTGCTGAGTTAAATAATACCACAAACAATGGAGACAAATTTACTGTGGACAAACAAAGATTGGCTTTGCCGTTCTCGCGCTGTGCTTTAGGGAAGAAAAATTGAGATGCGGTGTTGCAGTTTACTGGCCAGCTGTTCCCATGTATGATTTGCTACCCGTTTCATCACAAGCCCATATCAGCAGGTGCAGGGATTTACGCGGGCACGGCAATGTGGGCTGCACCTCGGATGTACATGCAGGCAGGCGGCAGTGAATCGATGTTTTGAAACATTTGAGACAAAAGTTGCACAGCCAGGAATAACTTGTTTGAAACTAACAACGAACGCTATAAACATGACATTACATTGACACAATCCAAATGAAAGAGTGTCATTCTGTAGTAGTAGCAGGAGTAAGCGTGCTCTTGCTACTGCAGCATCGAAACAAACCGTGACGGCCACTGGGGTCAACCTCAGGGTGCTCACGCGGCTCGTGTGTCGAGGCAAACGGTAAAGGTGCAGCGCTGCAATTGCCCGTTCACGTCACTGCTGGCGGAAGGGCCTGCACAAGAAAGGTCACCTTTGGTCTACCCTTGCACGATGGCCAGACGTCTTGGAACAGGTGGGAGTATCCACACTTTTCCCCACCACATGCAACTCTGCGGTGTTCCCCACCTGTACACGTGTGTGTGCCACGCAGTGATTGTCGCCTCGGCATGGACGGCGACCGGTGCATCAATGGCATGGGCCACACGTCATGTCATGGAAAACCCCAACGCCAGAACTGCTCCCCCCCTCCCCCCACACTACTAAGTAAAATAAATACGTTTTCAGCTCGCCAATGCGTCGCAGAGAAAGCGGTAACAAAGAGTGCACCCCAGAGGCTCAATAGAACACGCCGATATATCGTGTTAGCTCGACTTATGAGCAGGTGGTCGGTGTCACGATAGACCACGCAACCTTACAGCGGTGAAAAAGGCTCTCCCCGCCATTTAACTCGCCGCAATTTATCATTCTGCCCGCCGAAAGGAGCTGACATTTCTATACAAAGCCCCTGAAAGAGCGTACAGGTGCTCGACGCTCCAGGATCTGGGCTCTGTCATTGTGGGGACGGACGGAAGGGTGGGTGGGGGAGCTCATTTTGAAAGAGAGCAGCAGCTGTCTGCAGACATAACTCCACTGGGGGGCAGGGGGGCGGTCTCCTTTGTTCTTACGCGACGCGCCCCTTCGCCAGGACATACGTGCGCTGCTGTGGCACCCAGTGTGGGGAGCCAAGATGAGGCGAAGACGCAGCAGCAGCAGCAGCGTCGTCGTCGAGTGGGGAACCGACCGCCGGGAGGGGGAGGGGTGCGCCTTTTGTCCGTGATTCGAGCGTGAACTCGCACGGCAGATGTGGCCACAGACGTCTCCGAGCGCCTTCGCGAGCGCGCGTGCGCGCGGCAGCGATTTGGTGCCACTGGCAGCAAAAATAAATAAAAGCGCCGCGTAACCAGCCCGCGTGCCGCAATGGAGCGCGACTATGAAATAGATAAATACATAAATAAATGGCTGTGCCGACAAATGTGGGAAAGGAGTCGAGCAAATACATGTGAAAGAGATGTGCTACTTTTTTTTAAGTTTCCAGCATATAGCATCTTGGAGATGTTCTCTCTCTCTTTTTGTCGTTCGTGGTCTTTAGTGAAAGAGCGGAGGCAATGGTCGTTGTAAAAAACACAACTGGCGAGGAATAACAGCGGTGTCTGTAACTGAAGGAACCTTTTTAAAATGTCGAGCACGGCGCAATCGTCCATCAACAGAATGTGTTCACTACACACGGTGGCTTTTGTTGAAAAGTCAATGACACTAACAGCAGTATAATTGGACATCAACAATGGATTATTGTTTTAAGCATAAAGTTAAATATATGTAGATGTATAAACATGTCATTCATGGAGAATATGCTCAAACACAATCAATAATCAACTGCATTATTATTTCGTATCATTAAAAAGTTTTGAAATGTGCTTTACAATTATTATGTGAAATCAATAATACTGCTCTTATTATTGGTGATGTTTTGGGTCAATGGCCCTTCTTCACCGCAGAAAGTTCTCAGTTGCGATTCGAGAACATTCTTCTCTGAAGAAAGGATATTGCCTGAAATGTCACTGATTCTATTTTCCTTCGAGGCCAGTATTATTATCGAACGTGTTGAGTTGTTGTTATTTGTGCTTTTGCGCCACTGCCAACCAAGTATCACATTTGTTGGGTTTTTTTACAATTGTTGTCTAAAAGGTCTTTAAATACTGGTGCATAATTATTGTACTCTACTGTGTTTGCATGGCCATATGATGCATCCTATGTAAACATTCCGTATTTTTCTGCTTCACCATCTTGAAATACGCCGTGTAAATAAATAAACGAATGGACAGTGTGTAAAACGTTGTATAAAAACGGCATGTTCGAAATTTTAAAAGGGCAAAAGACAGCATATTAACTCGCCGGTAGTGTCGAGTGCATTAGTCCTGTCCCTTTTTTGCAGATGTCCATAATTTCACATAACCATTAGACCATAAAATGCACAACCAAATGTGACGGTTTAACATCGTGTCAAAAATTATGGCACGTATGAAAGTTTAATTTTAAAAATGTCTTTCAATCAATTTCTTTTATAGTTTTACTTTTTGATTAAAAATGACCTCCAACTTAAAATATAAGTTACAATTTAACTTCAAACCCTAATGGGAATAAATGCCACTCGTTCAAATTTCCAGAATTATTTTTTTATTTGACAGCATAAAGTAAGTGCTAGGTATGACAAGAGACAGGCAAAACGTGTCTTTTAAAAGCTTACAATGGAAAACAATCTTCTTGGTTCTTTCGGTAAAGTCACGTAGAATGGAAAATAAAACATAATAAAATAATTCTCACGCTGGTCTTCACCTGATGACGGCTGCTTGCGTTGTGGCCGAAACGTCGTGAGAATTATTTTATTATGTTTTACTATATTATTATTATTTTTTCCATTCTACGCGACTTTACCGAAAGAACCAAGAAGATGAATCCCTGCAGTCACGAAAGCTTTAAATCGAAATGGAAAACAACTTAGCCTTGTGGCGGTACCCCAGGGCACCATAGCACCCCGGCTCTCGCATAATATCCGCGATGCAGTCACTTTTAGTCTGTTGATGGTCGGCGATGCGGCAATCGACTCATCTCGACGAGCTGTACTCACGATGCCCCGCCACGGTGCCACGTACGAGCCTTCAGGGTTTCGGCGCAATCGTCGTCCTCGCTGCGTTTCGACATCGCGGAGTAGCACTGATTTCGGGATTGATTGGTACCCGAGTCGTGGAGTGAAGTACACCCCTGGGAAAAATTGTGTCCCATAAATAACATATTTAATTGCCTCTGCCATTTTGTATGATTTGGTACCCCGGGGTACTGCCATAAGGATCAGATGTTCCTTAATGCACGTAGAGTATTCTTTGTGTCTTTCGGTAAAGTCACGTAGATATGTTAAAATAAAATAACAAAAAAACTATGACGTTTTGTTTGCTTGTGTTGCGATCAAAACGTGGTAGTTTTTTGTTATCTTCTTTGACTTTATCGAAAGACCCAAAGAATATTAATTCCTGCAGTCACGAAGCTTTAAGTCAAGCAAGCAGAGTATTTGAATATGTATTGCTAGATTTTTTGCCCGTTCAGTAAATCTGAAATATTCAATAGAAAAATTGTTCAGTTCATAATTATTAACGAGGGGGGTTGCCCCATGTGGAGTGACGTCACCCCTTCATGGTTATTTTAGAGAAGTGCGTCATGTGGAGTGACGTCACCCGCTCATGATTATTAATGAGGGGAGGGGTGCGGCATGTGGAGTGCGCGACCTTCTTGTGCGTTCGTATAAATTTCCACGCGGACATGAATATTAATGAAGGGGGGGGGGGCTCATGTGGAGTGACGTCACGCGGGGGGGTGGGCTTCATGTGGAGTGACGTCACGCGCGGGACGGACAGACATTTCTGGGTGATTATAATAGGTAATTGTGCCAACTGACTAGAATAGGAACCGTTCATGGAAATCCAAAAAGTCTAACAATACCGTATTTTACTTTGCAGAGTACCTTCCTGTTGGCTTTACCTGTCTCTTCTGTTCATTATAATTAACGCATTTTATGTAATGGCGCAATCAATCACCGCGTTCGCTAATGAAGCCTTATTTTAACTGATGAGATCCAGGAAGCACATTTAAAGTGAAGAACACTGACAAATCATGAAAAATTATGCACCGTAACTTTTTCTCGAGAGTTAAAGAACTTGCAGGCAATTGAAAAAAGAAAATTGGCGACAAATTGACTTTCACTTCTTCTGCTGCACATTCCCTCCCACGACTGTGAAAGGTAAGTGGGCAGCCCAAGTGGTTGCCTTGCTCATGCCACTGCAGGTGAAAGGTCCTCCATTGGAGATATCTCTTCTAAGAAAGCTCCTCACGAGGGTATTTGCCCTATCCTTCCGCACCGGTCTAACATCTTGAAAGGGGAGGGATTACCCACACTTTACCCCACCACATGCAACTGAGTTACGTATCATTCTGTGTGGGTAGAGGTGGGGGGGGAGGTTCTAAAAAAATGCCCACTGCTTCAACTGCCGTGCCCGGAGATTGCATTGGTGATCTCTGGATTGCAATTCCAGTACACTAACTATTACACCACGGCAGACTAAACTATCTCTAACGCTTCTCTCCACCTGCTTGTTTTTGTATATTGAAATTATTAATCTTCACTCATGTTGCTATTCAGTTAAACATCGAATGTTATCTTTGTTACCACTAACCATGTTGTACCGGTAGCCACTGTTATAATGTGATTATCGATGGCTGCAATAAATTGAAAGTCTAGGGATGTCCTCCTGATTTTGTACTACTCCAAAAACTCAGAAAGTGAAGCCTAGGCACGAAATTTGTAACGATCCGAAATACGTTTTTCTTGTAGATTGAAATTAAAAGTGAAATTATTTTTAAAAGGAAAAACGATGCGACATCAAAACATTCGCAAATCTAAATTTCCAACATCTGATACTCATCCTTAGTAAAGTCGTAAACGATGAGTGGTAGGTTTGACATTCAACTCGAAAGAGAAAAAATATATTACTGTGAACAGTGTTGATGCTTTTGTAATATATCTCCATCAGATGTAATGAAAATTTTTGCAATAATTTAAAGTGGGCTACTTTATAATACTCATTAATATTACAAACCCCTTGTATGTATCTTCTTTCAAGAATAAAAAAAAACCCCACTAACGTGTCCCAAAATGCAGTTTTAAAGAAGCGTAAGTAATCTTGAGATAATGTAATGTAGCATGTATTATGTATGTGTCAAATCTACACACATTCCCATCTACACTATGCATGTGTTATATAATTCTTATCACTTTATTTTGAATAGGCATAGAGACATATTCGGCGGCTTGAACAGAGCAATGCCAATATAAATTCTACTACCAAAGCACGACGAAAATAAAAAACATAAAACAAGTTAACAGCATAAATTGTATTTAAGAAGTGCACATATATAATGGGTCTGCTTGACAGCTTGAACTGTTCTGCCGCATGCGTTCAATCTGAGTTGTGCAATTGAAATTACATTCAATTTAATAACACTCAAAAATATGCACCCCATATCCAAAAGTTACCAGGTTTATCAAGACCACCAGCTGCTTGCTCCCAGCCTGCATTCTTTTTAAATCCTTTATATTAAGTTCACTTGCTTGCTTGCTTGCGCGCTTACGACCGTGCAAATCTTTCGGTCGTTTTTTAACCCACTTCCCGTGATCCAATCGAGCTGACATTTTGCACACAGACTCGTTGTGCGTGACAATTTATTTTCGTGAAATTTTTTTTCCAAAATTTTACACTTTTTAGGCAAATGTTTTTTATATTTAATTACCAATTGCTTAATGGTGGCAGGCAATCATCTGACCCATAGGTGGCAGCCATCTCAAGCCAGAGGACGAGAGGACTCTAGCCGCCACGCATATAAAGGATTTATAGTGAAAAACTTTGTTTTTACGGGTTAATTTTTTTCACTTTTCTTCTCCTTCCGTACGTCACGGGGGAGTGGTGGTGGTTGTGGTGGGGGGGCGGTTTGTGTGGATGACGTCACAGTTGAATGTCAAGGTCCCTCGAGCAATCCCAGGAGGCGGCACACGCGGCACGGATGGCGGCCACACCACCGCCAGGGTACGCGCCGTGGATGACGGCGCGAATCGTCGTCGTCGGCGATGCGTTTGATGATTTGGGGTTCTTCACGGTCGAAGTTTGGCGATTCTTTCATTTTAACATTGATGGAACCGCGTGGTACGACGCTGCGTTCGAGCGCGGCTGTGATGGGGTTTCTTGTCATTGACAGATTTTAAATTAACAATGGCTGTACATTTGTTAACAATTACCGGCACTTTATACCAATACACGGTTACATCGCAGGGAATCTGTCTGCTTGCCTGTCATCAATTACCGTTCTCTTTTCCAGAAACTGCATTTGTTTCGTATTTCAGTCGCGACGCATCCTAGAAGACGCACCCTGGGAGATGGAGCGATTAAATAAGTTGGTGTGCAGGTGCAAGGTGTATTATTATATCTCAGGGTCAAGAGAGGTGGTAGTGGCTTGGGGTGCCTTCCAGCCAACCGGAGATTGAAAAGGGCTGTAAAATGTTGTTGTAATTATGGAGTACATAGTGCATTTAAACTCGCGCTTATGTTTATGGTGTTCAATAAAGTAATTATGACCATCAATGCACTTATGTATTTAAAGTAATTAACACGTACTTGACATTTTCAAACAAAGGAAGTCTAAAACTACACCCAGATATGCTCCCTCCTTTCCCTGACTCCAGGGCACGTGACAAGCCTCATGTCGTGTGTTGTTCTAGGAGACACAGAACCAAGTTCTGCTGATGCAACGCTTTCACCCGCAATGTTCCACAACAACCCACAATGAGTTCGTATCCAACTTTTTGTTCGCGTCAGATACACACGTTCATTGGCCTCGGGGCTATATGATAAAATGCGTGGTAAGCTTGCTATGCCGTTTAACAAACAGACACTACCATCGATAACACTGCCTCTAAAGATAAATAACAAGTGACGTTTCGGGCAATGGTCCTTCTGCATGGCACACCGCCGAGGTCGCCGCGAAGTTCTGGCTCGCCTGCTGCTACGCGGACGAACTCACGTGAAGTTCGACCACCTTCTGTAACCTGTAAGCACACCTGTCAACTCAGTGCTGCCCTACCTTAGTACAGACACATTCAGACCTCATTGGTCACCCCGTGCCCATAAACATCTCAACGTTCATCCTACAAAGTCCCATCACAAGGGAGAAACACCGACAAAGATACAAAAAGAATGCCCGCATTGTAACGGCTGCATGCCGTATGGACCTGAAAACTCAACTTCCCTGCACAAGAAGACGCGGTAACCCGTACGGGTTGGCAGCTGTGCGTTAGTGAGTGGTAGAAAAAACCCCGCCGCGGCGTCTTTGACGAGCCGCTTTCAAATGAAGCACCGCCTCGAGCCGCGTGACCATTGCGACGGGAGCTCTCCCTCTGGCACGGCGGCTTCCATCTGCAGGGCCTCCTTCTGTCAGCCACGAAGCCGCCTTGCGAGTGGCCGAGTCGCTTGTTGTGGGATGTCTCCTTTGGAGAAGACAGCCCCTCGAAGAAGCGATCTGTCCATCTCTTCCACGCCAGCCAGGCGTCTTGGAAGAGGTGTGGCTATCGACACTTCACCTCACCAAAGCACGACCTGCCAATAGACTAACTGTAGTATGCCAATTAATACTGCACGGCCGTGGACAGAGTTGGAGGGGTTTGAGGAAGTTGCCCATTGTTTCAACCGCGCTGCCAGGAGGTCGAACCGTGACCTCTGGATTGTAGTCCAGGTGATGCTAACCGTTCCCGTACGCTGCGGCAGCATCCGATACCTATGCATTTCGTAACAACGCAAAGTGTGAGACTTAACACAAACTCAAGTACACCAGTAAGTCAGAACATCTGCTATCGCGCAATCTTACAACTCCAGTCGATGACGAATGCCCATGTAAGAATGACCTCGGCTGGTAGGCGTGGTACTGTATTTCGCAAATCGGCGGTGTTTTTGGAGGCCACGAGATTCGTGTCAGTGTCGCTTGCGGCACACACTCGTCGTGGCCTCTACTCTAATTGACTGTGGCCTAACGAGGGCATCATAGAATAGTGTAGCGAGGTCTCTTTCCCACTGACAAAGCATCAAGCGACTCGCTATAAATGTGTGGCTGCGGGAAGAAGGGCAAATTAGCGAGCAAATTCAAGAGCAACAGAACCCTCTGGTATTGATTGATGAGACTACATGAATTATGCAAATAAAAAAAACCTTGAAAACCTTTTTTCAGTTTCAGACGCACATACAGGAGGGGCCTTCTCACAAAGGCAAACGTACCCACACATTCTGTCGCATCCCAGTTGGCCAACCAATTGTTTTTTTCTCGTATGAAATCCAGCTGAAGTGTTTGAATTTGAGTGTAAGTGTCACATCGTGCGTGTGTGTGTGTCGCCTCGTGATCATCCGTTTCTTGCAGGCCATGGGGAAGAGAGAAAAAAAGATCCCGTACGTGATTAATGTGACGTCACTCCAGGCTCTTGCCTCCCACTGTCCACAGCAGCTGTCTCTGCCTGATACTTACCCCATGTGAAGGGACGCATTACTGTTGTGTAAGAGCAGCCCTGCAATTGCTCGAATTTTTATCAAATGTTCATTTAACATCCAACATCGGAGTATTTCTTTATACCGGAGGAAACCGATGAGCTATAAAGATCTTTCTTTTTTTTTCATCACAAATGTCCAGTACCACTTTATGGCCAATTGTGAGCACTTTGGTAAATCGGGCGCAGCAGGAGGAGGTGGATTTCATCGAAAAAGGTAAAGGCGCAGCCCTGCAAATTGCTCGCTCACTCTACTGCTGGCCAAAGGGCCTCCACTCGAGAGGGCTCTAGAGGATATCTTGTCCAGCTCTTTAACAGATGTCTTGGAAGAGGTGAGAATACTCGCGAATAATTATCCCACCACACGCGGCTTGACGATCGATTGACCATGGTGCACCCTCGTTTATACTGCTGGGTGGACAGAGGAGGAGGAGGGGTGGTTGGAGAAACTTGCACCATTGATTAAATTTCCATGCGGTAAAATATAATCAAATCGGTGTCCTCTGGATTGCAAGTCCAGTGTGCTAGCAATTACACCACGACATCGTTTGCCACGCAAAGGAATATTTCTACAAAACATTGTAATGCTGTAATGGCAATACGCCACCCGCTCTGTCAATACTTGTGCACTGTATGGGACTTGGGTCGTGGCTCATTTAGTGCACAGCTGCATAGGTTCATCATTGGGCTCGTTACTGAGCGGGGAAGGTGTCGCTGGGAAAGGCTGCGGAAGCCTCAACTCTGTTCAAGCTGAAATTGGTTCACAGGCAGGATGTGTCCTGGTGGCCCAGGAAGCGAGCATGGAACATCAAGCCAGCACTGCTGACATCCTGGATTTGAACCTGGACAGCTGCTTGGGTTGCCACCTCTGAGATATAAAAATAAATCAGGACATATCATGGGGAAATAAAATAATATATTTACATAAGAGGGCAGAACTACACGTGAATTTATTATCTTGAATGGTGTATTACTCCTTCTTGGTTCTTTCGGTAAAGTCACGTAGAAGGGAAGTAATAAAATAATAAAAATAAAACATAATAAAATTATGTTTTATTTTTATTAGAAGGGAAGTAATAAAATAATAAAAATAAAACAAAATAAAATAATGTTTTATTTTTTTATTATGTTTTATTTTTATTATTTTATTACTTCCCTTCTACGTGACTTTACCGAAAGAACCAAGAAGATGAATCCCTGCAGTCACGAAAGCTTTAAATCGAAATTTGGTGTATTACTATTATCTTCATGAAACCGATTTAACAAGGCAATATCACTTTTAATGATCTGGGAATACTTACAGATCTTCCAGGACAACGAGCTATCTCAAAAAGAGCATGATCATTGGAAATACAGGACAGGCAACAACGCTAGCAGCTACCTGTGTTTAAACTGGGTTGTTAAGTTTAGATAATGTATGGGTCTCAGCCAAGGCACCTGTTTATAAAAAGAACAACACAATGTTTGTGGTTACGTGACATCATCTTCTGGTGCTGTTCCCCAACACAAGGTGGTCCCATACTAACTGCTAATGTTCCAAGTGGGAATTTCTTCATCTTATGACAAAACTACAATAACATAATTAGGATATAATTGTGAAATAAAAAAACACAAATCGTAAAAAAAAAACATTTTCAAAAGTGCAGCTTTCAATTAGCGCGTGTGCATGTTGTCATTGCGGTAATGTGGTGCACACGAAGAAAGGACACTCACCAAAGGAGAAGAAGGGAAAGGAATGAAAATGAAGGTTATAACACTCGCGCGTGTGTGTGTTTTTTCCACCTTGTTCCGGAGAGATGGGCCTGTGGGTGCCTTTTCAGAGATGAGATGAAATGGGATCTCCCACTTCTCCCCTTCCCTTATCGCCCGCTCGTTCCCCACTCTCCTCTAAAGGGGCACGGTTAACAGGATGTATCGGCACATCTGAATCTTCCCGAGGGCCTTTCCTTTAAGCCCCCCCGCACTCCCCCTCCGCGGTAGATCGGAGTATTGGCATGGAATCATCAATCGAGGAGCCGACCTCTGCGCCTGTTTCAGGTAAATGAGGGTATTGGCAGACTGCAGCCAAACTTAATTTGGAGCTTTCGTGACTGCAGGAATTACTCTTTGGTTCTTTCGGTAAAGTCACGTATAAAGATAAAATAATAAATGTAATACTAGCATACGACGTTTCGATTGAATGATAGACTGCAGCCAACCAAGCGGCCGGACTCCTTGCATGACTTAGATATGTTGCTGTATTGGTGAGCTCCAATCAATTAAAGGTGTGCTGCGTGCCAGCCTGAAATGGGGCTAAATAGCAATTAATCATTCACAGCTCCGTCGCCCCCACATGCCACCCCCTTCGCTGTCATTCGAATAGTTGTGTAGTTCATCCTAACAATATTAATGAATCAGTGACCTCCTCTTGAAAAAAAATATGTTCAGGGAAACTTCTCTTATTCCATGGTGATGCACGGGGGGAAGGTGGTCCAACAACGCACGCCCTATTATCTGCAAGGTTATCCGCATTTGCATCTACTTCTCTTGGGTGAGAAAACATTAATGCCCTCATCGTGCGTATTTTTGGAAGCTAGTACGTGATGGCCTGTCGAAAACTGCGCGCGTAAAATCACTTGCCGAAGACGCGAAAGATTCGTGGTAATTGTGACTTCCGTGGACCCACCGGGGTCGCGGGTAATCGGGTAACAGGTCAGAGGGCATCTCCTGTCCGCCGCACGTGCCTACGCCTCGCCTGGCTGTCTTGTCCCCCCTTTACGCGGAAAGTTTCGCTCATGCACCGATCCCGTGTTTTAATTACTTCCGTGACAACAATACGAGGGTGGCAAATACCCCAGACATCGCGTGCCACACCTGCTCGTAATTATTAATTCCCGTCCAAAATGTCTCATTAACTCGACGTCTCCTGTTCCCCCCTACCCTGGTAGCCCCCAGTGCCTCACTCATCCCCTATCGCTCTCTTCGCAATGTCGGCGTAACCCCCTCATTCACCGAGAGCCAGGGCTTACTGCTCGACCTTTGTTTTAGTGATTTGTTTTGGGGGGCACCCAGCAGACGCTAGGCACCTTTGAATCATTGCACACTGATATAGTTGAGATGTACAGCAATCCACTATTGCATAACGGCTTCCCCGTGCTGTCAGTTAGCGAAGTTGATTGCCGAAACTTTCACCACGTTGAGAATTAGAGATTTGTGATGGGGGGGGGGGTACTGGTGCAGATTTCACTCTCCACTCAAGCCTGCCGTGGCAAGGAATCAAACTGCGGCCGCTGAGTTCATAACTATCACACCACCACTATCGCACCACCACTCCAAAAACAAATTCCTTTAGAAATTATTGTTGTGTTAAGTTAGATACCCTTCCCTCGTACCCCGATGAGCACGGATGTCTGCGTGCGGCGTGTAAGTAGTTCAACGTGCACACGTAGGACGACATATCCCGGGTTAGGGAAGTGCGAGACAGGTCGGGTTTAGATATCTCCTGTCCTAATCCCCTTTCTGTAAACGTATTGCATCTCCCTCTCCATTGCTCCACTGCCCGGCCCCCTATTATAATTTAAATAAACTCTTACAAAATTGTTACGGCTTCCGTGACCATCGCTCGAAATCATTCTCTATCCATTGTCCGGTCACAAATTCCCCACGGCCTTAATAATAATATTATTATTATTATTGCAACGGCACAGCCGAGATCCCATTTCCATTTGCACCACGGCAACGGGAATTAGGTCGCAGCGTTCACTGCGCCAAGGAAGTGAGAATGCAAATGACAGGCCGCGAATTAAATTTGGCAAATAAGTTTAGAATGTTCCAACTGAAGTTTCTTAAAATGTTAAATGACATCTGGAACATTGTATGCCAAGCTGCGATGAAAGGGTGTCTCCGCCCATTATTGACCACCTCGCGTTGAGCAGCGCTTGTGTTCTAGCCCATCAAGCGGGCAGCCAATTGCACTCTTCTCATTGCTGCCTATTCCCCGGCCTCCTAGGCACTAAATCAGCAGAGTGCTGATGCTGTGGTATTTAGACAAACCAGATTTGGGCATTTTGGTATTGGATGACAATGTTGATAGAATTACAACGGTTTTGAAAGCATGAAATAGTTTATCACCTAATTTTGTATTTTTATTATTATTTGATTCATCTCCACAGATGCTGTTCGGGTGTAATAGTGAGCACACTGGATCTGTCATCTCGAGGTCACCGGTTTGTTCTCACTTGAAACAATGGGCAAGTCATGCGTGGTGGGGTATAGTGTATGAACTACAACCTCTTCCAAAACGTCTGTCCACTGTAGACGCGAGGGCCAAACACCCTCTAGAGGGGCTGTCTAGAGCTCCCACTAATGGTGGCCCTTCAACCAGCAGCGGCGTGAGCAAAGCAATTGCAGGGCTGCGCTTTAACCATTTTCTTACAATCTTCACTTTCTCCAAAAAGGGCAAACACGAGAGGGCGAATGCCACCCAGGACACCCAAAAGGCGATCTCAGTGGCGAGAGACTCGCAATCGATGCGTGCAAGAGGTTTATCTGTGGAAAATGAAGTCAACAAGACAACCAACACTCGTCTGCCCAAGCGGGGGGTGCGGGGGAGGGGTGGGGTAGACAAACGAACAAAAGAGCAGCGACTGACATGAAAGGGTTAACTCAAAGGTCCTCTGCGGTACCTTCCTCAACAGAGGCCCGCAGATGGCCAGCTCCAACAACAAAAGCAGCAGCTGCCGTTGCTGCCATGCTCATTTATTCATTAGCTCGGTCCGTGGCGCTCTCTTGACGCAGACTGCTTGACCGCAGTTGCAGAGAACGTACAACTCTATTCGTTCATTTATTTACCGGTGTAATAGTTGGCCGTGGTGGAATGGTGATGTGCGCTGGACTTGTGCCCGCGCGGCAGTTGAAACAATGATGCAAGTTTTTTACTTTGTTCACACTCCTGCTTTTGTCCATCCATCAGTGTAAGTGAACGCGTTCATATCCTATCAGTTAGTCCATCGGCACGTCGCCTGTGGTGGGATAACGTGTGGGTGCTCTCACCTCTTCCAAGATGTCAGGCCAGTGTGGAAGCGTAGGCCAAATACAGTCTACAGGGGCTGTCTCGTGCTCCCTCGAATTGGAAGCGCTTCTGCCAATAGACACGTGGCAAAGCAATTGCAGCGCTGCATCTTCACCGCTGCCGTTGAAACCCCACGTGCTGCACGGCACTTAACACAAGAACACAGCCTTGGCCGTGAAGCGGGTACTAAAAGGAGTGTTTTAGACAATTCAAAAAGGGGAAGAAGCTATTGTATCCCGGCATCACGAAGAACATAACGTCTCCACACTTTTGGAGAGAGAGAGAGAGAGAAAAATTGCTTGCCAACGCTAAATTACGAGTTGTCAAAAAAGAAATCACGCAGAGGGGCCCTTTCCTGTTCGCTTGGCAGGTTCGTGAGTGCCGGTGCTGAACACAGCAGCTTCCTCCATGGCCAACACTAAAACCGTCACGTTGACAATGACGCTCGGTAATTGGTTCACTCATCATCATCATCATCGTCGTCGCCATCAGCCGTCGTGGCCTCTTTCTCTCACGATGCTGCGATGTAAAAATCCACCTAACGCGCTCGAGCGCGTGATCGATCACGTGCTCGATCACGTGCTCGATCAATGTCTACCTCCGCTATTTCACTGGTCACAGATCCCTGAGAGTAGTTACATGCGGTACGCATTCATTGCCGCATCTATTTACGTATTCACTCAACGCGCTTTGCTCAAGAGGTGTGACTCACCGGTGCATTGTTTGTCAGAGGGCAGTGCTGGGTATTTTGGGAGAGCAGTGACACGCTCGAAACGCATTTTTATGCAAGTGGAGGGAAAAACCGGAGGACCGGGAGAAAAATCCACGCGAACACGGGGAGAGAGACACGCATATTCCAAATATACAGGCGTCAGCGTCGGGGTAGAACCCACGACCTCCTGCATACCAGGCGAGGGAGTTAACATCTCGTAACCGTGGCTGTGGCACCACTGCCAGTGCAGGATCGCAGGAGCATGATTATATTGGGACATATATTCGAGTGTGGCTACAGGGTTAGGTTTTAGCGTTCCCTTCCCTTCAACTGCATTTTTATTCTGGGTGGCAGCCACATGCAGCGTCACGTGTGTTAAGTTCACTGCTGCACAACCCTGAGAGAGATAAAAAAACGACTCTCGAAAACGTCCTCCGGCAAAGGTCACGTCTGTGTGCAGTGCTCAGGCAGGTGAAGAGCGTTTTATCGGGCACTTAGCCTCTGCTCGCACAGGCCAGACTGGGTGGCAGAGGTCAGGGTTATCCACACGATCGCGCGGCAGCTGGTCCACAGTCCCGCTCACTGCAGCACACAAAGGCAGTGGCGGATTGAGATTTCTTTCCCCCAGAGTTTTAACAACCTTGACCGGGAACTCCGAGCCCATTATATATCTTGTACGCGAAGCCGGTGCGTTTGAAAGTTGAGCAAATGCCGGAAAGTGAAAGGGAAAAGTCAACGACGTTTGATATTAATGGCGAAAAGCCGACGACCAAATGAGGCGGAATGTGCCCCATCTCGTGAGAAATAGTCAGCAGAGCATGTTTGAGCCTGGATGGGTGACCACCTCGCCTGTAAGACACGTGCAGTTGGTGTCAAGTTGGAGTAGAGGAGAGTGCACGAACGTCCATTGTTGTTCTCCACTCCAAAACCTCACCATCACCAAACCACACTGACCAGCGTGGTGAAGTATGACCAAATATCTCTCGTACAGCAGTGGATTGACACAAATTAGCTGCAAAAGTATGAGCACATTCATGAGCAGGCCAAACATATTGATACCAAATAGAACAACAAAACTCAATGTGATCCTCAATATCACTGCCTTCAAAGAAAATAAATATTGTGATGTTCCGTGCAATGTCATTTCTTTATAAGAGGAAGTGATGAGGAATTACCTTTGCCGGCAACGTTATCTATTCTATAATTGTTATTAAGCAGGGCCATTACCCGAAGCGTCACTTATGTATATATATATACATATTTAGGGCAGTGTTATTGAAGAATGTGTTGAGTTATTTGTCCTTGCACACCACCACCGAGGCAATTTTCACGAACATATTTCATATCAAGTCGAGCATGGTGTGCGTTCATTTTGCCTATTTAAAGCAGCAAAGAAGGTGAAATCGCTCACGTCTCCTCGTTCACGGTGGGGGGGGCGAGACACGTGTAGCGCATTCCTCGGCATGACTCCACTTCTAGCGCTCACTCGTCACACTTACAAACTCGTGAAACAAGGCCATGCCACCTTTTTATTTTTTTATTATGAAGCTTTGCCTGCGTCTCAAAACTTTTCTGCAGCAGTGTCCTGACAATTTTTTTAAGTCGGTGTACGGTGTTGCCGTCTATGGGGCCGTCCATAAATGACGTCACGCACCTGGGGGGGGGGG
>CM025640.2:1053202-1076235 GCA_014621495.2 Entosphenus tridentatus
CCCCCCCCCCCCCCCCCCCCCCCCCCCCCCCCCCCCCCCCCCCCCTGAGAAATGTGACGTCACATCAAAATGCGCATCTTTTAATAAAAATAGACAACACGTTCTACTTCATTAAATAGACTTTTTAATAAATGTTTTCTCCTACAACATCGTAGTGCAGCGGCACATTAAATACAAACTACAATGACAATAGTTTAAAGCGATTTGAAGCATGTTTTTTTTTTTGGGGTGGGGGGGGGGCAGAGCTTTGTGGCGTCATATTTCAGGGGGGGTCTGACTTTTTGTGACGCCGTGTGACGAAGGGGGGGGAGGTAAAAAATCGTACAAAATCGCGTGACGTCATATATGGACGGCCCCTATACAGTATAATTAGCACCTCCGATTACCATGGTTTGGCGCGGTTGGCTAGGTACGGTGCGAAAGAAGGAGGAAACCCTTGCGGAAAGGGGATTGGGGAAGGGGGACACACAACCCCCACACTGAGAGGCACCCCAATTGGGAATCGAACCTGGGCACTTTCTCGTAGTGAGGCCCAAGCCTCAGCACTGCGCCACCTTGCCACCTCGACCGGCCTGGGAATCTCAAAGTCTCTGGCCTTCACCGCTGGCAGTGCAGTGCCAAGTCCGCAGAGATCAGCGACTTGCCGCGGAAGTGGCACCGCGATGAATTTCGTTTAGTCACCTGCCGCGCTTGGCTTGAACGTGCGAGTGGGGAAAAGCGTGTGGGTACCCTTGCCAGGATGTATGGCCAGGGGGTCTCTGGAGTCCCCTCTTGTAACGTAGGGCAGACCCTTTGGGCAGCAGTGTCATGAGCAAGTCATTGCAAGGCTGCACTTTTACCTTTCTTTCATGAAATCCAGCAGGGTACCACACTCTGCCTCTGTCTCTTCTCCGTGCGTGTTCACACGTGGCGCTTGCCACTAATCTTTTTAAGGTGAACTGACCGAGGAGATTTTAAGGACAAATGAGTTACTGATGACCGCTGCTCCTGATGGGCAGGATTAAAATAATTGTTAATGGGATCATAATAATAATCATCTATAAAGCGCCCTTAAACTGTTTTTGTCGGCATACATATATACCATTAATAACAGCAGACACAAAAAGACAAAGATCCCCGTATAGCCTTTTAGGGACCGATGGGGCAAGTGCTGTTCGCGAGCACCGACGGAGCACGGCGCGCAAGGAGGGCTCAGGGCCACTTCAAATATTTGCCACCGCTGTTGGTCGCGAGCGGGAATCGAACTCGGGTGACTGGGTTCTTGGCGCAGTGCGAACCCACCGCCGCTCAGAGCGGCGCACGCGCACTCGGTGGCGGTGAGAAATTTCGAAAACTTGCAGCAGCGTCTGTGATTGGGAGCCCAGCGCCGCCACTCGTTAAGTGGGCACTTTAATCTCCAAGAGGGAATAGGAATCATGCAGCTGCCTTAATGTCTCCTCCACGGGAAGGCACACTCATCACTGGCTGTGCCAAGCAGCAGCAGCAGCAGCAGCCAGGGACAAAATGTGACTCTGAACCCCAGGTGCAGGCAGCAGGCAATTGAGAGGCAAGCATTCGTCCGTTGCCACCTGTTTACAGGCGTAATCAGTGTAAACAAAAACAAATGTGAGCACAAACAAAGAGGAAATGTTTACCTGCGCCGGAGGTGTTGTGCAAAATATTGACCCGAACGTTCTGTAAAAATGTTTGGTAACTTTTTATCTCACCCCCCCCCCCCCACAATAATATCAACACAAGATCTGATATATATAGCTATATAGAGAGATATATAGAGAGATATATAGAGAGATAAAAAATATATAATATGTTGCATTGCGACAGGCCAAGTCAGACCAATCATTGCAAAATACAGAGGTCAGATACAGCAGATATGATTATCACAAAAAAGAACACTGATATTCTAAATTGCACTAATGGTATAGGATACACTTGGGATGAGGGCTGCCTGTATTGTTCTGCTTAATGGAGTTTAAATGTAGACCCCGTTATGAGATGTTTTACACTCACGTCGCATGTAGATACCTCGTCTAGCATCCCATGGGTGTGAATATGTTGACTTTGTATGTATGTGGTGGTGGTCTAGATGTCTTGTGACCCCCAATGAATTGACCGCTAAAAATTATTTCCCTTTGCATATTAATTTCTGTTTTAAATAAACCTCATTAAAACTACATTAAGTTTTAGATAGTTAAACGGTGGTCACAAGACTATGGACCCACCCTTTACATTAGTAGGAGGGGGAGCAGTTAACCAGTGGTCTGCATCCAGCACCACGAACACGAACATCTGAGTTTGATTCGCGGCAATGGCTATCATGAGTGGTGAGTGATACCTGCAAGTGGATTAACAAAGGGATGTAAGTGTACGATCGACTGAAGTTCATGACCAACGTCTGATTATAACTTAGCTAAGGAAAGGCAAAAATCTGTCTTCAAAGCCAAAGCAATATGTATTTATTTATAAAAAAAAAAATACAACTATAGAGACATGTGCCAATTACCTTTATTCATCCTGAGCTAAGATTCCGTTGGCATTATGAGAATTACAATTAAACGGGTTGCAAATTACAGTGCCAGATCTGCACAGAGGCAAGGGAAATGTTGAACATAAGCATCGTGTTCCCTCCTGTTCTGTTTCACAAACGAGCAGATTCAGTTTCGCCTTCAAGAGATTGTCTGCATGAGTGAGCTTTAAACTGCCAGCGCCTTACACCACCAATCATCGACACTAGCAAAAGGCAGTTCTGGAATTATTTCCCTAAAATAAATTGCAAGGAAGAAATACATTTATAGTGTTATCTCTTTTATAACGTGGGACATCAATTTTACGTACGAGTGTTTAAAAAGTTTCCCATTCCCCAAGAAGAAGAAGAAGAAGCAACTTTTGAGAGTGAAATGGTTCAGCACATCAGGGCATGTGCAATGCGTTTACAATCAATGTCCTTTCTCTGCGAGAATTTATTTAATTTTTTTAAGTCGTATGATTCTGCAGAAATATCTAAGGCTAAGAGAAAGAACCCTTTTTATTCCAAAAAAGTCAAGAGGTTCGGATGCCACATTGAATAAAGTTGATGTCCTTGTGCCTGTGATTAGCTGAGCAGTATGTGCAAAATGTAAAGGTGAAGCCCTGCAATTGCTCACTCACAGCACTGGCATGCATTGACGTGGCATTGACAGTAAAGCTAATAAATAGGTGAGCATGCTCATGATAGAATGTGCTTTCAAATGAACATTTAGCTGAGATTTGGCACCTGAAAAAGGTACGACTGGGTAGTTTGTCGCGGTTTTGCTCCGTAGATATCCGATGTGTTGTCAGTTTTGTACCACGTGCCGTTAAGCATGATGTGCCATTTCGATTTAAAGCTTTCGTGACTGCAGGAATTCATCTTCTTGGTTTTTTCGGTAAAGTCACGTAGAAGGGGAGTAATAAAATAATATGCTCCAAGCACGTGTGCTGTTCCATTCAGACGCTGTCGCCTCGACAGACCTGGTTTCACCTGAAGACGGCTGCTTGTGTTGTGGCCGAAACGTCGTGAGAATTATTTTATTATGTTTTATTATTTTTATTATTTTATTACTCCCCTTCTACGTGACTTTACCGAAAAAACCAAGAAGATGATGTGCCATGTTTCGCTCCACATGCTGAACTCAGTTCCTTAAGAAGCTGCGAGCACGTGGAGTGAAACGTCGGATATCATGCCTGACAACGCACAGTACAACCCAAAAATACCACATGGAACATGGGTTAGGTCAGGGGTCGGTAACTGCTTAGTGACTCGTCATTGATTAGGACCGTCTCGTGTTCACGCGCATTGCGGCTCTTGTAATGATGAGGTTTCTTTTTTTACGGAATTTGAAAAAAAACGTCTCTTCTTGTGATTTTGGTTGGTGGCCCCTGGGTTAGGTCCTTGCTGCGGTTTTGGCTTGGGTCCTGGAATTAAAAGCAGACCTCTGGTAATGTTGATGGGATTGTTTGTTTAAGCGTACACACGATTGTACAACGGAGCTAATTGTAGACAGCGGCCCTTCACTCCTTTCCATTGTGTCTCCTGCACCATAGCGGAGGTGCAATTCATTTCACCAACAGAGTTCTAACAACTGGCATGCAACTCGAGTTACCCTAATGAGGCTGAGAGAGCTTGTTACGTTCGGAATTGGCGCTATGACTACGGGCCAAATTTGCCAAATTTCCGCATTACCCACAAGAACTAATTTGGATGTGATATCCATGTCCCTGTGGGTGCCACAATTGCCTGTTAGTAGAATGTAACGTCTCAGTGGAACCATCCAGGGAAACATTTTGAGATATCCATCTTTTTTGTTGTTGTATTTTCTTATGCCTCGCACCTTCTTGAGGATTGTTTATTTCAGCTGCGTCTTGTGTGGTTACAAAAACACAATTCTCATTATTGCGAAACATTATTCCTGAAAACAGATGAATGATTTGGCCAGACAAAATGGACCCCAATGCCCGGCGATTATGAAGAGTAACGTGAAATCGTTCATGTCTGCTTGGGGAAGGGATTACATTGCTGAATGCAGCCTTAAAGGAGAGAGATGCTGCTTTGGCGTACTGCTTAGCACAATGGACTTGCAATCCATAGGTCGCCGATTCGATTCAACCTCCCTGGCACGGCAGTCGAAATACTGGTGGCACATTTCTTAAATCCGCCCCCACCCCGCTTCTGTCCACCCAGCGGGTATCAACGAGTACGCCACGATTAGTCGATCGGGAAGAGCGCATGCGGTGGAGTAACACTCCCGCCTCCTCCAAGGGGTGTGGCCAGTGTGGTGGAAGAGTAGGCCAAATATCATCAGGGGTGAGTTCTCTCTCGACGCTCTTCTGATGGAGGCCTTTCTGGCAGCATCAGCAGCGGCGGCACGAGCACGGCATTGCAGGGTGGCGCCCTTATCTCAGAGCAAGCCCCATTCAGCCCACATTTGTGTGGTGACTCCACAACACAGGGAGCCAGGAGTTGAACCCTGAATCTGAGCCTTCAGAGCCTGGAGCATTACTTGTGCAGCCTTCCCCACTGCACGGCGACAGCCAACGATGACGATTATAATCCATAAATAAAACTGTGTTTAGCTGCCACAGTGCTAAGATTGAATAAATACACTTAGAGGATACCAGTATGGAGTGAAATTGAAAGTGAAATCACATTTCATCTCCCTTAAATTGCACAACATCAGTTTACGGGCTGCATCTTTCAACGTCAACATAATGCATGTAAGAGGCCGTCGTGCCGAAGACATATTGTAGCAAGTAATGCAATAATGCGTTCGTCACATGCTCTTTATTTATATCAAAAGAGAGACACCGAGAACGGGAACGAGGATTACAATGGTAAGGGATTTTTCCATAGACTTTGAAACGAATGAAATTAACAACATTTTTCATGAAAAAGCAATCACCCCCGTGTCCAAATCGGAAAACATTTTCAAGACGGAGTGTGGGTTCGGTTTACTTGCTTCACTACTTCGGAGCCACGTTCGAAACAATTCGTCTGGCACAAATGTGAGGCCTCAATGTTCACGCTCTGCGTCATCGCTGTGACGTCGTCTACTCGGCGCGTGGGTTTGTCGCGGTCGTGCCGCTTGCCACTCCGGTGCGTTTTCGGGTCATTCCGCGCATTGTTCGGCACGATGTCCGACGTTTCGCTCCACGTACTGGGAGCTTCATGAAGAGCGAAATGTCGAGAGTTATGCTGGAAGACACGCGGGGCAGAGGTTTTGTCAATTTGGGCCAAATCCTAAGAGGAGCTCACAGCATGTGAATAAAATGCAGAGGTTTTTTTTTTTTAAATGGTAAGTCTAGTTTCAAAAAGTATCCACGGTTTTGTGGCTTCTGTTAAAGAACAAATCTAATTATATCTGTGCTTAATTGTTGCTTGTGACTTTTGAACTACGGGGGGCATCTGTAAGGCAGTTACATAGCAGCGTCATCAACATAAATACAGGCAGGTAATTAGGAGCACGTGACAGTTTGAATGGCAACTGATTTTTGTTGTTGGGATCTTTTGTTTGACAATTCACTCCTTGAAGTGATATGAGCACGTACATTGCTTTGGAATGCACGAGATGCGTTTGTCGTTATGAACAGAGATTACCCGCATCAAGTGCTGGTAGAACAACAACATGGACCCATACTGCAGAAGCCCTCCCGAGGGAAGAACACACTTCGTGGTTGCAGTTGTATAAGAATCTACGTAACGACTGCGGTGCAGTGATTGCAGCAGTGGCTGCGATATGAAGCCAGAGAACCCAGGCAAAGCTGACATCAGTGGCGAGTGATACCTGAACCTGCCATTGGCATCTTTCTTCAACAACTGTAACTAACCAGTGTGATGAAGTATGGTAAAAAAAAATAACACTATGCCCCACATAGTGAAAAGAGACCTTCATCCAGCAGTGTACTGATAAATTATGGGGTTTTTTAAATGAATACACCCAGGTTATGGGTGGATATAGATTGTTTTTAATGAGTAGGCTTTGTTAAAGACCTAAGTCATGGTCTAAACAAGCACTAGGCTATTCTAATTTCTACTGGGAACCATCTGCCAATAGTGAAATTAAACATTAATGTCTGAGGCCAGCCTCTCCATATGAAGGAAAATTAAAGCTACTGTGGACGCGCAAGAAAGCTGGCTGTATCGATACCAGCATATTACTTTAGCGGTTAGCCTTCAACGGTGACTGCTACTCTTAAAAGCAGCTCCTCACGCTTTTCCACTAAGATTCAAAGCATCAATGCATTCGTTCTGTCTGTGTTTATGTCTGTAGCACGAGGTCGGGGTAACTCACGTAAAGATCATCTAATACGAACAAAACTTTAGTATAGAGCAGTGTTGCCATTAGGGACTTTATAGAAAATTGGCCAAATGTATTAAATGGTTGGCCAAAACTTGGGAGACAAAATCAGTGCTAAAACTATTCGTATCGACGTCTGTGCCCTGGCAGCAGAGACGCACGTGGCTGCCTTCTCGCTCCCTCTCCTCCCAATGATGTAATCAGGTGTGACCTCATCTCACGATGCAGCTTGAAGCGGAACGTATCGAATACTCACGAGTACAGCCACACGCTAATGCACGGGTATTATTTTCTCCCCTCGGTATTTTTTTTGTCTCTAAGCGCCTCCTTGATGTTTGCGAGGTGCTCATGTCTTGAAGTGACATTCATATTCATTCCGCATGCGACTTCGCGTGCTCGTGCCGGAGGTGTGGGTGTGAGCTGCTGCCGCTGCTGCCCCCTCGCCCACTGCCGGGACCCTGGACTGTGTGGGGGTCGGGGACATTAACGAGGGGGTTGGTGACATTGTAGGGGGGAAGCAAAGGCCGGCAGTGGTGGGGGTGGGGGCGGTAGAGAGAAGAGAACATTTCAATTTGACACCTCTGCGCAGAGGAAGCTGAAAGGCAAGCAAGTGCAAGTAAACAGGCTGTGCGTGAGCAGGCGTACGGGCTTCCAGCTGGCTTCCTGCATAGCAGCACTGTGCCCTATTGTCAGAGAGCAACATCCACCTTCTTAGCCCTCTGTGGCTTTTGTGTGTGGCAGCAGATGGCCACATTATCAGCACACACACACACAAAACACGCTCGCAGATGCAAGATCGGCCAAACACACTTCCTTCCATTGTAAGCGAAACAGATTTGTGTGTGTATGTGTGTGTGTCTGTGTGTGTGTTATATTCAACCACGCTCCATGCAAGGAGGCAACAAAGGGGGTGCCGGATTAAGAGGCAAGAGGCAGTGGACATCTGTGTGCTTGGCTGTTTGTTGCGCGGCCTAACGCGAGGGTGACATTGCGATGAGATAAATAAAAATCACGAGGCAAATTGGTCTGCTCGCGACACAGATTAAATTGGGTTGCTTTTAAAAAAAAGATACGTATTTTGATCAGTTGCGGCTCACTTAAGAAACTATCAGTTTAGGATGAGAATGAAAATGTCAAGAAATGTCATTTTATAATCATCCTCCCGCACTATGTCATCCGCAGTGACGCGTCTTTCTGATGAGAATATCGTAAATCACTTTAATGCCCGATTTATATGAAAAAAGTGGAACAAGGAATGTCAGTGCGAGGATATCACAACAATCATTATTAATAATAATAATGTAGCAGCGCAGAAGAAACCTTGGGTTTATTTTGAAGCTCTGTCTTTGCGCCGCTGATTACTTCATATAATTGAATAAGTGCATTGGCTCATAAGTGCATTGACTTTCGCCTCGTTAAAAGTTCCTATATTTAAACAAATAAAGTAACAAGCGTGAAGGTGCATACTTTAATGGCCCATTTTCAAAATTATATAAATTCCCATCATGGGCACGTAGACCATACGTACACACACACACACACAACATACGACATGCGTAGTGCCATCCTCCGTAGGTATTGTTAAATAAAGTGTACAGTCACATCGTAGATGTCCAGGAAGACATGTGAGCTCCGTGCTGTTGCAGGATTTGAATATTTTTGCGATGCCAATGGGCAAGAGATTCAAAGATGACAACTTTAATGCTGATCATGGAGGAGAATAAGGTGGCTTGGATGAAGATGCATCATGGCTAGGAGGGATGACGGACCGTGAAAGAGACTGGCGACAGAATGCCAGCCAAAGGGGTCAAATGTGCCCAAGAGGACATTGATGTACCCACGGAGATGGAGCAACGAGATCGCCTTATGCGCAGGGGCGACAGCGATTGTGGCATCGCAGAGCGATGGCAACGGCATGGGAAGGCCGTCGTCCAGCAGTGTATAGACAATGGCTGGTAATAATGACGGTGTATTTAAATAACGCCGGGTTCATTTCCCATTCCGTTGAGTGGGCCATGCATCTGCTCTTTCGCACAAACTACGCTACGACACTGCCCGAGCCAGTAGCATCGCAGCGGGGGTGATGGGGTACGAGTCGAAGATGGCACACTCCTTTGTAACACAGGAGACTGATGAAGCTCTGGGCTCTCGTCCTTAAGCGAACTGCCGATCACGACATCTGCCTCTCTGCTCGCCCGCTGTTCCTGTGGCCACTCTCCGTGCTAAGCAGCTTGTTGATGGTGGCTCGTGCCCTTATTTGCTCAGCAATGCCCTGCGGAGTCTCAAGAGAGGCCTGCGATGGGATGTTTCGCAAATTCCATTTGTTTTTGGCACGTGCGAGGGAAATCCACCGGATGATAATACGAATAATTACAACAATCTAATTTGTTTGTTCGTAAAAGCCTTAATGAGCTTCAAGATTCCGCTCCCGGAAGGTCCTGCAATTGGCATGTTTGGCTTTTAAAATAATAATGAGTTTTTACTTCGTGTAGGATTGAGTACATGGATACAAGGAGGGTAAGCCGAGAAGCTCCCCATGGTTTAATAGAAGAAGTCGTTGCTGCAATGCCATTGCATATGCTGTAGACGTTGCATTGCCACCTTGTAGCGCAAGCCTACAACACCTGGTAAACGCTGAGTGTGTAGTCTCCGATCTAAGTAATCAACCGGGCTGAAATTTGCTTAGCTTCCAAGATCGGACGAGGTCAGGTGAGGTCAGGCGAGGTTAGGCGAGGTCAGGTGAGGTCAGGTGAGGTCAGGCGAGGTCAGGCGAGGTCAGGTGAGGTGAGGCGAGGTCAGGCGCGGTCAGGTGAGGTCAGTAGAGGTCAGGCGAGGTTAGGCGAGGTCAGGTGAGGTCAGGCGAGGTCAGGCGAGGTCAGGTGAGGTGAGGCGAGGTCAGGTGAGGTCAGGCGAGGTTAGGCGAGGTCAGGTGAGGTCAGACGAGGTGAGGCGAGGTCAGGTGAGGTCAGGCGAGGTCAGGTGAGGTCAGTGGAGGTCAGGCGAGGTCAGGCGAGGTGAGGCGTATTCGGGGTGATTTGGTCATAGGCCCAGAGCCCGGTACAGTATTTGATGGTAAATTCTCGCAAAATATCTTGTATGTCTTGGACAATGTGAAGCATTCTGGTTGGTCCACCTTAACAACGCATAGACACACGTAGCGACAAACACGGGGGTTGCTGTTTATGCTGCATTGCAGATCGGTGCTTGATAGCACACAACGCACCTCGATCACACGCAAGTGATGTCATGGCTAAAGGCCAGAAATGAAAATAACTTCACTCTCCACACCCCCACGCTATCTTACTATGACCAACTTCCCTCCACTTAGCCAACTGTTATTCATTTCTCACAGTCAAATGTGCCATTCGAGTCCATTAATATTCGTGAATACAAAGAGTAAAAAAAAAGATGATTTAGTCCTTTATGAATCCATCCATAGATGAAGGCCTCCCCATGCCATGACTGTCACGTGTGACCATACTTCACCACGTTGGTCAGTGGAGGTTCATTAAAGAGGCAAACCCCGGGATGGGTGGAGACGCTCCGCGTCGCTGGGATTCAAGCGCTGGCCACACGCTGCTGCTTAGAGCAAGGGGCATGCAACACCGCGCCGCCTCTGCCTCACCGTTGTCATTGGCCAGGGTGAAATGAGATTGATATTTGTTCTAAACTCCACGCATTGCTTCTCTCGTCCAGTCTCGCCATTCCGAAGGCGCGTCCATCTGTGCTCCTCTGAACGCCTTTTCTTGCCGCTCCGCGCTCTCTGAGACGCGCCGACCCTAACAGCGAAACTGGACGCCCCCTTGTCTCGTCACCTCCCTACTCCATCTTCCCTCACCCTCCCCCCGTCTCTCTCTGTCTCTCTGTCTCCTCCACAAACTCCCTGCCGCTGTCTCCTCCGGCCCGACCCCTTCCCGTGGGGCTCTCGAAGGCAGCAGAGCTCTGGCGTGCTCGTCTGGGGCCCTATCATCATCATTATTTGTGGCTGCCACCCCACCCAACGCCCTCTCTCTGTCGGAGTGCAAACGCCGCGTAAACAACGCAGGCAGCAGCAGCTGCTGCTGCCTGGTCGCGCTGTGCATCTGTTCCTCGCAAAGTGGGGCAGCACACCGCAGGAATCCCAACAATTTAGCCGCACGTCGTCAAATCTACATAACAGTCCATAAATGGGCTAGGAGCGTGCGCGTGCATACGGGCGCACACACACACACAGGGGTATATTTTGTTCCAACCTGTTTTAATTTAAAGAAGAAACGAGGTAATTGAGGAAGATTGTCACATCAAGGGAATGGCAATTTTTTTTTCTCCCCTCACAAAGCAAGCATCAACACAATCAAGGGTTGAATGATTTTCAATAAAGAGAACGGCAAAGTTGCTGGACAATACCGGCAATAAACACCGTCTGGCTTTCACCAGGAGGGCTCGCACGTGTTATTGTGTTGCTTCAACGTTTGAAAAATCTCTATTTGTTGAGAATGTATTATTGTCCACGGGAACATGTTTGTTGTTGTACTTTACTCACGAATGGCGGTGGACACAAAAGTGAATTGTGAGCTTTTGCATCCAATTTTTTTTTTACAGAAAAAATAAACCTTAGCAGAACTCCAATAGGAAAATTTTCCTGGTTAAACTTTTGGGAACATGAACGTTGCATGCAAACTCTATACACGCTATAATTGTGAGCATGGACCAAGGCAGGTAAAAAGCAGGAATTGTTGTATACCGTGGCGCTGAGTGGATGGGTGTCCAGCCTGCCTTCATCCACGCGCTCCCTGATCCAGACACCCACTGCGAGGCTCAGGGCTTTTTCCCATTCTACAGCCTGGTCCAGATGTCTTGTGACCCCCCCCCTCCCCAAATTAATTGACCCACTAACAATTTTTTTTTTACACTTTACATATACATTTTCTGTTTTAAACTAACCTTACTTTAAAAAATAATTAATTACATTTTAGACAATTAAATGGGGGTCACAAGACATCTGGACCAGCATGCATATCCAAGCTGTGCGAGGCCGTGACAAGGCAGCCTGGTTGTGCAACTCACGAGGGACCAAGTTGTTTTTCCACTGCAGAAGCTGAGCCGTGCGTGTAGATGATGCGGTGAAACTGTGTCCTCACAGCGTGCTCATGTCACAGACGCAATCAAAGCGTCGTTAGCCCCGACGTGTTCACCCTCAAGCAGGCGGCTTCAGGTGTCTCGCGAAGCCAGCATGGCACCTTCTTGGTTCTTTCGGTAAAGTCACGTGACTTTACCGAAAGAACCAAGAAGATGAATCCCTGCAGTCACGAAAGCTTTAAATCAGCATGGCACCGTTCAGTTCCGGCTCATCTCAGCAAATAGCCGGTGGGACGCCATCGGTACAGCGCCAGCCTAATGCTGGCTCGTCTCGGATATGCCAGTGCAAAAGGGGAATAAGCTGACCGGGGCTAAGCCACCACCACCAGGCACGCACTGCAGGCTGGGGTGACCTGGTGGAATCTGCGACAAGGGCAAGGGAGGCTGTAATTGAAATGGGTCTCAATGGAATGGGTGCGCAGTGCGCTAGGCAATGTGCCACTATTCAGACATGGGGAAAAGAAACACCGTGATCTTTCATTAAGAATTGCCATGAGCCTGCAGATCCTGCGGAATTGTAATCGTTGGCATTTACAAAGAAACAGAGATACCTGAATGAACCAACAAGCAATGCTATTATGTAGGACATCGTATAGTTGACTTATGGAAATGTAGCAGCCATGTTAGTGTAACAATGGATGATTCCTTTGTCTATGTTGCATGCGACTGCCTACGTTCTTGTCCAAAGATGCAAATCTCAGACAAACCACTTATATCAAGATGCAATCCGAATGACACGTGGAGGTCATATACACCGGTATAAGTGTGCACTCAATTAGTGATTGTAACAATGTGTCTGGGTGTGTCGGGCGCCCTGGTGTGATGGTCAGCGCACTGGACTTGCAATCCGAAAGTCACCGGCTCCATCTCAGCCGGTGCTGCAGTTGAAACAATGTTGCAAGTTTATTTAATGCCGCTTGCCACTGTCCAGCCAGCAGTACAAGTGAATCCACCACAATGAGTCGCGGCTGCGTGTCGTGGGGGTAAAGTGTGGCTGCTCCCATCTGTTCCAAGGTGTATAGCCAATTTTGAAGAGTAGGCCAAATGCCTTCTAAAGGGGGCTCTCGAGAGCTCCTTCTATGGGAGGCCCTTCTGCCAGCAAGAGCGCGAGCAGGCAGCTGCGGGGCTGTACCTCTACCACGCAGCTCGTCGACAGGCAGGCCATGCGAGGTGAGACGAGGTGAAGTTCACTCCCAACTATTCAAAGGCGTCTGGCCAATATGGAAGAGTAGGCCAAAATGCGCCGTAGACGGGTGCTTTAGTGGAGGTCCTTCTGCCAGCAGTGGTGTGAGCGAGTAATTGCAGAGCTGCACCTTTCCCTGTCGCTGGGTGTTTGAGAAAAAGTCGAAGCAGGCAGCATGCGACTACAGACGTTGGAATTCATTACAAACATGGAGAGATAAAAAAAAACTTGCTTACAAGTTGCAATGCGGCGCGGAATAACAATAGCATCTTTGCAGGCGTTGTGATGATTAATTCAAGTGCTGGGGGTGAGTTCTCACTACAGAAGTGTGCGTAGTGGATCAGTATTATTGCGTGAGAATGCTCATGTTACACGAGCAGCCCTAATGACTGCAGCAGTCCTCATCTTATATTCCTGCCGGTCTGCGCCATGCATATGTGCAGACAATTTGTCGTTAGTTAGTGTTTTACTTTGCGTTGTATTCATTCTACGTGAATAATTAATCATTCAATTGGGCAAAATCCTTCATTATGTTAAATGAACAGACCATTTTTTTAAATCAAATGCGATAATCACTCTGTTAATTCTAAGTAATTAAGTTTCACTTACTGATGATGCCAAAATTATACTCAAGCAAAAAGTACTCCAGTGACTAAGGACTATGGGATTGCTTCTTAACCTTTGTGGTATGGCAGACCACCGATAGAAACCACTGATCCCTGTTTCATACGGTGAACAGCACGTGGGCCAACAACGTGTGAAAATAAGAACGCATCATAAGCATATAAACAAATCCGTGACAGTAGCATTGTCTTTAACATGTTTGTCTCCTGCAGGGAGATGCTGCTGCTGCTGCCCGGCTTGCAGGTCACGTGTGGTGGCGGAGTGCGTGGGGACTCCCACCTCTTCCACGACTCCTGGCCAGCGTGGAAGAAGAGGCCAAATACCCTGGAGGGCCGGAGAGGGGGGGGGGGCTCGATAGATCTCCCTCAACTAGAAGCTCTTCTGCTAGCAGTGGCGTGAGCAAGCAATTGCAGGCCTGCACCTTAACCTTTTTTTGGCTGGTTTGGATTTTTTTTTAGTGCCTTGTTCTTGAAGCTGCTCGCCTACATTCAGAGGACGTCATTAAAATACATTCAGGGAAACGGTGACTAAAGTAAGTATCGCAGTAATGTCTGCGTACAGCCCCTACTTAACATATCACTTTAAAAGATACCCTCCACGAAAATGCACGCTGCCTTAGAGATCAACTCAGTTGTTTTTTTTACTTGATTTTCACAACTGCTGAGAGTTGTAAATAGAGCGATTTTGTGTAGGCACACTCTTTAGCTGCACTACATTCAATGCCGTTTTGCTTTGCTGGAAATCACACTCGTTTTGGTAACCTTTTCATAAAGCACAGCGTTCATTGACTTTGCATTATTAATACTCGTTATTATGATCATGATCATAAGTCATGATCAATCCACTATTAGGTAACGGCTTCCCCAAGACGTCGCCATCTCTGATGATCTTGCAATATAATAAGTCGCCTAGCACCTGCACAAAACGTGATGTCATCTCTCCATTCCCTCGGGTCTCTCGGATGCATTCCTCCTTGGCTGCCACTCCATCATTATTCTTGATGAACGAACAACGTATAGCCCCGCAATACCCGATCCACAAATACGAAGGAGACATCACAGCGATACGCTCCCGCTGCTCCTGACGCCGCTATCAGGCTTGGCCACCACCTGGATGGGACATTGCCGTTGTTGCTTTGCAACGAACGGAGAAGAAGAAGACGAATCATTATTCTTGACCATCGGCCGTCATCCCATCAAGCGATGGTTCCTTCCTAAGCCCACTCACCTTTCTTAACAGTTTTAATTATTTGATTAACCCGCGGAAGTTCGCTAACCCAGGCCTTTCTCTCTCTCTCGATGTAATTACGAGCGTGCATCTGTCCGTGATCTATTGTGCACATTTCAGGCTTTTTTTTTAACAAAAATCTTTGTTAATGATCACGTGTCTGCGCCACACGTCACAGCAGGCAGCACGCACTAATTAGCCACTTTACTCTTTAGGCACATCACTCTGTGTTACTTTTCATTATCAAGTTCAGTTTTCCAAAAGCACTCCAACCTGCTCTCGCCCCCCTGTGTAGTTCATCATTTTTAATTCCTGTCCGCATGGACTAGTCGGCCCAGGTACACATATTCGACTGCGTTTTCCAATTGCAAGCCTCCCGGCAGAATGCCTCCCTCTGAACGTTGAGCAAACGTTGTTGCCGCGACCTTTAGTTTGCTCACATTTCACCTGAGTCCAACTCTAAGTTCAAACATATCTTGCAGCTCATCCTTACCGGGACGTCACAATGACTCTGGTCGTCAGCAGAATGTGAGATCATCGCAAAAAATATCACCTCGTCAAGTCCTTTTGAAGTTCAGCGTTTAAAAATAGCATTCGTTGGACGATCAAAGTCGCTGAAAGCATCGATGGTAAGTAACATGGCGACTTCCACGCACCTCTGTTAGCCGTGAGCATCGCATGCGACCCCGCATCCCTCTTCGCCTCCACCCCCTCCCCGTGCATGTCTACGTTTTATTATTCTGCTCGCACAGGCTCAGGGTTGTAGGCTAAAGGAAGGTGCACCCTTCGGCCAATCTGTCTTCCCACCCAGAGATGTGCAACGCACCCAAGAAGCACCACTTTCTGCCTCCTGAGCGTCGCTGCAGCGCGGTCTCAGCTGACACCTCGTGAACTCTGCCAAGCCACGGGCGTCGAGGATTTTTCAGGATTTCGGGAGATTGCGTGGCAGAGTGATGGCTTTGGGCAGAAAGGTGTTATCGTTAAATTAATAAATTCGTCTCTCAACAGGTTCATTAATTGACCGTTACCATGGTGACTTTGATACTCTTCGCAATTATTTTAAATATGAACGATATTTTTTGTCTATGCAAATGTACACGGCTTTTAAAGTATCTGACTTTGTGCTGGCTTATAAGTCGAGTATTCAATTTTTGTAAATGTAACCCTCTTTTTGATGACAAACTAAAATAAATTTGCAAAAAAGCTCAAGTGACAACAATGCAATTTAGTAATGCTAGAGGCATACAAGCACTTCATGAAATAGCATGTAAGTGTAAAGGTTCAGCCCTGCAATTTTTCACTTAAGCCACTGCTGGCAGAAGGGCCTCAACTCGAGGAACCTCTCAAACGCCTCTGCAGAGGTTATTTTGGCCTACTCTTCCACAGTGGCCACACATTTTGGCAGACTTTGGAGTACCCACACTTTACCTCACTCATCAATTAACTGCCGTGTACCGATTTATTTTGCTTGGCAGACAGAGGCGGCAGGATTTAAGAAAATCGTGGCCCCCCCCTGTTTCAATTACCCCCATCGAGAAATTAAACCGACGACTTCTGGATTACAACTCCATCAATTATCTTTAATATTACCATGTGCATATTTATATTATGTTCGTAAAACAATATAGTGTCCGTTGGGGACCACTATCTCGGCCGCCAAGCTGTGTGACAAGCAATGCACAGCAAACGTCTGTGTGCTTTGCCATGAAAGCCTTCAAAGCACGGCCGATGCTTCATGCGGCTTCATTTACACGAGAGCTTCACATTGCGTGATGTGAACCCAACAGCGTGTGACCCAGAGCAACTTGAAGCTTTGAACTTAAATCTCCACCTATTGTTGGACTCAGATAGTTGAGTTCGCAATGTCAAGGAGCCGCCTCGCATTTACACTGCAGTCAATGCGAATGGAGCCAAGGACACGCGTATCTTAAGGCAGCCTCCGAGTATCTCCACACGGAACGTTGTGAGGGGGAAAAAACATGTCTCTCACTTCAAAGCCTATTTGAATGATCTGACAGAACACTGGTCTAATTATGAATGTCTAAGGCTAGTGCTAACAGGAAAAGTTAAAGTAATATAAATTCGTTCGTTTCGTGGTCAGCACACAACGTCTTGCAAAGAGTCAATTGCCGATGTGAATGTGAATGTGCCTTGATTAAACGTGTCTCCACCGAAAAGTCACTGTCAACGCGTGACCCATCCACTACACTTAGCGAGGCAGAAAGTGACCCATTACTTCTGGCGCGATATTCCTGGCCCTCGGTAAGAGCAGACGCATTAAGATGTCGACAATTGGAGTAAATGATTGTCCTCTCCAGTGTGTGTATGTATATATGTTAACGCATAGCCCTTAGGAGTAACAATGGGCTGTAATATCATTGTTAATGCAGCGGTGAAGTAACAATGGTTTGACAATGGGCTGTAATCCCATTGTTACTCCAGCAGTGGAGTAACAATGGGCTGTAATCCCATTGTTAATCCATCGCTGGATTAACAATGGGCTGTAATCTCATTGTTAATCCAGCGGTGGAGTAACAATGGCCTGTAATCTCATTGTTAATCGAGCAGTGGAGTAACAATGGGCTGTAATCCCATTGTTAATCCAGCAGTGGAGTAACAATAGGCTGTAATCTCATTGTTAATCCAGCAGTGAAGTAACAATGGGTTGTAATCTCATTGTTAACCAGCGGTGGAGTAACAATGGGATGTAATCTCATTGTTAACCAGCAGTGGAGTAACAATGGGCTGTAATCTCATTAACAATGGAGTAACAATGGGTTTGTTATCCCATTGTTACTCCAGCGGTGGAGTAACAATGGGCTGTAATCCCCACGCCGTGCGGTTCAGTGCGGGTCGCTGAAGGCGGGAGGTCACAGACGTTGGCGCATAGGAGTACAGTGCAACAATGGACGTTGCTGGTTTGCCCTCCGCAGTGAAGGCAGGTGGACGATAGCCATCACCGATAGGGGGCATCGAGCGCCCCCACTCGAGAGCTCTGATTTCAAGTCCCAGGTTACTGCGTGGCTTTTTATGGCTCTCACTCCTCCTCATCCTCATCCTCCTCCTGCTGCTGCTGCTGCTTCATGTCGCGAGTCTGGTGGCGTCATTCGAGTCGCCGAGAGCCGCTACCGATTCCACATCATTAAATGTGTCCGTGCTTCACGGCGTGCTAGCTGCGTCGATTCGTCGATCGAAATAGATTCCTACGCTCGCGATGCGCGTATCGAAATGTGCGCGATGGAAACGAATGGTTGACGACTCGTGCAAATGACGCGCACGTCTGATGCTGAGCAGTTGCAGCGGTGAGTGCAGAGGGGTCAGAGGTCAGAATCTCGCGTCGAGACGGTTGAAACAGCGGTGTCACGTGACTGAACGCCCCCCCACCTCCCCTTCATCTGTGGACCCACGCCTCCGATTAACATGGTTGGCTACGTACGGTGCAAAAAAAGTTCAACATAGAGTATATACATAAATCGGTACACAACAGTCAAGTCGATCGGCGTGTGGTGGGGTGAAGTATGGAAGAGTAGGCCAAATTCCCTCTAGAGGGGCTCTGAAGGGGCTCTCGAGAGGACGGGCAATTGCAGGGCTGCACCTTTACCTCAGGACTGATATAATTAGGTGAGCGAGCAGACAGCAGTGTAAACCTCCTGCTGTCTCGTCAATTTCCACAATGCTCTCTCACTCTGAAAACCCGCAGTGGGCGTCTCGTACTGACACAGAGCTTTACTCTCTGATAAGTGACAGCAGGTGAAATGAAATATAATTAGTGGGAAAAGAAACACCACAACTTCAAAAAAAATCTCTTGAGTTCATACTTTACCCCATGAATTCTTCAACTGTTTTTTTCGTGGCAATTACAGTTTTAGTCACATTGTTCTGGATTGGATTGTACACCAACACCTCCTGTCAAACACACTACGATGGAGCTCCTTACATATTCGCTTGTATAATAGAAGCATAACATGACTGAACAACCGTCGTTCACCACTACGTGGCGTTTATGTCACCACGGTACCTGTGCCAGGCTAGGTGCACATTGAGGCCACGTGAAGTGTCGAAGGCCCGCTGGCAGGAGGTCACCGAACAGACCCAGCAGGTGCCATGGGTTGGCTGACTGAAACGACTGGCTGATGCACCACCTGCGCTCCCCACTGTGGCAACTCTCTGCGATTTAGCCGCCCGGCACTTTGCTCGTTGTTGTGAGCGTCGCTTTCCTGCCTTTTGTTGTTGCTGGAGGGCCACTGCCTCCAACTTCTCCGCGACATCCTTCACGAACCTCCTCCTTCACGAACCTCCTCCTTCACAATCATCCTCCAGTGTGCACTATGCAATAGAATGCTACACTACACTTTGGACATTTTGGAATCCCAACAATGCTCAGTTACCTCTATTTCCATACACTTTTTATATCTACATTTATTTTAAAAAATGAATACATACTCCCATATATATTTGTTGTAATATAGCGCTTCAATTACTTTATTCCAAAGCAATTTGGTTTAGCTTTCCCCGGGATTTAATTCACTCATTAATTTTACTATATATGAATTCTCAAAATTGTAAACGGTAGACGCATACAAGTGAAGTGCAGGAGTACAATGTATATGCAATTGTAAAGATATATTCCAGGTAATCAAAGCCAAGCGAAACGGCGGTTTCAAAGGTAAGTTAAATGGGAAGGCAAAAATGTACAAATATATCTTCACCAGACAGGTTGGAGAGGCGCCATCTCAGAGCCCAGACGCGAGACACTTTTCTAACCTCGTTTTTTTTTTTACTTTCTCGGTGTTTGGGGATTGCACAGTCTGCTCCAAGTTCGTTTCAAAGTTCATTTTGTGCTACAGACGCCTGCAGCAAAAAACTTTCAACCAGAACGGGGGGGGGGGGGGGGGCGGGAGAGTCTCTTTCACTGAACTCACAGAACCCGTTTCCAGGTTGGAGTTTTGGGGCTATGCTTCACTTAGCAAGCCCAATAAGAAACACCACGAGCAGAGAGACTCGAATAAAATGGTAAAGGTGCAGCCCTGAAATGGCTTGATCGTGCCACTGCTGGTGAAGATCTCAAAAGCCACTCTTGAGGTTATTTTTGGCCCACTCTTCCACAGTGGCCAGACATTTTGGCAGACTTTGGAGTACCCACAACTTTCAACCCACCACACGCGACCTGCCGATCACTTGACTCTGGTGGCAGGATTTAATAAAAGCATTTGCCCCCCTGTTTCAATTGCCCCATCCAGAAATTAAACCGGTGACTTCTGGATTGCAACGCCATCAATTGTCATGGCCGCCAAGCTGTATAGCAAGCAACCCCTACAATCGGGTTTGTGCTTTGCCATTAAAGCCATTAAATCACGTCCGTTGCTTAATGCGGTTTCATTTAGACGAGAGCTTTGCATTGCATGGTGTTAACCCAACACTCTTGATGTCCCCCGAGTGAAGGGCCTCCACTCGAGGGATATCAAGATAACCCACCCCCCTCTGTAGAGGGGATGTTGGCCAGATATCTTGCACGAGGTGGGGTACCCAAGCCTTACCCCGCCACACGTGACCTGCCGCTCGACTGTGGCGGAACCCACGAATCTTGCCGGGGGGCCTTTCGCGAGGGGTGTCAAGCACCGTTCTTGGGAGGGGGGTGGAGCGGTGGTAGAGTGGTTGGCACACTGCACTCGCTAGCCGAGTCAGATTCATGAACACGGTGAACATCGTGGTGAACTGATATCCTCCTGCCCTCCCTTCCCTAAATCGACTCCCACTGTCCATCGTGGTGAAGTCTGGGGAAACAACATGGGAAAAAAAACCCATCACCGGACATGATGTGGGCAGGCCTTCATCCACTGGTGAATTGAAAATGGTTAGGATTCATCGTTTATAGTGCTTTATACATAATATATGACCGCATCTTTATGTGACACGTATATACATTATTTCTATAATGAGTCTGAGGTGGTAAATTCAGACGTTGCAGCAGCCGCAGCCAGACTTGGGATTCTGCCAAATGATCTGCATCAGGTGTTATGAAGATTCATTGTATTTAGATTGACCGTAAATGTGATTATAATAGCATGCAATCGCTCCTCAATTACCTCTACTGCTCGCACCTGGCCCGGGTTAATAGACAGCGCGGCGAGTCGAGCGGCAGCGTGGGCACAGCGCTCCACCCTCTCGTCCACCGCCCTCGCCCGGCTCGGGGGGTAACGCGCCGATAAGCCAGAAGCTCCCTCGCTCGCTCGCTCGCTCCCGCGTGTCAGGCCACACGCAATCTGTCTCCGCTCTGCTATTTTAGCGAATAACGGTGTGTTGTTGCATTGACCTGAAAATTATGTTTCTGTATTCTCTCTCTGTCTCTCTGTTGCCCGCGCATTGTGTGTGTCTAATGGGCAATGCCTCCTCGTACGCCGTGCGTGCAAAGTGCGCGCGCGTCTGTGCCGCAGGGAATTCTGTGGCTGTGCTGTGGAACCTGGAGCTGCTTTGGTGACGTCCGGGGTTTGTTTGGAGGCAGATGGGAAGGCGAGGGAGGTAGGGGCCTCTGAACACAATGAAAGAATAAAAGTCAAGTGATTGAACTCTCCAGAACACATTCTGATTTAATAAAAAAAATCGACACTACTAGCGTCATCAAAACAGTCTCCACTGTTCAAAAACTAAAATAAGCTGATTCATACCGAGAAAGGAAAGTCCATGTTAAGGTCGCCACCTCTTAGACACAAAGTGGGGCAGATCAAATGGTCGAAGAACATCTGACAGCACCAGAAGATTGGGAGAACACTTCTTGTAAATGTTTCCCCTGAGTGGCGTCTTGTTTTGCAAATTGCAAACACCGACAATGTTAATATCCCAGGGAAGGCTTTTACAGATGTCTCCAGAAGAGCAGTTACCCTAGAAATATGACCTTGGGACAACGAAGACAAGTGGCAACCTTAATCCTGCATATATGTAAAACCATGTGTAGCAATGTAGACAGTTAAATCATGTTTGAATGTTTGCTCAGTCCATGTAATGCATTAAAATGCAAATTCAGTGCAGATAGCTCATGGTAGCTAGAATTAAGTTGGCAAATATGCAGCTTGAAAACTACTTGCTCAATAGAAGCCGAGCGCGTGTATTATGCGTCCATCTCAATGGTACTTTGGCCTAATCTTCCACGCTGGCTGAACATGTTGAAATATGTGCGAGTACCCACACTTTATCCCACCACGTCCGACTTGTGGCTCGACTTAATGTGGTGTGTAATCAGGGTGATAGCCACTACAGCAGGGCAGCGCACCTTGGTACCTACAAAACAAACCTGTCATTGTATACACATTCACACGCTATGGATATCAAAACAATGTACCCGTATGCACTCGACATTGATACACATTATGGGCAAATGCTGTCATTTTGAAGGCGCTACAGTTGTACTCTGGTATTGTTGGGCCAATTTTTACTCGTTTTAGTCTCTCCTAAATTAGCTCTGCAATTAGATCCTTCAATGTGTTGTAATATTTGACAAATGAAAACAGTTACTGTTTCATCAAGAGGCAACATGAATCTACGTACATTTATACAAAACTGATGCAAGCCTGATGCATTTTGAATCCATCAGAGGTAAAATAAGTCGGCTGTGATAATGAAGCAAAGTTAATTGCAAAATAACCAGAGGCTCCCTTTATGGATGGGATTGTCTGGGTTATTTTCAAACGTCGGAACATCTGCATAATAACCTTGTTTTCTGCATCCATGAGTCTGAAGGTGATGGGATTTAAACGTAATGAAATGTGCTCGCAATATTTTATGGCAATGTATAAGTAACTGATTATCATATAATCTTTGCTCTGTTCTTAAAACATTTGAATGGCTTTACAAAAATATTTTCATCGTTCCTCCAGGGGCAATGACTAATATCGTCTGTATTGTTTCAATCTAGAATTGACAGTGCCCCAGCAAGCCTGTGCTGCTAATTGGATGTGCGAACGTGAACGTTGCCAAGCAGACGACAGTCGCCAAAAGCACGGGTCTGGAACACGCGCTCGCTCCTCCGATACACAACACCGTCACAAACACAACACTGACAAACACAAACACAACAC
>CM025640.2:1076245-1087321 GCA_014621495.2 Entosphenus tridentatus
CACAAACACAACACTAACACACACAAACACAACACTAACAAACACAAACACAACACTAACAAACACAACACTGACAAACACAACACTAACACACACAAACACAACACCGTCACAAACACAACACTGACAAACACAAACACAACACTAACACACACAAACACAACACTAACAAACACAAACACAACACTAACAAACACAACACTGACAGACACAACACTAACACACACAAACACAACACTAACAAACACAAACACAACACTAACAAACACAAACACAACACTAACAAACACAACACTGACAAACACAAACACAACACTGACAAACACAACACTGTAACAAACACAAACACAACACAAACACTGTAACAAACACAAACACAACACTAACAAACACACTGTAACAAACACAATCACAACACGCCACTCACTGGGTGTTCCACATCAGTCGGTTGCGAAGTTCTGCGAGAGCCCTCGGGTCGCAAGAAGCACACCACGAGGCCCGGGTGCGTGCCAATGATAAGAACAATAGGTTCTGCACCGACATTTCAGACCAAATGTTACATTCTCATGAACATAACAGCAGTCCTGAACGTAAACAAAAGGAAAATTAAGCTACCCTCATCTCTATCCTGTCTACAACTCTCTTCTCCAAGCTCACGGCATCTTGACTCCCGTATTTATTTGTTATTATCTCACAATATCCATACCTTGTCTATATCTCGTCTGTCAACTCACCAGAATTTGTAAACATTTAAATAGGGGGGGGCGGTGGTGGGGGCTCCAAACATGAATTTGTGCTCGGGCCCCCCCAGACAAATGGGCTAATCCTGGTGGAAGTTGACATTTCATTTTTTTTCAATGACTTATATTTAGAACGAAAATAAAACTTCCTTGGAAGATCGCACAAGCAGATAAACACGTCCAATGCGGTGTTTCGTTTGACTCATTTTGTCAGCCTGGCTTTTAGAAGAGGAAGACGAACAACAACAAAAACAACGACCTACGAAGCTGCCGAGTTTCCATTCGAGCGCCACGCGCTCAGCGCTGCGCTACCACATTCGGGGCGCCGTTCGCACAGCGCGGCTCACTCACGCGCCACGCTCACGCGCCACGCTGTTTGTGTTCAGGTTGTTGTTGTTGTTGTTGTTGTCCTCTTCCCCTCCCACCCAACCACGCACCTCCGATTAGCACGGTTGGCTGCGTGCGCTGCGAAAGAAGTTCAACACTCGTACGTGCACACGCGCTGATCGTCAGTGCTCGTTCATTCGTGACCGTTCGTCAGAACACGCCTTTGCACTTCTTGCAATTCTTGGGATAAGGACGTTTGCCCATACAGTAGATGAATGGGAAAATAATAATACGTAAATAAATGTCCCTACATAGTATTGCTGTATGGTGAATTTAAACATTTGGGAAGGAGTACCGATTGTCATAACAGATAAAGGTGCGGCTCTGCAAGTGCCGGCTCACGCCACTGATCTACAGATTCTCTCAATGGAGTCGCTCTATATACCCCTTCTAGACATCCCATCGATAAATCCCATCTATAGATCCCTCTATAGATCTCTCTATATACCCCATCTATAGATCCTATCTATAGATCCCCCATCTATAGAGGGATCTATAGATGGGGTATCTTTGAGCTACTTTTCCACATTGGTCAATTGATCTTTGAATAAGGTAAACTGTGACACCATCCATGAATAATGATTAGTCTTAATTTACAATCATTTCTGAATATATGGCTGGATGAAGGCCTCCTCACGTAAAGTAGTTTAGTTAAAGGTGACCATTTGACCATACTTCACCACACTGGTCAGCGTGCATTGCTCGAGGGGCAAGCAAGGAGCAGTTGCCAGGTCTGATTCACACACCGCTCGCCGTGATGTTCGCCACTGCCAGGAATTGAACTCAGGTCAATGGGATTGATGACACTGTGCGCACAACCCACGTGTGCCTGTTGACATGTCAGTGCTGTAGGCGGCACTTTGCTGGGGAGTGAGCAGCGGCCGTCCTGTGGATAGACTCACCCCTGCCATGGGAATGTAGAATGTCCACCAATGGCTCAGGGCTGTAAACAGGAGATGAGCATCGCCTCAATGCTAATTTCAGGAGATAATCACTTTGTTTTGCTATTGTTGTTGGAAACATATTTTCGTTATAAACTTGTAGTAATAACAATACTCAGTATGCAGCGCGCGTGTGTGTGTTTATATCACAGTGCAAAACACACAAGAGACTTGTTCAGCATTCCAGAGGACACTGCTGCCCCATATTCCCGTCTCCACTGCATCAGAGCGCCATCAATTTAAACACCTCATTTAACAACAACGGAACAATATCAATCAACTCCGTTGCGACGTGTTTAGCGACTTTAGTGCACGTGTATTGCAGCGTCTTCAGTGTCTCACAATGCTCACACGAGGTGCACCCATGGTATTCGCTCGTATCTAAATACGCACGGCACTGTAGAGCGAGCATGCCCACCAGAGTCCAGGATCAGGGTTTATGGCAGCTGCTTGTATGCAAGAGGACATCGACTGTCGTATGTGTGTGTGTGGTTGGGGGGCGATTGTGAAGAGCATTGTCGTTCACTCATTTTCAGAGGGAGGGCCACTTTCGCCGACAAGACGTCACCAGTGTGAGGACCCCCACACATTGTAAACCATTGTGGGATTTGACAGCAGCACGGCGACGACAATGACGATGACGGTGATGGGGGTGTTGTCACGTGCTGTGTGTTGTCAGGGGCCGCACTAAAGGCCACTCAGGGCCCGCTGGTGGCTCACTGGCCCGGCGATGAAGAGCACGTGGTGCAGCGGTGTGCGCGCTGTGCGACCAACCCAGTGACCGGAGTTCGATTCCCGCTCATGGCCAACATTGTGTTGCCCTTCCCCCGCACCTCCAATTAGCACGGTTGGCTACGTACGGTGCGAAAGAAGTTCAACGTGTATATCCATACATTTGTGAAGGTTATCTGAACCTGTCCTGGGGCCTCCCCTCGGTCGACTCAGTCTCAAATAAGTACCTGGCGTGTTGTGTAAACACAAGCACTGGGGGAGATAAAGGTGGCAGTGCCATGTTGACAGCACTTGCCCCAACAACTAGTATAGGCGATGTGGGGCATCTTTACCCGCGTGTGTATGTCTGTGTGCAAGAGAGACGTCTAGTAATATTAATTATCAAAAAAAGTACAGGAAGGATGGCGAGCAAATGCCAACTTAAGGCAGGAAGTGTCCGGGTGGGTGATCTGTGCGCACACAAATATAAGCCCCCTCCTGCCATTGCTGGTTCCTGTCTAACCGACGCTCACGTTTGTACCGAGCGCGTGTCCCTGTTATTGTATCCTATAATGCTCCTGGGATTATATTCCCTTGGGTTTCATTTTATTAATTGCGTATCAGCTTTGTCAGTAAATTACAGAATGATTTCATGATTCCCGTTTCAGTGTTTCAGCGCCACATTGTTCAGCGTTGTACAATCGACGAAAGCTTTCACACGGATGTCCCTGAGATATTCATCAGCCATTTAAGCCTCAGACACAGAGAGAGAGAAAAGAAAGGCATGCAAAGCCAAAAACAGCAATCTAGTCCTGCACACATGCTCATTATAATTCGATGAAATGCTGTTACAATAATAGCGATAATGCCTCCGCAAATTGTCTCGCCAAATGAGTCCTGAACAAAATAATAAACAAATCAACGCAGGGCTCTGCACTCTAAACTTAAAACTACAAATGTCCCACGGGAAACATTTCCTAAACAATCCAGCCAATGTAACAAACGAAGGCACATTCTATTGTTATTTTTGCGCACACAATACGCGCAAAGCAGAACCTACATTTAGCAGAAACTGTCCAGGGCTGAACTCTGGAAAATATTTATTCCCCGCCACCACCACCTGTGCTGTTGGGGTGGTGGGGGGAGGCCAGGAAAAATCCCTGCTTCCAACAAGCAGTCACACACTTTGAGATTGCAAAATAACATCCGGCACATATAGTGCTTCGTATATTACAGATTATAAGAATCATCTGGCTGGGTCGTGCACAGTGAGGAGTGTGTACCTTGCAATGGGAAAGTTGTGAGTTCAGATCGTAGCTCTTTATCCCTCTGAGATCAGTGCAAGGCACTTTGTGGGAAGTGAGCAGTCACTGGCCTGTCAATGCTCACCTCTGCCATGAGAATGTGGAATTTCCACCATTGGCTGATGGCTGTGATTAGAAAGTTGATGACCTCCCTATGACTTTTATAGAGTTTGAAACTACAGATTTTTTCACTAGTCTCCGTTTAAAAACAATTGCATTTATTGTTCTATTAAGTAAATACATTAATGGCCATGTACTAAATTAAAAGCATGCCTTATATCCCAAACTAAAGTGCACTGTTAAAATGTTAAATCGCTTGTGGAACAAAGATTGGAATTGTCGCAGTGTTTTGCTTTCTTGCGGTTTAACAAAACATATATTTAAATATGTTCTTGCACTGTTACATTTCATAAAACATAATTGTTTTATATGCTGCTAAAATGATACTTGTAATTTCAGGGAAGATACTTTAACCACACCTCATGTTTATAACTGCTTAAATCAGAGAGCCAGACATACAATAAAGTGTTACTTTTTTACAATGCAAGACAAATAACCAATTTTTTTTATGTGTGCAGAACTCTGAGATTTTCATGGAAAAAAGTAATTAGCAATGATTGATCACAATTGACTCTGAACGACAATAATTTACAGGCTGTCAGTCAGTGAGTTGATTTCAGGTCAGGCCCACTGGCAACCACCGTCGCCAGGCCTTCCTTAGCCACATCTGCCTCTGGGGTGTTTGGCCACCACTTCACCACACTTCACCACCACTTCAACACCACTTCATTCACCACACTTCACCACACTTCACCACACTTCACCACACTTCACCACCATTTCACCACACTTCACCACCACTTCACCACACTTCACCACACTTCACCACCACTTCACCACACTTCAAAACACTTCACCACACTTCACCACACTTCACCACCACTTCACCACACTTCACCACCACTTCACCACACTTCACCACACTTCACCACACTTCACCACCACTTCCCCACACTTCACCACACTTCACCACACTTCACCACACTTCACCACCACTTCACCACACTTCACCCCCACTTCACCACACTTCACCACCACTTCACCACACTTCACCACACTTCACCACCACATCACCACCACTTTACCACACTTCACCACCACTTCACCACCACTTCACCACCACTTCACCACACTTCACCACCACTTCACCACCACTTCACAACACTTCACCACACTTCACCACCACTTCACCACCACTTCACCACACTTCACCACCACTTCACCGCACTTCACAGCACTTCACCACCACTTCACCACCACTTCACCACACTTCACCACACTTCACCACCACTTCACCACCACTTCACCACCACTTCACCACACTTCACTACACTTCACCACCACTTCACCACACTTCACCACCACTTCACCACACTGGGCGGTGCAGAATGGCGAATTGCGATACAGAAACAATGCAGCCTATCACTCGCCGCTGACATTAACCATAGCCAGGAACTGAACTTAGGTCGCCTGGGTTTGTAATGCGATGTGCACCGTTGCATGCCCGTGACGCTTAGCTGTGTAGAATGAACGGACTAACATCTTGAACATAAAACACAAATCGGAATGCATACTGCGTCAATAACGCGAGTTAATTTAATTAAGTCATTATTGTAGATATATAGATGTCATTGGTACTAACTAATAACACAATGCATAAATATCGAAAATTGTGAAAATGTGTCATTTCAGTGGCATATTAATGAATAACTCTTGTGTTAGTCTGCACAAGGAATAATGAGCTTAACACTCTGTTGATAGTTGATATGATTATCTTGTAAAGGTAGATTTTTTAAATTATATTCACTTCCAGTGACCTTTCGAGCAAATCCTCTTAACAGCAATTGGATGAAGTTGATGAAGTACCCCTTTTATCATCGGACAGCCTGCAAGCGGCGATTAACTTATGACAATTGATATGGCGATAATGGGAACCTTTTAATGATTAAAAAAATATGTCTTATGTAACGGTCAAATTACCTACTATAATTACCCAGAAATGACGTCACTCCACATGAGGTCCACCCCCCCGCGTGACGTCACTCCACATGAGGCCCACCCCCCTCATTAATATTCATGAGTGGGTAGATTTTTACACTAACGCAGAGGAAGGTCGAGGTGAATTCAATAATGTATTATGCAAAGTCGCTTCAAATATGACGACGTTTCTTTACAGAAAGTGACGGTAAAAAATAAATCTACACAGCACAGTGCTACATCCGTGCGTGACGTCACTGCAAAAGAGGCCCCTCCCTCTTCATTAATATTCATGCCTGCGTGGAAATTTACACTAACGCACAAGAAGGTCGCGCACTCCACATGCCGTTCCCCTCCCCTCATTAATAATCATGAGCGGGTGACATCACTCCACATGCCGCACCCCTCCCCAATAACCATTAGCGGGTGACGTCACTCCACATGGGGCAACCCCCCCCCTCATTAATAAGCATGATCTGAACAATGTTTCTATTGAATATTTCAGATTTACTGCAATATACAACTGTCCTTGGATGGGCAAAAAAGCTAGTTCGGGAATAATCTCACAATAATTTATTTTAATGGTCGTTCGTAACAAAGTGAAAGTCCGCCAAGATGAAATACTGTACATTTTATTGAAGTAAAAACTTTTCAAACGTTTGGTGGGATTTGAATTTCGGACTCGCTGCCTACCAGGGGCACATTTATCTTCTTAGCAATCCTTCCACTCCAGCAAACCGCTGTATAATGGAGCACATGTATCACGTATTTGTGCACCAGTAGAAATGCAGCGTATACAAATATTAGGTAAGTGTTGGCTGTTTAGCAAATTATATTCCAAAAATATAATTAGATAAAAAAACTATTTGAGTAATATTTCTTATTATTACACATCAAAATGCATGCTATTGAAAATATTACCCTTTGCTTCCAAACGTGTTGCCTGACAGAATGAGTAGGCATCCCACAATGCAGTCTGTGGACCTTATTTCACGAAAAATAGAAAAAAGGTAGAAAAAAACTATTTGAAAACCATGCTCACTTTCTTTTCAATTTTTGATAAAATTCCCCGGTAATGACACAGGACGCAAGATGAATGTTGTGCATCTTGCTATGAAATTCATGAAATTGGCTCATGAGAGATGCATACAATTTCACTGCCTTCAGGACAAAGAAAGGAAATGTCCAAACTACCGCAGTCACGTACAAAAATATGCTTCATTTTAAAATGTCCTCACATGATCGCCCTTCTGTCTGTGCATACTCGGAGATGCTATTGGCAGAAACCTGAATTCTGAATCTAAAGTAAGATTTTTGTTTTCTCTCCAGCATATGGGATTTGGTGTTCTGCTTTGGTTTTGTTGGGGTGTGGGGCTTTTTAACGTAAGACATCCTCAACATATTCCAATCCATCCCATCTATAATAGCATGTGACCTTATTTCGCTTTCAGGACCACACCGTAAATGAGACGTTGCATCTCATTTGTGCATGCGGCAATGTTTTAAATAAATAATACGGCACACTGTGCCACGTGGTGTCCCGTCCACCTCCACGCATCCTGTGTTTTGACTCGGACAAGTTCCCACCCTTTTCAGGGAACATCGAAACACAATGGGTGGACTTGTGCACATGTCTATGTATAGCAGTCGTGTACATTGTGAATGTGAGCAGAAAAAAACAATGGTTCAGCGAAACAGCGGTGCGAGCGTGCGCGTGTGCATGCAACGTGGTGAGCCGTGCTGTAGAGGTTAGCGCGCTGCGCTACAAACCCGGCGACCCGAGTTCGTCTCCCGCTCATGGCTAACACCAGTGGCGATTAACTGAACCGGTTCTGGGCCTCGCCAAGGTCGACAGAGCCTAAAATGAGTACCTGGTGTGTAAACATTGCCGCTCGGGAGACAAAGGCGGCCCTGCGTGGTTTTGGCCACCCACCTCTTTGAGTGCTGTGCCGACCTTAATAGGTGCTCACTAACAGCACTTGCCCCAACAGTCTGTTAAATGTTATACGGGGGATCTTGACATTGTATGCAATTGGGTAGTGCTGTTTTAATGTCAAACAGGTTAGCCTTCCGCATGAACAAAAGAACAAAACACGTTGTAGTTTTACAGTTGCAACAAACATAAATTGTTATTTAAACAACCTACATGCAATGGGCATGCAGTTATCGCTTGCATATGCTTGGCTGAATGGCCTCAATAAGCCAGTGACCATCTCTGAAGTGACATGGGCCATCACTCGTGCAATTAACTAGAATGGGTTCTGGACAATAGATGTATGGCGGTGCGAGATCTCCAATCAGACTTGAGTCACAATTCACTGTGTGGCTAAGGCTAAAATGTGCATTCTCTACCAGAGCTGCATGGCACAACGCCGTACATTCTGATTGCCTCTACGAGGCATCGTGATTGCCAATAGAACGACGATTACTACGCCATCCAATACGTAACTCTATTACACGAATAATACTTTCTCCTTTCATATGTTTTCTTTTCATTATTCTTCCGGGATCAATTATAGAAATTAGGTAGCAGAAAAGTCGTATACATCCACCTGAAAACGGTTTTACCAAAAACGCCGTTCTTTTCTGAAAATGAACACATTTTTGTGAAATTAAGTTAATACTTCTGTGTATTTTTATTGGCCGTTGCAATAATGCATTTTTTGTTTCCTTTTCGAGGCTTTCTGGAATCTAGCCAGATATTCATAGCTCATGGCTATTCAAGTTTCATTTCGAATTTTGGATCGAGGATGTTTAATTCAACAGAGTTGCTTCTATTAGCGTCTGAATGCTACTTGAATAATTCCTGGAAAGCAAACCCGTTTCTAACCTTTCGTTGAACTGTGGTCCAGATGGTTTGTCATAAAGGGGGCCTCAGTTGGTAAAGTACCGGCGAAATCTTTTTCAAAAGACAATTACTCACTATAATACTTTTTCTTGCATTTTATTTGTAAAATAAAAAATACGTGATTACGTTCATAAAATGGTAACAGTAATGGGCATTCAACACACTTAATTTGACAGGATGTTCGCTTAGGAAACGGTTTAAAAACTACGTTAGTCATGTTTTGACAGCTTATCAAGTTATCAGCACCCGTAGAATGTTGTTTCGCAATGTGTCTGAACCAAGTTCTGCCTTTGAATGCATTAACCGCAGAGGTCTTCTGAGCTGATCCAATGTAATGGAATAGCAGACTATCGTGGCAGGTTGTGGGAAATTAAAATAGTTGTTGTTGGCATATATATTTCTTTTTTTATCTCTGCGCTTTAGTCAATCGTGTAGACTGATGTGTCACAGGGAGGCTTCTCAGCACGACTACCACTGCCAAAAGAGCTTCGCATATCATGAAAATAAAACCAAAAATAATAAGTCATTGGCGTGTTCATGGCTGTGTAACTCTTGTTTATATTTGAAATTAAATCATCCTCCAGGTGAACTGATATATCTCATTGTTGTACCTCTGCTCCGCCGCAGCTATGCTCCCTACGCTCACGAACCTGCATGGACCAGCACGGTGAAGTATGGTCAATTTACTCCCAAGGAGGCCCTCATCCATCAGTGGATGTGTACACGAACACGTCCCGCTGCATGAAACCTTCAAACAACCGTGATGTTACGTGCGAACCTTTTTCACCGCTGTGACACGTAATAAACATAACCAAACAAAGAATGGCCGAATGTGTTTTTACGGGAATTGCATAGTGCCATTTGATAAGGCAGACAACCTTTTGCCCCCCCCCCCCCCAATCTGGCTGAAGTAAGTTAATTGCCAATAGACCCCCTCGGAGTGATCACATTGACCCACTGACCAAATCGCCAATCAGCGTTGCCTGAGATTGCTTAACGACAACGCTAAAGCCTTGTATAAATGTTAATTGTGAAAAGGAGAGATCGGCGATAAATACCAGTGCAGAGGCGCGTGTTGAGAATTGAGCTTGACATGACCTTGGTGGCCCGCCACACGCAGAGCGCTGCCGCCGCCTTAGTGGGATAATGACATCGCAGCTGTGGCAGAGCGGACCCTGCGTCGGCAGTGGAAAACAACAAAAGCCAGAACCGCGAGACTCGCAGAGAGCGCGGCTGGACACGCGGACGCCTTTCTTCTGTGCGGTGAATTCACGGCACTCTGTCGACGCAGTCCGCCCCGTCCACGCGTGGATCGTGCGGCACTCCGCTCCTCTGGCCGGTGCTGATGGGTGAAGAGGGAGAGACCAAGGCTGGCTCAGATATCACTCGCCAAAGGTGTGAGCCCTGGGTGGGAATGGAACTCGGCGAGTTTGTAGGACGGCGCACTCGGCACTTCCACTCAAAGCCCAGTCCACTTTCTCCCCCCCCCCCCCACTTTGTCTACACAGTACTGGGTTACGCATTGTTGTTAATTTGAAACATTACCCAAGCCTCGAGATGTTTTCGTTCCTAGCACTCCAGATGTTTTATAAAAAACAATTACCGTTCACTTTATTTAATTACGGCTCGCTCTGGTTTATCTTACACAAAAGTCCCCGTGAGTGTCGTAGAGAGCGTCACTCGAAGGCACAAATGTCAGATGTGTGTGCTGTCCTGCTCCCCCCGCACCTCCGATTAGTCGCGTGTGGCTCCGTGCGGTGCGACATGAATTCAACGCACACGCAGAGATCTCTCTCCGGCCTCGGCAGTCGCGAGCAGTGACATTTGCTCACTGAAATTAGCGACGGAAACGTTCGTCGGCAAAGTGTTTGTTTCATTTGAGTCAACTTGACCAAGGGGGAGGACGGAAGTCAGCGAGCGTGATGATGACTACAACACACAGAGCTAAGCCAGGCTGACGATGGTGACCTCCCACACCACACAGAGAGCTAAGTGAGGCTGACGATGGTGATGGTGACCCCCCACACCACACAGAGCTAAGTGAGGCTGACGATGGTGACTCCCCACACCACACAGAGCTAAGCCAGGCTGACGATGGTGACCCCCCA
>CM025640.2:1087331-1106352 GCA_014621495.2 Entosphenus tridentatus
GAGCTAAGCCAGGCTGACGATGGTGACCCCCCACACCACACAGAGCTTAGCCAGGCTGACGATGCCGAGATGGAATTAACCCAAAGCCTGAATGGAGGCGCAGACTCGGATAATTTAGTAGCGGCATTAGAGTTCACATTGCAGTGAGGAAGACCAAAAATGGTAATTGGATATACTGCACTGTACAGTATATGATTAGCTGACCTGATAATTTTGTATTTTGGAGGGATGGCGGGAGACGAGAGAGAATTATGCACCCCACACAAAGAGTGGACTAAATTGTTATTTTGCTGCTGTTGCTGTAAAGAATTATGAAATAAAATCCACGTGCTGAGACTTCATGAACTCCCCCGCTTCTCGTCGACTGGACTAGGGCGAAAAGAAATGAATTCAAATGGTGACTTCAATTGACTGGGTCAGTGTTGCTTCAATTCCACGTTCCCTTTTTGGAAAGAAGAAGAAATCTCTCCCAAGAGCGACCGCTGTCGACCACGCAGTGGTCACTTCACTGATACCCGCTTTGAGAGTGGCCGGAGCTGACCCGAACCAGAATTAGCGCACGCAGCACTCCAATCATTCATGCCCCCAGTAAGACATGAGCATATTCAGAATGCTGAAACCTTGCTCATGATTACACACACTTGTCTGTATAACAACACACAGTAATTGTATCTAATAGTATGTTTTTTTTGGTATGTGAATACAGTAGTGCAATTCCCAATTGAAATTATCCACGAAATGTATATTATGCAATTATCCATTTACAAATCAGCCGATCGGTCTGATCTTTCTCTGCTCTCCAGAAGGCGCATTGCCTGAAACATCGGCACGTGACTGTGTTTCTGTTGCTGTGATACGGTCATGGAAAATATGGTGAGGTTAAAAATATTACATTTTCCGCTTATGCATCACTCCCAATGTGGTCCCTTCGTTTCAAGAATTAAAATAATCATGATCACCAACAGTCATGGTCAGTTCACTGCTGGATGAAGGCTGCTTGTGAATGGGTTAATATTTAAAATTAATAAAAAAATGATGGTGTGTAAACTTATATATTTTTTTTTATCATGGACATCATGCAATTGTGTTTGAAGCCTGCTGCACATGTAATTTAATCAGAAGCATAAAGTATATACAAATTGGATTTTAATGGCGTTTCTGACCCTAATTCAATCCACGTTCTAGTGCTTTATATTACGTTAAAACCCCATTTTCCCTCTTACTGGTAGTCATCCCTCAATCACATCGAAAAGCCATTTAAAAAAATTCTAAGTATTACTTGTCCACACAATCACATCCACCTGTTACTAATTCCCTTCAATAGAATTGACGGATGAAGCACAACGTAGCAAGAAGTATTATCCTTTTTTTTATACTGCAAATAAATTACTTTAATTGCTTGGGCACTTTTTTTTATATGAAAAAATATACGAGCAATTGACCATCTGGCACCGCTACTGATGGCAGGTCCTGCCTCTCCACAGGGACACGCCCCACAGTCTGAACCCCCAAGAGAGACGTGAGCACAGCGTTGGTGGTTGTTTACATAAACACACACACACGCACGCTGCCCTGCACACACAGAAAGACGAAGCTTCATTTTGCACGAACATACGAACTAATTAGCAGAACGCTGCCACAAATGATGTGTTGGAAGACATCATAAGACAAGCGTAAAAGCTTATGCAAAAGAAGAAGGAAAAACCCCCCCACAATATTTGGCAAATATGCGAGGCAAAGTGCCAAGCGGCATAATAATCAGCCACGATGAATTAACTTCTGGATGAAGGCCTCTTCAATCCGTTGTCATCTGTCACGGTTCTGCAAAGTTATAATCCACCTCGCAGCTGCACACAACGCTGATTTCATCGCTGCCTCCATCTCCGCAGTGGTCGAGGGGTAGCATGGCTGAATTCAATGATATCACCCTGGATTCAGCCCCGCTGACAAGAAACATTTCCTTGGGAAACAAAAATTGGAATAAAAATGCACCGTTAAGCATCATTTTACATCAGACCATCATGTGGTCATCATGGTTTCTGCGGAAATGCTTTATGAACAATCACCATACTGTATATACACATGTATAATGTAATAGGCAACGTTCTGGGCAATGGTCCTTATATCACGTAAATGTTTAAGTATATTATTTATGTATATTTTTTATGTTGTGCGTGTAAACTACTGTTAATGCGGCATTATTAAATAATAAGATATACACGGTGCTTCAGAAAATGTTCACACTTATATGGGACTATCATTTTTAATGGAAGAAGAACGGATAATACTACACTGTAACATGTTCACAAAATGTATGCTAATAGCTTCAAGAAGTCAAATAGTCTCCACTTGTTCGCCATCATTGGCAATGCGTGCCTGGAATCTTCTGCAGAGCCCTGAGGCACATGTCTTGTGGTATTGTTGCAAATTCTCAGAAGTGTTAACACAAATTTTGAAGCACCCTGTATAGTATACTGGGCAAAACCAGTAGAAGCACTTGGGCTAAGACATATAAAATGTTATCTTGTGGGCCACTCGGTACGAGGAAAGCTATTCCACAAGAAAAGTGTCATTATCACTACCACAGCGTAGGGTTTAAGCGGTTGTGCCGTGGGGTAAAACGTCGGACATCACGCCGATCCACACGCGGCACAATGGAGAAAACGCATCGGAGAGCCGTGTCTGTTTGTGAGTGGCTCAGAAGGGGGCACGCGTTGTAGGCGAGTGATGTGGAACTGTCTTGGAGTGTGCTAGAGTGACTTCTTACACCATCTAGATTGGATCCCGCATTCCAGTTGTACGTCTGGGTAAAATATTTTATGCAAATATCACATTTTGTAGGTCGACGAGAAATGAACACGACAATACTGAAACCACAATTGTACAAGAAGTTCAGAAGCAAGAATATCTTCCGTTTAACACGGAGGCTTTCGCGATATTATGGAAGAACATCTTCCCATTAATGTCATATTCCAAGCAAATTTAGTTTTTAGTCGGAGTGAATTATGCAGTGCACAATAGCCGTGGTGCTTCTGCGGATTTCTATTGCCCCCTTGCCTTTGTGATGGCACGAGGTTGGCAAGCGTCCTAAACAGATGGAGAGGGCAGCACCAATTCACTCGCGACGAGTGGAGCCCCACACGCTCACACATTCGTTGGAAGAGGTTTCGGCAAAAACCTTTCTTCGGAATGGCTTCGGCTAACCGGGGCACACGGTGAACATTCTATTGAGCCACGGGGATATGCTCAGGCCTCTCTCAAATGGCTGTGCGAATACATCTCGTTAAGTCACAGCCAGAGGTAAATCACTAGAGAACCCGGAGTGAGATCTGTCCCTGGGACTAGCAAAGACCTCTTGAATTTTAACCAAGCTTCAGTTTTAAAGGGTAGGTAGCCCACGTAAAGATAATTTTGTTAGGATTGGAGCAGTGACACACTGGGGACCAGAGTTCTGTTCCTGGTCAAGGCTATCATCAGTGGTGAGCGATATGCTAACCGGCCCAGGCACATCCCCTTAACTAACGTGCTAAGAAATCAGCATAGTGAAATATGGCCAATCCACCATTTAGAGACGTCAGTTATTTATCCAGTCACCGCCAACATCAGTGGTGAGTAATATCTGAACCAGTCCTGGTCCTCCCTGAGTGAATATTCACATTTTCTTGGCTTGTTTACCACTTTGTGTACAGAATTATAATCCTTATTTATCCTGGAAGAATACGATGACCAGACCCTACTGGACAGATGTTCAATAGGGGCAGATCAGCAAGTTACAGAAAACAATACAAAAAAACCAATATTGGATGTTGATGTTAAAGGCTTAAAGAGATTGGTGTCATGTCTATATCTCTCTTTAACAAGAAACATGCGTCGAACAAACATTCACAAATATTCACTTGTTTTTTTTATTTCACTTGTGGGAGAAATCATTACAAAAAGCCATACCGTGGCATCTTAATCCATGAAAATAGATTTCTAAGAAGAGTGTTAAGATCTGACACATTTTATAAATTTCAGTCACATTTAAATGAATAGAATGGCAGGCAGACAGGCAGGTAGGTAGGCAGCTGGCAAGAGGAAATTAGTGGATGCCTAAACAGGTGAATAGCCGGGAGCGGGCAGATTGGTGTATTTGATGGGCAAGTGAGACGGCACACACACACACACATCGCCTGCCTCAGGTGCGGTGCATTGCCAACCAATCAGTCCACTCCTCCCCTCGCGTTAGCAGCGAGACGCTCACTAATGGAAGCCGTAATCGTTATTAACTCTCGCAGCACCTTTCTGCGAAGCACTGCGGCACATTAACAATCCTTGCGGCTCATCCGCTGTCAGAATTTGGCTTATTAAGCCCGCTGGAGGTGTTGATGGTGTGATTTACGGTATTGTTATTTTATGCTGGTCAATGTCATTAAAACATTATTCCGTACAATAATTTCCCCCCACCCCCCCATGAAATTGCTGATGAAATTTCAGAGTGTTCGCTATTGCTTTATTTTGAAAAAATATATACCGAGCATGACTTAGATATTTCACTTAAAATATCATATTAATGTTTGATGCTGCTTTGACAGTTTTGTGGCTTTAAAATATACAGTGGTTGCATATTTTTCTAAAATAAATAACGTTTATTCTTTAGTTTTGCAACTTTTTCAAAACGATTGTGTGTCTTATTGCGTTCAGCTAATTTTCCATATGCATGAAATATAGCAATGCCTTTAAAAATAACCTCGTGGTGTTATATATATAAAAATACAGTAATTACAAAGTTATGTGATTTGAAAATACCAATTATGTAAATGTACAATTTGCATTGTACTGTAATTTATTAATTCCATTTTGATGACTAGAGAAGTGTAGATATAATTAAGATGGTTAATAATGGTTCCAGCATGTCTTACACTTTTTAATTTATATTTAAATTATTTTTTAAAAGTCTAAAACTAGGTTTGCATTCAAGAGCCAGCACTATCCAAGAGACAGAAAAGCAACAACTTATGTTGGATCCACTTTATAATATTAAGACCTAGCTTTATTGTTTCAACAATCAGCATATCAGTAAATATGCACATACAAAACAAATGATCATCATTCATATTTATTCGTAGGCAGTGTTGTTATGAATCACTCAATTAAATTTGGCCTTGAGACGTGATTAGTGAACAATGTATTGAGATTAAAAAAGAAAACCATTCCAAGAATGGGCACCTACTGTGAGAACGTATTATTATTTATTACCATTTCGCAATGATACGGCTGTGTAGACATTGCATTGCCTCCGAACTCTGGATTCTCAAGTGCAATAGTGTTTCTAAAGTAATGGTGCCAAAGGAGGCTCACGGCGTTCAATCAGCCGATCGTTACTTGTCTCCCACAGTATTGAATCATCCGTGCATTCGTTCACTACGCATTAGTTTATTTCAGGTCACACTGTTCAGATGTCGATGCGATGGCAAGTTTGAAAACTGCGGCACAGTCCAGATGTCTTGTGACCCCCCCCACCTCACCAATTAATTGACCCAGAAAATATTTTTTCCAATGCTTATTCATTTGTGTTTTCAATGCCGAGATGCAAACCTCTCCCTGCCACTTCCCACTTCGCACTTCCGCAGTGCCGGCACCACCCCAGCAAAGAAGACGCGAGTCTCCAGCCGCCACGACTCAACTCGTTCCCAACGATTCGGCCTCACATCGGGGCGGCCACCCCCACCAGCCCCGCGCCTTCTCTGGCCCCTGCGTCCACTTCTCCGTCGTGGGTGGAGCAGACGGGACTCGCTGCGAGGAAGCCCTCTTGGACGATGCCCCCCGGGAGGGGAATGGTTTTCGAGAAGCCCCAAAAGGCCTCGACCGAATTTCCCGTGAAGAGACCCCCCCATCCCCCACACACAGCCACGGTCACGGAAGCCCTCCTCAAGGGTCTCGCAGGAGCCGTGGGGTTGGGGGGGTCCGTGTTTGTATCTCGAGCATTGTGCCACCAGTCACCCTCACTGACCGACGTCACCCCCACCGACGTCACCCCCACCGACGTCACTCTCACTCACCGACGTCACGCTCACTGACATCACCCTCACCGACGTCACCCTCACCGACGTCGCCCCCACCGACATCACCCCCACCGACGTCACCCCCACCGACGTCACCCTCACCGACGTCACCCCCACCGACGTCACGCTGAGACGACGATGACGTTGACCGCGCACACTCCGATGGTGGCACGGGCTTGGCTGCGTGCACTGCGAACGAAGTTCACGTTCACGGCCGCGTCGGCGATGACAGCGCCACCGCAGTGCCGTGCGGCTCTCCGATGTGCCTCAAAGAGCTCCCCGGTCGCGGGATTCGCAATTGTAACGCGGCTGTTACGTCACGGCGATTTTAGACGCGGATACATCAATTCCCCAAGTCCCCGCTTCATTACAACATTCTCCACGAAATGAAGCCTAATGAATGTAAATATGTCCGGCGTTGGAATGATCTGCCGTGGAGCGGGTGCTCTACCGCTCCGTCTTCAGTGACAGAATCCCGCAACTCTGCTTCTCCATCAGGGAGTTCGCTCCTCTTTTCTGAATATAAAAAAGCTGCTGCGGGAGAAGATAGCTTTGTCTCCGTTACAAAGGAGTTATTTACATGTCCACCTTTGTACACAACGCCATGCATGATGAACAAGTATGCTAGCGAGAAGAGGTGTGAAGGTGGGGGCTGCGAGATAAATAGGAGGAAGAGGGGGGGGGGCAACTCATCCCCTGATTCACCTCGAAAATGCATCTTCATCACCACCGTACAGCTCCTAATTAATATCCCCCAGTTCTTATCCCAGCACTCCGTCTCAAGGTCGCGCAAAGACAGGCCATAACCATAGTTCTACTCGGCCATCCGTCTCACGCGGCACGCTCCACGGAATGTCGACGGCTGACTCTTCCCGTTGGCGGACGTGTTAAATTAGCGTCCTCGCGTGTTTAATTGTCTTCAAGCAGCCACGGGTTGGACAAGCAATGGGATGGGATCGCGTGGCAGGTGCCGATGTGGATTGACGCATCGCAGAACCGCCGCCGGAGGAGGCAGCAGCTTCGTCCAGCAGTGGATTGATGAAGGCCGTCGCTGCTGCTGCTGCTGCTGCTGAAGATGATAACAGGAGGTTGATGTCCTCAATATTGTTGCAACAACACCGGTGCCCAGATGCTGTAACGTAGCCGAATCGCGATGTGCACTGCACAGGACAGGGATTTGGCAGCTCTTCAGCCAGAATGCTGCTGTGCAATTTCGGCCTAATAATCCTCCTGCCCATGTCTGCGAATTGCGCAATTGTGATTTAGTTACCCAGCAATTTCCAGGTAATTATCCTATAATCACTACCTATATCGCTACAGTATTTCCGTTATCTAGTTTGGGAAAGAAAGAAAAAATCTCAAATGTTTTTATAAAATATTGCAGCGCCGGCACAAAATAAGGAAACGGTTATGGTTTAATTTTCATTCCGTTCCCAAATCGTGACTCCCATTTCTCCACATTTTGAATTTAGACAAATTATTGCCATAATTCAATCACGTTACTCACCTTCATTGCCACTGGGGGAAAGACGTTGTAACGTTTTTTTGGGAAGACTCTAAAGTACGAATCTGGAACATATTACTAGCGTGCGCTTTTTAAACCATGCACATCGTTCACAGGGCAGAATTAAGACGACGAGCCCACGGCCGCTCCCTGCGCAAGCCGGGCGAGGAGAGAGAGGCAGACTTTCCCTCCGTATAAATCAGCGGAGTTTGATGTCTGGCAGAGGTTCCGTACACATGAATCTTAGGCAGTGCTATTAATTCTGTCATGCGTGAGAACAATATAACGTTTATTTATTTCATTCTTTGCACCACCCCTTCCCCTCTCTCCCTCACTTTTTTTGTCTGCGGTGTACGTGTGTGTATTTTTATTTATTTGGATGATAGACACTGAGCCGGGATTTTTCAATACTGCCAGAGATATTCTACAGATGGACGTGAAGGACATGCCCGAGTCTGGCCAAGCGATGACCTTCCCACCGTGGTTATTGGTCCTCGGAGGACACGTGAAGGAAGCAGAAGCAATGTTTCCCGCTCCACATTTGCACTCCAAACACAGTGCACTGTAATTCAGTCTCATATTGAATGGGAAATATGCCGTGGTGTAATGGTTATCACACCGGACTTGCAATGCGGAGGTCACTGATTCGATTGGGCTTCTCGCAGTTAAAGCGCTGTGCAGGTGTATTAAATTCCTTCACCTCGCTCCACCCAGCAGAATAAACGGATATTGGTAATCTATCGGCAGGTCACGTGGAGTGGGGTACAATGTGGGTACTCAACTTCCAAGATGTGTGGGCAGCATGAAAGAGCAGGCCAAAATACGCTCCGTGGAGAGTTCTTCAGAGTTACCTCGCATGGAGGCATGAGCGAGAGACATTGCAGGGCTGCACCTTTACCTTGGCTCTTCACCTTGGCTCGTTATCTTCTCGATTGAATGTTAAAGATGCAACGGGAGGTAAACAGTTGGCCCCAGTGAGCCATCGATAACCCAGATATCCACTTGATTAATGCACAAGGCCGTGACATCTTCCTTATTTCTATTCATCTCATTCAAATGGCCAACTTCAAGTCTGGCCTTGCTTAATAAATTCAAGATCGGCCGTTTAACCATTCAACTACACACTGCACGATTGTACGGTGCGCTCTTGCAGAGCCATACTTTTGCACGTACAATGTGTGTACGATCTTTGTGCCGACTGCATTAAAAGACACGAGGTTGATTAACAAATCAATGCCTTCCTCACCGAACACTATATCTCTGTTTTCAGATTTTAAACAAGAGGCAATTACGACAAGTAATCGTCACAATATATTAATATCTTTTTTTAATTAACGGTATTTGTCATGTGCCAGTTGACAAGGTCAACCAAAAACAAAGACCTGTCATCGTGGTGTATTGCTTGACAAAGATCGATGGTTTAAATTTATAGATTCACTGCCACTTCGTGAAACAAAATATGCAATAAATGTTGTCTCCATAGATGGACTCCATTGTACAATATTAACTTGCGTTTTATCTGTATTGTCTATAATTGCATTATGTCGAAAGGAGCACTCCTGATGACCAATGCATTACAATTAAAGGTCCATGTTGGCGTCTGTCTTCCAATCAATGCCAGGATGCATCATCAATCAATCATCATCAATATCTCATTACACCCCATATGCCACCTTGAAGACATCACCTGAGCCCTGATTATAATCAACATCTAACCCGGTTACATTTGAAGAATCATTCCGACCCGGCCCCACTGCTGAGTCAGTCAGTCGACTGACTCAGCAGTGGGGCGAGCGGCTTTGGGCAAATGTAAGGGTCGCGAGGTCAAATCCCGGTTGTGAGGGTTGACTCAGCGCGTCGTCCCTTCCTCCGGAGTCAACCCTATGAGTGGTTGTCCTGTGGGGACACTCGCCCCTGCCGTAGGGGTGTTGAGCTTCCACCACTGGCTCAGAGCAGCAAAGAGGAGGGTGAGCACAGCCTGGATGCTCACTTGAGCAGGAAATCACGCGCTTATTTTTTGTTTTTGAACTTTGCGCTGAGAACACGGGACCCGGTTTTCATGCTGCTCCATCTCACGACCCAGGCGGCTGCCAAGTGGCACCTCGGTGCTCAGCCATGCGATGTCTGTCCTTTCCGTGGCCAAGAGGCTAAGGCTTCGAAATCCATGACGACTGAAACCAACCCGTATGATCTTTTTATTTGATCTTTAGATTGTGTTTCAATAAGGTAGAGGGGGGACGCCACCTGGTATTTATTCCAGAGCGAGAGTCCGAGGGGCGGGGGGGGAACTCAACAGCTACTTACATCAAGTTCGTTGAGAGCGGGGCAAATAAAAGTCAATATCTACATATAGCCTTGAACACACTGTTGGCCGCTGCTGCTGCTGCTGCTGATGTTAGCGAGCATCTTTAACACCAGCACAGCACACGAGGGGGTGGATGGCCATCACTATGCCCGTCCACCTTTGTCTCCCCAATGCTGATGTTGATACATCGAACCGGGTGCTTATTTAAGGAACAGTCGATCTTTCGGGAAGTGCAGGACCAGTTCAGATATTCGTCACGGATGTTGGCTGTGAGCAGGAATCGAACTCCGGTCGCTGGGCTTGCAGCGCAGTGCGCTAACCACTCCACCACCGTGCCCACTCAGAGAGGCACACACACACATACTGGGCACAGAGGTCAAATGAAATGCAGAGGGTGAAATGTGTTTGGTTTGCCACTGCAATAGGACCCATGTCTTCATGGGATTTTGGTACAGAGACTCAACACCAAAAATGTGAATATGAAAATGATCACAAAGCGTAGATGTTAACTACCTTGGCTGGTATATAGGATGTTGTTGGTTCGATCCCGACTCTGACGCCACTGTGTTTGGAGTTTTTCTCCCCGTGGTCGCGTGGATTTTTTCTCCGGGTCCTCCGGTTTTTCCATTCACAGATCGAAACGTGCTTTGAGAGTATTCGGCTGCTAGAAATTTCCACATGATAGGCCACTTCGATGAGCTATCGTTTGTGATCGCCAGGTGGCTTCTGAAAAATAGCGATGCAGCAGCTCAGTGGGGCATTACCTGGTAAAATAAAAACAGAAGTTTAATATGCGGGCAGATTGCGTTTCGTGGAAAAAAAAGGATTCGCTCGGCTGTAACAGTTCTCTGTGAAATGTCTCTTGAACTCACCCTTAACATTGATATTGTCGAGGTGTACGCAGATCACTGCGGGCTGGGGAGCAACGGGCCGAGATGGGATTCTCGCATTCCCCACACACCAGCTCCGCTCATCGGAAGTCGTAAAGCGCCCCAAGCGCGCCGGGCACACTCGAGGCGCATCGCTCCGTGCAGCCGCTCGCTTGACCGAAGCAGCCGAAGCAGTCGAAGCAGACGAAGCAGACCACAGCGCGGCCTGTTCACGACACCGCCGTGGAACCCGCATCGTGAGCAAGTGCCCGCTCCCCAAACGCCACTTTCCCTGCCGTTTACAAACCACGCATCGTCTCCCTCACGCACTATCTCTCCGCACAATATGCATAAATACTATTATTTGTAATCTCTATATATGTTCTTCTTGGGGCTTTGGGAATAAAACATTGGGATGCTCATAGATCGCGAGAGTATGGGGATACCGTGTCATGTGCTTGCTTGATTGATGGCTGAAACTGAATCTATTTTCTGCAAGATTTAGTTATTTATTTGCCTGTTATCATTCATATTAAGGACATTTCTTAAAATGGAATTCAGAATGGCACCGCACAACTTTTGTGGACAAAACGTGCTGCGTGCCCTAACACTGAGCTACGGGGCTGAACATTTTCAGATTTGTTTTACTTTCCCAATATTGAACTAAACCATCGTTCCCAATGAACAGGTATTCGTGTAATAGAGGAATCGTTCATGATTAATGATTTCGTTCGTTAGTTGGGCAGTCATTTATTGACGTATTTCATTCGTCAGGAATAAAAGAAAGTACGTGTTAATTAACTCAGTGTTAAAGAAGAACAGATGCAGTGTCAGGGACAGTGTTTCCGCGACACATTCTCAAGGTTAAGACTTGATCGGCTTTAACTTTAAAAGTTCATTTAATTCAAGCGCACATCCCGGCAGCCCCTGCGATTGGCAAACCAATTCACGACAGAATTAACTGACAATTGGCCTCCTGGCTAATCTTATAATGCTCTGCAATGTTAATGATGTTATTCTCAACAGAGCTATGAAATAAAAGTAGAATACATTTCCCTTGTAGCGAACATCTAAACCAAGCGAAATGCAGCAAATGTGACCGTCTGTTTTGAGCAGCAAGTACGGGTCAGTTTCAAAGGTTCGCTTCACCACAAAAGAAGGGGGTGTGTGTGTTTAACACGCTTCAGAAACTAAAGCTTTCCCATGTTTAAACCGGAAAGCTAACCAAATAGTCTCAACTCACCCGTGTTTGCATTAAATGAAGAAGAAGAAAAAAACCCCACCTTCCCAGTCGTGTCATATGCCGAAAACGTCCTCCGGTTTGTACTTTTCAGGCCCTGTGCCAGAAACATCAAACGGGGGTTCATACCTCGTCATGTTAAGTGTGTGGGCTAAGTACAGTCTGCAAGCCTATCACAGCGGGGACACAACTGGAATCTGCTAATCCCACCAGGAGCAATCTCACTACAATAAAGAGCTCTGCTCCTACACTATGAGCAGCCGACAAATCAAAATGTGCTCCTCTTATCCACTCTTTGTGGGACTGCTTGATGTGTGTGTGTGCTGTATATATTTACAGCGGTGCTGCCTGTCGTCTGATGTCTGTCAAAACACAGCGTCGAGTTCTGCTTTCGTGACAGCTGTGGCCTTTTCGCCTCCAAACTCAATCCACCACAAACAGCACATCAACAAGCTCACACCCATCCGCGCCTCCCTACCCCCTACTAAACCTCATCTCTACCCCCCCCATTGTAATTCCCCATACTGACCCCCCCCCCACGACACCACACCAACCCATCACCACACCACATCCCGCATCGGTGACATATGGACGAGCGATGCTCTGATGTGGGTAAATGTGCAAGTGTGCGTACGAGCATGCCGGCTGCCCATCTGCCACTGTCCATCACTCCATGTCCTTCCTACGCTGGCCAGAAGTCACCAGTGCTTAAAGAATTGCACGACAGCAACGGGGACCTATTTAATTCTTCTTCTCCACTCTGTCTGATTTTTTTTTTAAAGCGTCAATTTTTTGTTGGAGGGGGTGGGGGGGGCGCTCCGCACGTAACGCGCGGGGGGGGGGTTGCGGTGGGCCCGGGGTTTTGCGCGCCCCCCCCCCCCCCCCCGTATCGCCGAGGTTGTCTCTGTGCCCTGAGCAGGGCAATCCCCCCCCCCCCTGCGTCTCCGTTGGCTCTCGAGGCGATGCGCCGTGGAGGGCGAGCGAGCGACAGGGCGAGCGAGCGAGTCGATGTCACGAACACATTGGCCTGCCGTGGTAAACGTCTCCTCCAGAGGGCACGTCGGGGCCTCGTTCTAATCACAGTACATTTGTTCTTGCTGTTACCGTTCACAGCCAACATGTTCATATATTACATCGTCAACCAAATTATATATTACGTGAATCAAGATATAGTTTAAAAAGGTGTTCTTTCTTTCTTTGAAACACATGACAATGCATGCATGTCGCTATGTTGTTGAACTTCCTTCGCACCGTACGTAGCAAACCGTGCCAAACAATGCTCGTGATAGTGCATTGGCAGTGGTGCACGGAGCACTCAACACATTTGGCAATAACACTCACGCTGCCTCGAAAGGGGAAATATATCTTTGGAGATTTTGGGGGCTTTGGCTCTGATTCAGAGAAACCTCTCTGCTCCGTGATGGATCAATGAAATCGGCTCGTGTCCAGAAGCCCGATGGATTGTTGCAGCGCAGTAAGACCGCGAGAATGGCGATCTTTGGGGAGGCTTTCATTCGGCAGCGGAGAGTGGATGGCTGATGAAGATGATGCTGATGATGTTCACAATGCAAATAAAAGTCTAGTCACTCACACCAAAACAAAATAGCCCAACCTTGCTAAGAACAGAAATGGGAATTAAACTGTGATGTTATCAGAAGAGCCAGGAAGAAATACAGTAAACATTGGGCTCTGAAGCTAACACACCTGGCCCAATGATACACAATATGATCCCCTTAACAATACCGTAAACCACTATGGAACGATGCAGTCTGCATTCTACACTGGACGCTCACGTCTAAGCAGTCTTCAATAAAGTACCAGGTGAAATTGTGGCTGAGAAAATAATGGCCACAATTTTTTTTGTAAAGTATACCGTTTCAACCTTTATTAGAAACCATCAGTACAAAAACAGCCAATTTATTGCCAGTCAATGCCGCAGGGCTGTCTTTGAAAAAGTAACCCTTTCCCCAAACCGTGGTTCCGGTTAGGGATGTTATTTTCTAAGAAGCGGCTCCACAACAGCCAGAAATCACCAAACCAGCAAGTTTTATGATATATATATAAAACTAAATTAGATTTTGCGCGACGCGCACGAAAGTTTGCGCAACACGCACACACAGGATATGAGCAGTGGCGTTCAATTAACATGCGTGCATTGATAAGATTGCTCATGTTTAAACTCTCATGTGGGGGCGGGGGGCAGTTCTTTGTTTATCCAGGATGATTTTGCAGACGCCAAGGGGAAGAGTATAACGATTCACAGCGTGGGATGGTGAATTTAAATAAAATTGAGAATTGGTTTGTCTAGCCATCGAACAAAGATGGCCACCGCATCGCGCGCTATCATTTGCGCTTATGCGGCCGTCTGGAACGTTTTTTCTTCCGATATTGGGAAGCCACAGGAGCGAGATAGAAAACTCATTTCTTTAGAACTTATTTTTGTGTTTAGTTTGTTTTCCTTCCCCCGCACCACCGATTAGCACGGTTGGTTACGTACGGTGCGAAAGAAGTGCAACATACATACAGATAAAGGTTCTGCCCCGCAATTTCTTATTTAGTGCCACCGCTGGTGGAAGGGCCCCCACCAGATGGAGTTCTGGAGAGCTCCTCTGGAATGTTGGCCGACTGTTCCACACTCGCCAAACGTCTTAGCAGAGGTGGGAGTGCCCACACGCAATCTGTCAATCAACTACCTAACGTGTATATTCATTTATACGAAAACTTTTATTTTATTTTCTCGGGTAAGGCCCACTGAGCTATAGATCTCTATTTTAGAAACAACCTAGCTATCACAAGTGATAGCTCAATGAAGTGGATTACCATGTGGACATTCATCGCAGTCAAATGCTCTAAACGCGTGATGTTCATTCTACACGTGGAGGGAAAAAACTGAAGGACCCTGAGATAAATCCAGGCGACCACTGGGAAAGACAGATGCGCACTCCAAATATACAGCAGGCGTCAGGTTCGGGGTCGAACTCACGACTTCCTGAATACCAGGCGAGGTAGTTAACATCTCACCACCGTGGCGTCCTCCGACTGGATGGACAGAGGCGGCGGTGTGGTCGTGGTGATTTAAGGAACGTGCACCATTGTTTCAACTGCCATGCCGAACGATTGGACGGGTGGCCTCTGGATTGCCGGTTCAGCCTGCTCACCGCTTACACCACAGCACCCCCGCATCGCACGTCCATCGCACGCTAAGTAGTTCAACCGCGGCAAGCGAGCATGTCATTGAGAAAGCAACCCACAGACATGTTCTGCCCTCCTTTCCAAAGAGGACACACTTGAATGGCCAGTCTCTGAGCGCCGCAGTTGATTCAACGTTTAAATGCTCACCGTGGTTGAATTGAGATGACGACATCGAGTCTGTCGGAAACATAATGCCCGTCGCCTCGGACGCGGCACCGACAAAGCGTTTATTGGCGCTGGAGCTTGCGGGGGCCCGCCAGTGAGTGTGGCTGGGCAGGGCAGGGGGGGGATTGTAAGTAGCGCACTTTGCATCACAGTGTGTGGACTCTGCCCTTCTAGAAGTGTGAGTCACAGGCGAGCCCCGTCGTGCCTTTGTTTCCATCGCGTTACCCAGCACCGCGCCTTCACCAAACTCCGCAAATGCTTTGCCAACCGTACCGATTTAAGTGGTGGGAGCCGTCGATTTATAATTTTAAAAAATCACTGCCACCGCAAGCAGATTTTACGAAAAGGTGAAAACATTATGAAACATTCGTATTTGTTAATTTCTTCAAGAATGCTTAAAGAAACAAAAAAAAAGCGGTCTGAGTAGCTTTTTTTTACAACTGAGTACTGTAAGCGGCGAAAGGGTTGACAAAGCGTGGCGACGCGCCGAGTCTGCGGCCTCTGTGCAGTGCTGCTGCGGTTTAAAGGGCTCACCCAAACAGCCACTATAAGCGTGCTTGTTTGTTACATTGTCTCAACGGTGTATTTTTAAGTGATATTGTGGACAAACAGGCTTCTTCTTTCATATGCCAAGGTGAAATTAGCAACGTCCCATGTAAATGTCGAGCTTATGCAGACATTGAATAGCCGCTGTGGGGGTTGTGTATCAGCAGTATGAAATGTAAAAGGTGCAGCTGCCCTGCAATTGCCTGCTCACATCACTGCTGGTGGAAGGGCCCCCACTAGAGGGAGCTTCAGAGAACCCCTTTTTATTTCATAGCTCTGTTGCGAATGCAAGAACACCTCTACTTACGAACATTCGACTTACGGACTTTCAGAGATATGAACAAACCTGTCCGTATGTCCAGTTGACTGTTCGGATCGAGAGTCGTAAGTTCAACCGCTGCGCAATAGATGGCGGTGGTGACATCTACACCTGCGGAACATGAACAACCAGTGGCATCGACATCTACGGGCGATTATACAACTTAAAGCGCCATTCCCCGTGTTTAGTGTACATGCCGTATACCACGTTTGGGATCGACAGGAGTAAAGTTGGACTTATGAACAAATCGACTTACGAACAAATCGACTTCCGAACAAACCTTTAGAACCTAACTCGTTCGTAAGTAGATGCGTTCCTGTAACATCATTAACGTCGCGGAGCATTATAAAATTGGCCAGGAGGGCAAATGTCAGTTAATTCTGTAGATGTTTTGGGGGTGCTTTGGCCTATTCTTCCACGATGACCAGACGTCGTGGAAGAAGTGAGAATGACACACTTTATCCCAGCTCACACGCAACCCGCCGACTGACTTAACTGGAGTGGCGTACACAATTATACTGCGGGGTGAACGAACGTGCTCAGAGATGGAATCTTTGACCGCCGGTCCCAGGTTGCTAACCATCACAGCACGACAGCATCAGTGTAGACCATGTGCAATTATTAAAAACAACAGTTTCAGTGAACGACAGTTATTGTCAAGCAGATTGCTATATCAGCTGTTCTGTAAACAAGGAAGCCCTGACTGCGTTGTGACATCATTTCCAAAGACATTCATTAACGGCTTTATCTTGAGGCCAAGCATCTAAGTGTCTTCCGCCTATTCCAGCAGTGACCAGTGTATATTTATTTTTCTTAAAGTCAGCCTTTCCTTTCACATTATACGAGTTGCTGGGCTAATGCTGTGTATGAACTTATCAGTGTTCAACATGTTAGCATTAAAGTGAGTTATCTGAGGCGCCTTACAGTAATGTTTTTGTCACATCAGCAGGATATTTTAAATCGGCGCTCAGTAACCACCAGTACACCACGGCAGACATAAGCTGTGACTCATTGAATGTTCTCACCCAAAAATGTTATTGATTACAGTTGTATTCTTATTAAATAGCGATACGTTTCCCAAATTACTGACAGGTGTTAAACTTTTATTCTAAGATTGTTTTAAAGTTAATTAAATTCTGCTGCCCAGTGTCGTATGTCATAAACTAAATGTTAATTCGGATCTCTATGAAGAGCAGGGCGCCAATCTGTTGGCGATCAGCCTGCAGAAGCAGATCTGTCTGTATGTTGAACTTGTCTTGCACGGTATGTGGCCAACCGTGCTAATCAAATAATGTTGATGTATCTTCTTGGTTCTTTCGGTAAAGTCACGTAGAATGGAAATAATAATAAAAAATCTCTACGTGACTTTACCGAAAGAACCAAGAAGATGAATCCCTGCAGTCACGAAAGCTTTAAATCGAAATGTTGATTTAATTATTCACACACAACATCCCGCGTACCTTGCGACCAAAAAGATGTGCATCACGTGACACTCATTTTAGTATCATTTTCATACCGAAAATGTGGGCAAATTAATTGAAAAAACTCAATTTTATGTTACGCATGGTTCAGGCATTAACGACTGGATGAGAGAATGAACTCACTCACTTGAATACTCACGGGTTCATACCCAGATTTGAACCCAGGGATCTCAGTGGTGCCAGCTCATGGCTCTGACCCCTGAGTCAATTGGCCACCGCAGTTACGTTTTTAAATGATAATCAATGAGTGGCAATAATAGCTGTAAATTGTAGGGCTTCGCTACTAGATTAATAACAGCTGTTGAGTCATGCTTCTCCGCCTTCTGTCAATTGAAACCCGAAGACATGATTTCCTTTGGGCAGCCAGCTCAAGTCAACTCGAGTTGTTTTGAGTTGTCTGATGAAGCATTGTTCATTGTGGTGGTCCAGATGTCTTGGGACCCCCCAATTAATTGACACCTTCCTTTGCATATTCCTTTTTGGAATATGCAGCAGACCGTGCTTTCCCACCCGATGATGGACGCTTGTGTTGTGCCCGAAACGTCGTGATTTATTTTATTTTATACCTACGTGACTTTACCGAAAGAACCAAAGAGTATGGATTCCTGCAGTCACGAAAGCTTCAAATCAAGAATATTCCTTTCTGTCTTAGATCAATCATACTTAAGAAACATATTAAGTTTTAGAGAATTAAATGGAGGTCATAAGCCATCTGGACCATCCTGTGCGTGGAGTGTACGGTGGTCTCGTGACATGCAGTCGAGGCTTGCCAAGGAAGCAAGAAAATGGTATTTTGTAAAATATTAATCCTTTTCAAACCTTCATCGATCCACTGCTGGATGAAGGCCTATCCTCCCTCTGTGAGTCATGGGGGTTGTGTGTGACAATATTTCGCCACGTTGGTCCGTGTGAGTTGGTCAAAGTTGGCTTCCCATTCTGGGGGCCCAGGACTGGCTCCAATTCCACTCGCTATGGCCGGGAATCGAACTCGGCTCAATTGGTTCATCGTGCGGTAGACGAACTACTGCACCACCATCCCCACCTTCCCCCCACCACCTTAGCTAAAGATAGGTGGTAACAACGTTTAAACAAACATTAACCTAAAAAAACGTCCTCCATTGTAGGACAGACACAACATTTTATTCTGGTAGGTTGTGTTCTCAGGCCACTGGGCTGAAAGCACGGTGAGTTAGCCACTGCGCCACTCACTGTTCACTCACATAACTGAATGCACCTTGATTAAAGTCGAACGTACCCCATGATTTCATTTACTCCATATGCCATTAACAAGTTGTACAATGAGCCTGGCAAATCTTCTTGGTTTTTTCGGTAAAGTCACGTAGAAAGAAATTAATA
>CM025640.2:1111352-1126816 GCA_014621495.2 Entosphenus tridentatus
TGGTGGTGACTGAGAAGATTGAGACTAATGGTGATTAATACTACTTTGTATGGCCGATGATTGAGATCACTGACGATGACGATTGGGATGATTGATGATCGAGATGACGAATTAATGAAATGATGATGGTGGTGGTGGTGGTGGTTTAGGTGACTAATATGACTAATAATGATCATACTTCAGATTTGTTGAAGTACATTAATTATGATTGATGATGGAGATTGAGACGATGACAATTAAGGTGACTGAGTCATATACATGAATGATCATTGCGATGACTGATAATAATCATTGAGATTATTGAGGCAATGCAGAGATGATTGAAAATAAGGATGACCGATAATCATCATTGATTATAATAGTAGTAAATAAATGATGCTCATCATCATTGATAGGACTGAGGATAATTAGGATTTAGAAGATTGATGATGATGATGATGGATGATTGAAATATAACAGAGATGATGATGATGATTAACAGCTGCGATGCAGTGCTCTCCTCTGTAGACCGACAGGTTTAACAGGATGCGATGGATTAGTCCACGTCAATGGCCCAGGGCTATTTATAGCATCTGCGCTATATTTAAATAATATTTCAATTAAGCTCAATCAATCAACATCCCCCTGTGCACGCGGCTACACAAGCCGCCTTTCCCAAAAACCGCGATGTAGGCAAAGGGATTAGCAAGTGTGCGTGTGTAGTTCAATGTTTCAGAGAGCGAGAAATATAAAAACAACATCAGGCAAATGCATGCAATCTCCAGTGCTCTCCAACATGCATTCATTCTCAGTCTATTTATTATTAATCACGTATATTATCTACTATGACACATTCATCAGAAACATGGACTCGAACAAAGGAAATGTAAAGTGTGCAAAGAATAGAACGGGTGAAAATGGAAGTGTTTCAAATGAGCGAAGAGGCGCATGCTAGGAATTAACATCGAGATGTAGAGAGAGGAAGGTGCGGGTGATGGGGCATGCCCAGGTTCAAGACGTGGGCGTGGGCAGGACACGTGGTTCGTGGCGATGGACGATTCTCATGGCCGAACGGCAGCCAAGGTCGGGAATGCGTCCGGGAAGGACGAGTATCGATGTGCCCGGTGTCGGAATGGATTTTCTGCAGATGGAAACGACTTGCGGGTGGCCTTCCTCCAGCAGTGGATTGACCATGGCTGATGATGACGATGGTTCACGATGTAATGATGACGATGTAATGAAGACGATGCAATGATGATGATATAATGATGACGATATAATGACGATATAATGATGATGTAATGATGACGATGTAATGATGATGTAATGATGACGATGTAATGCTGACGATGTAATGATGATGTAATTATGATGTAATGATGACGATGTAATAATGACGGTGTTTCACGTGCAGCCGCTCGAGGTCTTAAAGGGGATGACGATGTCGCGTGGTGACGTCATCGCGTGTCATGAGGTCATCGGGATTTTGCACGCACGCCTTGTGACGTCACCGCCACGAGAAAGAGGCTTTACCATTTTCAATTAATCGCCGATTCTTTTGGTTTTCCTTTGATACATATGCATGGTTATCGGTTAAGTATATTCTTCCCCTTCAACACAACTCTCTAATAACATCTCGTTTTATATGTATTACCGTATTGGTCAATGACACTGTCTTGATAGTAAAATTGTATAACGGGCGACGTTTCAGGCAAAGACCCTTCTTTATAGCACGCACATCACTTATAGCGGATCATCGTTAGCGAGAGACAGCATGTCCATCCCTTGCAGAGAGACAGACGCGAACGGAGATAATGGATTACCCCTTTCAACCTTCGTTGGAAAGCTTAAAAAAATCAATCGGCGTTAACAGTAGCTATGAGTGCGTGGAAACACTTTGTGATGATATAATGAGAATATTTATATATCTGTGACATATGTTTTATTTTTTGGTCCGAGTTTATTTATTAATTTCCAATCGCACATTTAAAACGGCTTGGAACAAATATTTGTATGATATTTTGCCAGAGGGTCAGTCATCCTTCACAAAATGATTTCCTATAAAAAAAAATTTCAATGTGACTTTCTTTTAACTCCTCTTCTTGGTTCTTTCGGTAAAGTCACCTAAAATGGGAATAATAAAATAATAAAATAAAACAAAATAAAATAATTCTCACGACGTTTCGGCCACAACGCAAGCAGCCGTCCTTATAGATGTATACGCTATCGACATCACAGAGAGTCCGAGGCATGAAGACAACGGGTTTGCCCTTTGAATGAAAGACATCATCGTAGTCAGTTTTGATATTTGGCGGAGAGTAACAATGAACTATCGAGTAAAAAACTGAGCTCGTAAAACTTTGTGGGGGAGAAAAGAACAGCAGCAGCGCAATATGTTTTGCGTGCGGCTCTTCCCAAGGCGTGCGCTTAATTTAAATTCGTGTTTAAATTAAAGGAGTAACTTTAGATTGCTTTATCAAGCCAGCACTGCACCACTTACAATCTGTCACAGCAAATTCAGTTGTCCAGGATTGACCTGAACGCAGTCTGCGTTTGCAACGGAGTTTCGTTCATTCAACAAAAAACATCGCATGTTGTGACATTTGTATTTTTTCTTTATATATAAATGTAACCTTTTAAATGCAAATCTGGAGCGACGTACGACCGCATGCTGTCACCGGAGCACGGAACACGTTAAGTCTCAGCTGTGCGTCCCTGACGGCGATTGAACATTTTTAAAAAATGCACGTGGACTATTATTATTATTATTATATCATCGTTAGATCCACTGCTGGATAACAGCCTCTCCAGGCCATTTGGGGGATCAACGTGATTTCGCTTTAGGAGTCCACTGAAGATGTAGTAAAAGGAAACGTTCCCGACCGTATGAAATAGCATGACGCAATTCGCACGTGAAATATCATTCTTCATTTGGTTATGTTTTTTTACGTGTCACAGCTGTGCAGAAGTATAGCATGCCAATTCGCAGTTATTTAAAGTGTTACCCAACAGCACGTGTACAGCGGTAGGCGTACAATGGCCAGGGCAATGCCCTTGCCAATCCAGTGCCGGATGAGGGCTTCCCCAGCCCGTGCGGGTCGTGGGAGTATTTGGGCAGACTTCACCACGCTGGTCAGTGCGGGTTGGTGCAGGTGGGTAGCATAGACGTGGGATCATCGTACGGTACAACAATGGATTTTGCGGCCCTGTCCTATTTACAAATACATCTATATTACAACAGAGAGCCAAGGGGGACGGGAAGGGGAGCGTGGTTTGCAGGATAACATTGTTCCTGATTTATTGCAATTCTTACACTGACTTCATCCTTCAGGGATTACTTAGAAAAAAAAGATATGAAGCTACTTTTATTTGGAATCCCCCTATCTGACTTAGTTTATAGTATCTCAAATCCAGTTGTTTTGAAAGAATGTTACAAATATATCAGTTAAACTGCTCAATATGACATATCACCAATGGAATATCACAGGCTTAATGGCCACATAGCAGCCCAGATATCTCCCCAGATTTTGCCTCAACATTGTGAGGGTCCGAACATCTTAAAATATTAAAAATCCCAAATGTAGCCTTCAACACAAATACAGCTTTGGATTCCAATCCAGGAGGGTGCACAAACCCGCGCAGAAATATTATTCTGGATTTATACATCCATGTTCCCAGGAAATAGCATTTTAAAAGATTTGTGGCTTCAGTCACGGGCCAGACACGGAGAGTGGTGTTGGGATCCGGTTAAAGACATTAGGCATCCAAATGGCATCACAGCTCCATAGTTGCATGAAATCACAGTTGGATAATAGTGTGGTTGTGCAATTTCTGCTCACATTGGGATGCAGTTTCACAAGTCGTACAGATTGGAAATGTGGCCATCGGCTCTGCGTGTGATTTTTATCCCTTTCAAAGCAGCCCCGGTGTTGCGCACACGGCTTTATGTATCATCGCGCCGATTAGAAATCAAAATGGTAAGCAATAATGTTTCTCATCCGCTCTCGGCTTGCGAGCAAATGACCTCGATTAATATTGTGAAGAAACAGCTTGATGGCGACGCAACGTGGGAATAATCCCCACCTCTTGCAATAACAAGTGATACATTGTCATCGTTTCCAATATTTCTTTGGAGACAAAAAGTAGATTTTTTGTTTGAGAATATTTTGCATGCCGGTTTTACGTCAAGTAAATTGATCGCTTGAGTGAAGCTAAATCACATTAGACTTGGTGGCAGAGAAAATGTACTCAAGGGTGTGCAATCACATTTACAATTATCATGTACATGGATAAAATGTATTCATTTCTGCTCACTTGTCGAAGTTCAAGTACGTTAGACTTACGATAGAAATCATTTGTACCATCAGCATGTTTCACAGCAAAAATGTTTTGACTTGCTTAAAATGTTCCATTTATGAGCTCCACTTGCCATTTTTAATATACACAATTGTCTAACTACCGGTGACATGAAAACGCAACATTTCAACTGCCCTACTGATGCAGGATTAATAGGCTCATGCTTGGCACCTCGAGCAAGTTAAAATTATACATTCTCTTCGTGTAGGACAAAACCGTGGTAATTAGCACCCCGTATGGGTACGGCGCCCTCCACAATTAACGTCGCTGCTCCATAAAGGCCGCGTGCGCATCATTGCACACAGGTGCTAGACGCAAATTGTAGAGCGCTCCATCTCTTCAAAAGCACATAGCTCCAATTTAACTCTCGATAGGTTGACAGCTTTAGGAGGAGACAGGTTTTAATTTCCGAGATCAGTGAACGCGGAGTTCGCAAACGCGTGCGTTAGCCCTGGAAACGAACGACTTTGGCGCGCGGGGCCTTGTAAGCATTGCGACTGTCTTCTGCTGCTGCTACTGCTGCTGCATTTGGGTGAGCATTACCATGAAGATTGCAAGAGGATTACTACAGATGCCACGCGACGATTATCCCAGATTCCAAACGAAACCGACTGCCCATGAAATGAAGAGTTGCCGCGAAATGTGTTGACGTCACGGAGGCGTACGTGCTCTTCGGGCTGTGCAGCGTGTCGCTTTGGCACGGTGTCCGACGTTTCTCTCAAAGTTCCAGGGAGCTTCTGGATATTAGCCACCGAAGAAGCTGCCCAGCACGCGGAGTGAAATGTCCGAGCGCGATGTCGAACATCACGCAGGGCGCAAACATCGCAACACACGCGTCGGAGAATGTGTGCGTCTTTAAAGATGTGGATTTATGGCAAAATCTAATTTATATATATATAAAGTGTAGCTTCATGGAATGTTGGGGCAAGTGCCGCTTGCAAATGCACCCTAAGGCTTACGCACAGCATGGTATGAGCAGCACCAGAACCCAGATGTAGGTTTCCCAATGGCTGCTCTTGGGATGGGGTAGTCGTTTAAGGCTGTCAAACTATACGAGGCCCTAGCCATGGTTTATATACCAATTCCTCAACAGTAACGCATGACCAAGAGTTCAACCTAATGTGGCAGAATTGTCGCACAATTCATGAACCGTAATGCCACTCTTTTCCGTATTCTAATAGAATATGGGTGTCACGATGCATCCATCCATCAAGTAATGCCGATTGTTAAGCTCACGATAAATGCAGAAACAATGGTGTGTCGCGTATCTCAATGTTTATATTGTTTTAGGTCATCGGATTCCTCCAGTATAAATATATTCTGATTCTTATATATATGAGACGACAAATAAGAAAAACCTCATGAGTTAATCTTACCAAAGCAAGTGCTTGAGGTTTGCGACCTTCACAATTATGTCCAAATAATATTCTTAAATAGAATCGCTATCCTGAATTTCTGGGGAAGTTAATCATTACGCCTCGACTTACAAGGTTGTACCAAATACAAAGGCGTGCACGCGTGCATATGAATGTGTAAAATTATTAAATTAAACTTAACAGTGCTTCATAAGCCAACCTACCGGATAATGAGTAGGAATAATATTCACTTAGATACATTTACATTATTGGCCACCGGCAGCATATGTTAACAAGTTTAAAGGGCATGCGTGATCCTACTAATTGATCTGACCTATAAGGTTACCGCAGACTTTGCCTTTTGGGCTGCATAACCTACAGACATTGACACCAAAACCGTCCGGCCCAGGAGACACTTAAAGGCACTTTCAAAGGGCACTTACACTCCCCACAAAAAATGCGTAATTGTTCCATGATATACAGTAATGTAAACAAGAATACAGACTACAAAATGTACTAAATCACCAGGCTGATTTAATCCTTACGTGACCTAACAGCAAGCAGCGATGGATTTACTGTTTAGAACCGTCAAGAATGATTGTGCATGACTGTGTCTATGCTGGTGGGCCCAGTGGTTTGCGAGCCGCGCTGTGAGTGATATCTGAATGGGTCCTGGTCACCGTCCTTCACCAAACCTGCACTCACCGGCAAAGGTGAAGGAGGCTCAAACGATCCCCACGCCCAAAGAGTCAGCAACCAAAATAGCAAAAAAAATTCAAATTCGGTCAAAAATCAACTCAATATTTCTAGAACGTTGTGAACAGGAGACGGTGTCTCCTCGCAAACAACGTCACCCGGGGAGTCCTTCAAGAGCCACCGCACGCGGCTCCAGAGCCGCAGGTTCCCGGCCCCTGTGCATGACCGCCTTGGTTGTTGGGAGGCCTTCATCTTTGAAATTGAAACGATGTCACCCGTGAAAATCCCTGGCGACGGAACATCTCGTGTCCTGGGTGTCGATTGACACGTACGTAGCAGACACATAACGGCCGGTAAACAACATATCATAAACTCGCTTGTCGGGGTCATTAACAAGGCCAGTTTTGGTGAAATTTTCCTTCCGTGGACTTTGTCGCAAACAATATCTATTTGCTACGATAGTAGAAAATTCAGCAATGGAAATAGTTTAAACAGCACTGAGACGCGACACTGCGAATGCCATAGATTAATATTCCATTCAACAGGCAACCGTTAAAAGTTATATTGTACGTTTCTCCTCCTGTAATATGTACTCAAATGATTTATTTCCCTTTGTGTCGCTTTTTTCCATTCTCCCATAAATACATTCCTTCCGCTAAAATACGCTTTACAAGAATTTGCGGTGCAGTTTGGCATGGGAAAACAAACAGTGTCTGTATAATAGGCAACCTTTTGTACCAAAAATATGTTGAGAATTTTCATCTCAACACAAAATTGTACGGTGTATCTAAATTAACCGTCAAACATTCAAAATGTGCGCAGAATTTGAAAGACACTGCAATAAATGTGTCGAAAGGTTCATGCAAATGCTTCCACGCATTTCCATTGCCTCTCCTCGTTTCTCCACTATTCTGCTTTATGACCTCGCAAATTCGATTTTGAGCATCGGCAAGGGCACACAAATTGAATGAGGGTAGATTTATTTATTTGTGTGCAAGAAAGAATTGCGCCCCACAGTTTTGTTTATCCATTGTTGATTGTAATAACTGCTCCGAAAATGAAAAACATTTAGTTAAAACTAAGGCCGACGCTTCTGCTGATTTCTCTTGCCCTTTGGTATCACCGTAGATTCCCAAAACGGTTGTGCTGCAGGTTTATGGACGTTCCCCATGTCCAGTGTGCTTCCCAACAGAATCCAAACACTGCCGTGAAGGTGTTCTAACATCCCATGAATTATTAATAGATTTTGTAAACAAAACTAAAACCAAAAAAAATCGTCATCTGAAAAACATGAAACTTGGTTTTCAATATTTCTGCAGGACACACCGCCCGCAACACACAGTTCAATGCATAATCTATGGTATATACACCCACGTCCAAACAATATATACGTGCATTGTTTATCTACGGACGTTCCGGAATAAAATTTTCATACATAAATACAAAGAGACACGCAGGCATATATTAGTCATATTTACAATAGAGGAGAGGCTGTGTGTGCCAATAGCGACGTCACCCGCAATGCTCCCGATCTCCTCGCATCTCAGAAGCTCACCCGAGTTGAGCCTCGACAATGCTTGGATGGGAAACCATCAGGCATAAGACAGGTGTTATAGGCTGCATTAGGGCTATGTTGTAGGTAGCAGAGGGCAGCGCAGCACAATCTATTGCACTGTACTCCTTCCACATCGATGCTCCCTGCCCAAGCTCTGCAGTCCTGATCACCGTGGTGAGGTGTGGTCAAATATCTCCCACGACCTAAAAGGTGCTGGGAGGTCCTCATCCAGCAGTGGATTGTACATGTACAAAGCCTATGTATCCTCACATTTCTCCAAGGACGTATTTACAAGTCTATGCATTTGTTTACATCTGACTTTCTTCCCTCTTTACAAGTCAACATTTCAATTCTCCTGCATCCAATCCATGCGGCATTTCTCACGTCCTCCACGTCCATCACTCCTCCATGAATATCTCGCGATGGCTACGAGATGTTAACTGCCTCGCCTGGTATACAGGAGGTCTGCTGCTGTATATTTGGAGTTTGCGTGTGTCTCTCTCCCCGTGGCTGCGTGGATTTTTGTCCTCTGGTTTTCTTCTCCGCATTTAGAAGCATCTGTTTAGAGTATTTGTTTTCTATAAATGTCCACATGAAAAGCCACTTCGTTGAGCTATCAATTGTGGCCCAGGTCAGTTCTGATAAAATGTCAAGTTTTAGTTTATTGGTTTCTTATACTGCATTCACCACAAAACTCAGCCACTGCTCTCTTTATTAATTTACTTACTTTAATTGCTTGGCTGACATTAGATAACTCCTCTTATAACGTGTGCCAACCCCAAGTCTAGGGCAGTCACTTAAAAAATATAATTGCAGTTCTTTGTCAATCGACCGCTAAATGAAGTTCTCCCCACGCTGTGTGGGTCATGGGGTTTGTTTGATGATACTTCAGCACGTCTGGGTTCAGTGAACGAGGGGGATAGTCAAGGACCAGGTCAGATATTATTCGCCACTGATGATAGCCATGACTGTGGATTGAACTCAGTTTGTTGGTTTCTAAGTGCAGTGTGCTAATAATTGCACCACCACTTCATTCATTGGAGGACCAGCACAATATTCCATTAGATAAATTAGTTGTGACGTTTAGTTGTTGTTATTATTTATCACTAGCTTTTTTGGCCGTCCAAGGACGGGTGTATATTGCAGTAAATCTGAAATATTAAATAGAAAAATTGTTCAGCTCATGATTATTAATGAGGGGGGGGTTGCCCCATGTGGAGTGACGTCACCCGCTAATGGTTATTGGGAATGGGTGCGGCATGTGAAGTGACGTCACCCGCTCATGATTATTAATGAGGGGAGGGGTGCCTATAACACCTTCTTGTGCGTTCGTGTAAATTTCCACGCGGACATGAATATTAATGAAGAGGGAGGGGCCTCTTTAGCAGTGACGTCACGCACGGATGTAGCACTGTGCTATGTAGATTTATTTTTTACCGTCACTTTCTGTAAAGAAACGTCATATTTGAAGCGACTTTGCATAATAAATTATTTAATTCAGCTCGACCTTCCTCTGCGTTAGTGTAAAAATCTACCCACTCATGAATATTGATGAGGGGGGTGGGCCTCATGTGGAGTGACGTCACGCGCGGGACGGACAGATATTTCTGTGTGATTATAGTAGCTAATAATTGTCAACCAAAAGGGGAATTAGTTGTAGCTTGCACTGTTTTACAATCGTGTCAGCGTCATGCTGTAGTACTTTATCGATGAAAAGCTGACATGCCTTACAATGCACTCGGTTTTATTCGTGTAATTCAATACATGTATTTTACTATATAATTCAACCAAACTGTCTGGCAACTAATACAACGATAAGTGTTCATTAAAAGCTCCGAGGAGCCGAGTTAGTAACAGCCTGCTGATTTATATTGCACCCAAGAGGAAATGGAAATGCTCATGGGAGTCTGTGCGACTCAAGTTATTTTTCTATCAGATCAAAACTGGATGCAATTCAAACACACCCACATATAAAAACTTACATAAGGTGCAAAATACAGACTCAGACAACATGCCTCGTTCACATATTTGCCGCTTCACGTTAGAAATAGAAGGTTTCTCTTCTTCTGCACAGCCCATCAGTAACACGGCCTTCTGGGAGTGCACAATTTCAGCAGCAGTGGTTCAACACAACCAAACTCTGTACGTGTTTTGATGTTCAGTGTCTCATTAGCAAAGTAATAGGGTGCATGAGTACAACAAATAATCCTTATAGTATTTTACTTAAACCACGAATAGAAATATCAACATAAAAAAAATTAACACCTTAATAAACATCAGAAGATAGGTTATTTTAAATCACATAAATGTAATGTAGATATTATAAACAACAATTGTTTACAATTCCTAATAGATTTTTTGTTTTTTTCCACGTAATCATCTGGCCATATTGTGCCATTGAGACCCTCCACCACCTGACATTAGTGTATTTTAATAATAACAACACCGGGTTCAATAATGCCCCGATTTACGTCTCCCTCTCTTACGTCGTTTCGCAAACACGTCGTCACTTTATTACCACCTCGAGCACGTGATCAGCGTCGCCTGAACCCCCACACGCACGTCGCTGACAGCGTCGTCCGTCCTCTCGCGTCGCCTCGCGCCCTCTGCCTCCTCCACCTTGCCCTGGACATCGCCTCGATTGACATCAGGAACGCATCCCCGATATAAACCCGGGGTATTGCTGTATCAGGTGCATGCATGCCTGATGTACTCCAGTCATATAAAAATGCCATAAAATTAACTTACGTAATAGGTTTCGAGTAACATTTTCATTTCTTTGTCTGTGCAGTTGTCGTTTTTAATTCTCTCTTTGTATTGTTCCGTGAAAAAATGCTGACGTGGCAAACAGGGGGGGGGGTGGCTCATTCCGCATTAACGGACTGCAATAAAAGACGGATTAGACACTTGGCTGCCCCAGGTTTAACTTCACGTTCAATGTTGTCATCACTCAATATTGGTGGTGATGTATGCCGCTAATCTAGCTCTTGAAGAAAAGCAACGGGAATATGCTTGCAGGGCCATATCTTTCAATCGTTGCTTTTCTACAGGAAATTCTATTAGCCTCTGCTGTTGTCATGTCCCTTTTCACCATTTGCATGTGGCCTGTTGCATGCCAATTGAAGCATGTGGTCTCAGTGGATTTGTCTTTTTTTAAAAATGATAATATTAATAATACCGACATAAGCGTAAGTGAAGCATCCGCTGTTTGATAGTTTATTTATTTTTTTGCGCAGGATTATCTCGGGAGCAGCGCGCACACTCCACACTCTTGCTTATTGTGCACTTCCCGATTGCAGGCTGAGGATGCATTGCCCAGCGAACCGCAAACGGGGCTTTGTTTTGCCTTTGTACATCCCCCATTGATTGCGCCCGCAAATGCTGGAAGGCACCGGCGTTCACACTTCGGCTGCAGATGAAAAGAGACCTAATGCAATAAGCCGGACGCAATGCAGACGGAGGCCGTGGGTTCATGTCCCTCTGCACGGCTCAGGTCCCCGTTACAAAAGAGATAATGTTCATAAGCGTAAACTCCATGACCATTTATTTTTAAAGGAATCCGTGCCTTTTTTTTTCAAAGTACAAACATATAGATATTTTTTTCTGTTCACAGCGTACGGTCACAAATAAATATAAAATGCTGTTGAAAATGTGTGACCTTGTGGGAGAAGTGGTGACGCAGTGGTTTGTGCACCGCATGCTGTGAACCCGGTGACCTGAGTTTCACTCCCGGACATGACTCACAACAGTGGCGACCGATATCTGAATTGCACCTGGCTCTCACACCTTCACAACTCCGCATGGTCAAACAATCACCATGGCAGGCACAGTGTGAGGAAGCCTTTATCCGGCAGCGGATTAACAAGGGTATGTTAATGTATCCGTGAGTATATGCGCATCCCAAGTTCCACCATTGCAGAATGACACCGGGAAGGTCCGAGAAGAATGACATTCGTTGATCTTCTTTGAGGAATTTACACATTTAATAAGAGAGAGCATGGAGGTTACCAAATCATTGTTTCAATTACAACACAGCACATTGGAAATGTTAAACAATTTTGAGAATTCAATGTTTTATTCAATAAATACTCGGTATACATTATAGCTATTCTGGGCCAGCTTCCTGCTGCTACAGTACGCAAGTAAGAGACATGTAAATTCATATTTTGTACATATACATTCGACACATTTCCATGACACAGGCAACTGCTTGCTCGGCCTTTCAGATGTTTCGGGGTGAGGTGGGGGGCGTCTCTACCCACACTCCAGCCACGTGGCAGCACGAGCGTGAGCTCCTCAACATCACACGCAGAGGCCGTGGGGTTGGCTGCGAAGAGAAAACATTGTGTCCAACATCGCTACAGGTGATGGAGTGTAATTGAGTACGACGGCTGTGAAAATACGCTCGCGTGCATTGTAAACTTGCGTGGTTTGCAGGAGGGCGAGGTTTGAAATGTGCCGAGGGCATTTGAATATACACAAGGAACTTGCGCTTATTCATATATAATTATATATATATTAACAACAACATCCCATTTTTATCGTTGCACTAACTCAAATAAATGATTGTTACACAAGGTCGGGCCTTTCAAAAGACGATATGCGTAACATTTATTGCCCACTAGGTTGCTCAACATCCCGTTCGCGAGATGCATTCTTATCATCATCATCATCATCACCATCGACCATTATCCATCTACTGCTGGATGAAGTCTCCTACAAGCCATCGTGGTGGCATAGTACCACGACCCATCAACTACTGCGCGTGAGGAGATCTCGTCGCTCCAACCCTGCGGTGGACGTCCTTGTGGGTGCGTCGTTCCCCCGCTTCTTCGGCTGCCACTCCCATCATTAGATTTGACCTCTGGCCATCATCCCCTCTAGCGACGTGTCCTGTCCACGGTGGCGAGATGTTTACTACCTCGCCTGGTATGCAGGAGGGCGTGGGCTCGATCCCGACCCTGACACCTGAATATTTGGAGTTGGCGGTGTCTCTCTCCCCGTGGTCACGTGGATTTATCTCCGGGTCCTCCGGTTTTTCCCTCCACATTTAGAAACATGCGTTTAGAGTATTTTGCTGCTTTATCATTTGTGGCCAGGTCGCTTCTGAAAAAGAGATATATCGCAGAGTGGGCCTTATCTGGTAAAATAAAAATATGTTTACTTTAATGTCCTGCCCGAGCCTACTTTGTAGCAGTCAGTCTCACACCTCTCGCCTGTGCATGTTCTCTGATCCATGAGTTCCATTTTCTGTCTCTATTTGCACACTTTTGAGCGTATGTTAACATTTTCTTTGTCAATGCTCATGTTTCTGAGTCAGCAGGTCATATAGATCGATATTCTTTGGCTCTTACGGTAAAGGCACGTAGATATAAGAAAAAATAAAATAAAGTGAATACACATATCTGATCCCATCTGTGAAGGACAAGATTCCTGACATACAATATCCCGGCATCTACAAACTAAGCTGTGTCTGCAGCAGCAGTTACATTGGGGAAACTAAGCGACAAGTTTCAGGCCGGGTTCGTGAACATAAGGCAGATTTGAAACACGGTAGGACCAATACTTCTGCCGTGGCTGATCATTATTATAATGCGGCTGGCTCACACGAAATTGATTTCTCTAAGACGATGGTACTTTACAAGCCTACTGGCTATCAACAAAGATTTGTTCATGAAGCCATCCATATACACAGACAGAGACACAATTTCACCCGAGAGGAAGGTTCTAGAGTGCATCTTAGCGAACGGCATTTGGTTCGGCACAAGCACACTCTGGGTCGGTGTTGGTGTTCACCGTCTCGCCAGCAGAGTGAGGCTGGTGCAGCTGCCCCGAAGTCGCGCACATGTCCGCGTCGTCATCACCGTCTGGTCGTTGTTGTTGTTGTTTGTTTGTTTCCGCTTTCAGTCGCTGTCACTTTGTACTCTGTGGTCAAGAGCTCCGCTCGGCAGCGGGTGCTTCCACAAACAAACAAATCTCTGTCACACAACTACTCATATTGTACACCAACCACTCACATTGTACACCAACTACTCACATTGTACACCACCCAGTGGGGGGGGGGGGGGGGAGCCCCGCACCTGGCCCCCCCCCCACTCCCCCACCCCCCCACCGGGCCCCCCCCCCCCCCCCCCCCCGAGAAACTGGACAATTCCCACGGTTCAGCCACATTGCCAGCACGCCCCACCTGCTAGCCCAGCCAGACAAATACACCAACAGCACCTGCTGCAGCCCATGTCCAGGCGAAACAGCCGCTTTGAAACGATGGGAATATGTCCCGCACACACGGAGTGAAGCCCGGCTCTCGACGGGAAACTCGAGCGCGTGAAAGCAACATTTGTCGAGTTACGCGGAACCAATGATTAGCGGCGTAACACGTGGACATTTCACGAAATGCTGTAACACCTGCGCCTTCACGCATATTCCACAACAGAGCCATCGAGGAGACGACGTCTCCTTCACTCCCTCGCCGATCGCGCGCCATAAAGAAGCACAATCCTGTACTCGAACTGCGCTGCTCGCGATGATGATGATGAAGCCACAAGCCACATTGTCTCCCATGAAGCCCATCGAGGTTTCCCAGGTCACATGCTCCCAGCGCCACTGCTTTTCTCACGCTCAACCCGTTCTCTTCTACATATTTTACCACTTCGTTTATCCAACCCCCCCCCCCCCTCTTGGTTTTATGTCCTCCCCTCCTCCGGTTTTCTTCCACTTCCCTGTGCATCACCAGAGGAGATGAAGGCCTACATCAAAGAGAAAATAATGAAGATGAGTTGTAGATATGTGCAGCTAACAGCTCTGTTTGCATAACTCCTAGTTATGAATTCTTTTAAGCAATAGCAGCCAACAAGGCCTCATTCGAGCCATGTAAATGTAATTTTTGATCCGCTGCATCGAATTAAAAGAAATGCCCGCGATGTCAATACATTTTCACTGTATAAATGCTTCGTACCACGTTCCCCGTATTCATGTTTGATGGAAAAAACATCCCTCGTACGGGTATTATATTGAGATGTGAACCCATGGTGTTTTATTTTTGTCAGTGTTAACAATCGGTGCTCTCAAGGACTCTTTTAGAAAGGGCCTCCGCTGTTCCAGTACAATGTGGATTAATACAGCGGCTGAATGCAACCACATCTCAAGACGCCGTTCAAGATAATCGCTAAAGCCACTTTGGTACCATGCATTGCATCGAAATGCATTCTTTAAAGCCAGGGTGGTAAAGGTTCAGCCCCGCAATTGCTTGCTGGCACTGTTGCTATCAGAAGGACCTCCACTCGAAGGAGCTCTAGAGACCCCTCTCTAGAAGGCATTTGGCCTACTCTTCCACGTTGGCTATACACCTTGGAAGAGATGGGAGTCGCCACACTTTACCCCCACGACACGCAACTTGCCGGTCGACTCATTGTGGTGAATCCACTTCAACTGCTGGGTGGACAGAGGCAGGGGATTCATCTTCTTGGTTCTTTCGGTAAAGTCACGTAGAAGGGAAGTAATCAAATAATAAAAATAAAACATAA
>CM025640.2:1127216-1145642 GCA_014621495.2 Entosphenus tridentatus
CTGGTTTCACCTGAGGACGGCTGCTTGCGTTGTGGCCGAAACGTCGTGAGAATTATTTTATTATGTTTTATTTGTATTATTTTATTACTTCCCTTCTACGTGACTTTACCGAAAGAACCAAGAAGATGAATCCCTGCAGTCACGAAAGCTTTAAATCGAGAGGCAGGGGCGTTTGAGATTTGTACACCATTGTTTCAAGTTCCATGCCGGGAGATGGGACGAAGCGAGACCTCTGGCTTGTAAGGCCAACGTGCTACGAACCATGACGCCAAGGTAAGTATCCCTTTAAACAAAGGCAAGACATTTATGTTTTACTTAATTGAAGTGGGTGGTGCGCTCGATGCACGCCATTCTTTAATACATTGGAATACCGTGTTGCTTGCACACATTCGTTGTGCTTGCTACGTAAACGGCCGTGTAATTTTGAGTATAATTTAATCAAATGGTAATTACAGTTAATCAGGCAGCAAACAATTTTTTTTACCATTAGGGAAAGTAACTGGTATTAAAAAAAAATGCAATTTTACTTTAATGTGTGTTTAACAAAAAAAATAATTCGACCTGCTTATGTTGGTAGATCCAATTATTTTGTGTGCATTTCCAAACGCGATTACATTCGAAAGCCTAACAGTTTGAAAAACGACGAGCTTACGTGATTTTGGTAGTCGTGATGAAATTAACAACCCAAACCTCATAACCCTTAGTGACAATAAAAAGTTTAAATCCATTTAAATATTACGAGCAGATGATTTGTGTTCAGTCTCAGAGCATCTTAAATAAATATGCATCAATCCAAAGCTTAAATACAGTATTTGATTCCGTATCCTCGCTCCATCCTATGACTCCGTTAATTTAAAAAAACGTAATCGATACTTTTTTAAAATATTCTATTTCAAGAATTGTGTTCGCCGAGGTCATTTCGTTCGGGCAAACAAGTCCGAGCACGTATTAAACCACACTGAACCCAAAGGGTGCTTACAAGTGTTTTTATTGGCCCTGCCTGCACCTCTGGAAATTACAAAGTATTAAGCAGACAAGGCGCCATGACGTATGCAGGGTGGAAGCTGGATGCGCTCAATGGATAATCCTAATGCCCAACGCTAATGCAACATCTAAAGCCTCGCCAACTTGAGGATATAGCAGTGCCCAGACTTGGAGGTCTTCATCGCAGATTACTCCACTGCGGTGGGCTTGGGAAATCGTTGGCTGAACCGTCGCTATTTGTAACGAGCTCGTTTGCCAGTCCTCGGAGGGAGACTGTAATATTTACGAAAAAATTGAGCAGAGTATAATTGTATCGAGTGTCAATTTAATGGCAGTGAATCTTGCACGAAAGTATGTCATAAAACACTTCACTGCAGTTCACTGTAGCACTGTAACTGACCTTCAATTAAAATTTTGATTTAAAGCTTTCGTGACTGCAGGGATTCATATTCTTGGTTCTTTCGGTAAAGTCACGTAGAAGGGAAATAATAAAATAATAAATAAATACATTTAAAACCGCCACTTTTTTCAAATTTTCTTGCTGTGGATTTCACACCTGATGATGATTGCTTGTGTTGCAGTCGAAACGTCGTGAGCATTTTTATTGATTTGTATTATTTCATTATTTCTCTTCTACGTGACTTTACCGAAAGAACCAAGAATATGACCTTCAATTTGTTCAAATTCACTGCTCTGATACTTTATTCTCTTCTGCTTTCGGTCGCTGGGGTTGAAATAAATGAGAATTTGATACAATATCTGGAAAATCACCGACAAATTTATATTTTACCATAATGTAGAAGCATAAATTAGACTTACATTTTGTCTCAAGTGCTGAAGAAGTAAATAAAGACACGAAATCCACGTTGTTGCTGCGTATAATTATTTATTATATTCACTTTCAATAAAGAAAGCGAATTTTGGAAAACAAAATTTTTTTCCGCTCGACCTTCTGCGTGAGTGTAAAAATCCACCCTCTCATGAATATTAATGACGGTGGGGGGGGGGGGGTGCGGCATGTGCAGTGACGTCACGCGCGTTACACACAAACTTGGCTCATTAGAGTAGAAATCGCACCACTTACTGTAATTGCATAATTGCAGAAAGTACAAAAAAATTACAGTGAAGTATAAAAACGGGCACTATTGCTGTTTCGCGTCCATCTTCTCCCTGTCACCCACCGACAGAAGACGAGGCCAATTCTCAAGAAATGTGAACCTCGGGGGCATATTTGAAGAAATGTTGGCAAGCCACTGTGTTCACGCTGAAACACACTATTTTGTTCGCCACGCTCGATTTTGATGTTTTAGAACCGAAATTGTCCAAAAAACAAAATAACCACCGTGCAAAACTTCAATGAAGCACACTTTCTAGACGGTGGGAGATAAAGACATGATCTTTGCATTTAATACCACTTTGTTGATGCCTGCAAACACATTGAACACATCACATTAGGGATATGTTCAATCAACTTGAGTGTAAACTATCATGAAGAGCATTTCAATGTAAAATAGTTCTGGCTGTGTGAAGTTTTACATTTCGGCCATCTCGTTATTTTGCGATTTCAGTCCTTCACCATTTAACTTTTGCGTGGTAAACAACTATTCAGTTTCTGCAAACCTAAAAACTTTTGGGGAAAAAAGTGGTTCGACTCATCTTTTCATCTTTAAAGCTTCCTCCCTGCCAACGTTTTAACAGAATGTGATTCCGTACCCTACTTTGCTGGACATTGAAAGAAGGCTACACGAGAAGAGTGTTCATCACAGACAATCGCCTCCTCAGAAAGCTTGCGAAGAGGCAGAACTGCGTTACATAAAACGAATAGCGATGCGGAGAAGTGTGTGTATGTGTGTGTGCGCAATTTGTATAGTGTACCAGAAGCAAGCAGCTGTGTGACACGGCCAACATTTAACCGTTTTTGGCAAGTGCAAATCGCCAGAAGCGCTGCTATCAACGACTGATTCGCTCCAATTTAACGTTCCAAGAGCACACAGCCAAAGCATTGCGTGGAAGCAGGCCACCAGTCCACATCCTGTCGTGCCATCACCTACAACCATGAGCTGGACAATGAAGGATGGACAGCTGCCACCAAAGCTCGTGCCGGTTGTTGCACCAATATTCGAAGTCTTGCAAGGACACCGTCTCACGTGGGTGCACAACGGGCTGCACAACACACAACTTGCCACCGGAGGAAGCGGGAATGAACCTGCACTGGAGTTTCCAAGTGCACAGACAGGGGTAGCATTTGTAGGAACACATTTGGATGTGGAAAAAAACCTGCTAATGCAATGTGAAGTGTTCGACTCGTATGATATATTGTAATTAATGTGCCTTTTGACTAAACATAGAACTATTTAGCGTTTGCCAGTAATGGCAGGTGATGCATAAAATCATGTCAGTTGTTTTTCTGAGTACATTTTATCTACTCATATCCTACTGTATGTCTACACAAATAAATCAAGGATCAACAATATATATGTACGTGTAACATAATTTCCATTGGAATGTTAATATAATTTCCATATGTATACTTTAAACATAAGCCCAATTCTTATGTGTTCAATATGTTTGGAGGCATCTAAAACATGGTATTAGATAGATAATGGCTCTATCAGCTGAAATTCGGAAGTGATGTGTTTGAAGTGCATGGTGGCTATTTCGTATTTTTGGCCATTTAAGTCCTAAAACATCAAAATCAAGCAATGCAAACAAACTATTCGGTTTCAGCATAAACCCAAATTCTTTGGAGAAGAAATGGTTAGCCAATGTCTCCTCAAAAATGTCTCCTACACGTCACATAGCAACACACATGAGACGTTGTTCTGGCCTGCAAAACGTTGTCCATGAAACGAGCGGTGGACATCTCAGTTCACGTCCTTTTTCTCTGGGTCTTGTCATCACCGGCACTCGGCTTCCTTTCAAAGCCCTCAAAACAGCTCCTCCATTATTGTGCACGCGGGAAGTCAAATATGCTTTACTGCACAGATTGATTGTTGTTGTTGCACGTGTTATATATGTGTATTGCCTGTTAGTTGAGTTTTACAATGTTTGTGGTGTTCTTTATTTATGCGCAAAGCTTCCCATAAAATTGGAAAGATGTTGATGGGCTCTCACCAAGGTATGAAGTGTGTATAGTGAGTTCAACTGAGTCGCAGCCGTACACTTGGAGGCAACACATTTATTTAACACCAACACACGTGGTAACTGCCCCTTCACAGAATAACAACCTATGGTGGTGACCACCAGGCTAACCACACTAATTACAACGTAACTGGCTACTACGGACCGGGACCACAGCTCAGGTCCAGGTCCACGTGTTGGAGGCTCTTGAAGGACGTAGAACGTTGACGAAGGCTTCTTCAGGACGAACAACAGCGCCGGTGCCCTCTGGGGGACCCGGCTTAGATCCTCTGTGGCGTGGCTGGCTCCGCCCTTGGCCACGCCCACCTTCCAGAACCCTCGAGCAGGATCTGGACCCCGACCACGTGACCACCCCTAGCCCCCGCTTGGGGCCCCTGTGTAGACTTAACCGGTCACGTGCCATGGCCTTTAGTAACCCCATTCCTTCGGCCGTCACTCTCACACCCTGTCCTGTAGGGCTGGCACTGCATGCCGAGCGTGATGCCACCCAGCGCGATCCATCAGGGCTCGCCGGGCCCCTCTAGGGCCGGTACCACACCCACACCACGTGGTGTTACCCGCGATGTCGCTACACCGCACGCCGTGACCCTCTAGGGCCGGCACTACACAGTGACATCCCGCGATGTCACTACATCTGTATATAAGATTATGGGGAGCGGTAGTGTAGTGGTTAGCGCGCTGTGTGACCTGAGTTCGATTCCCGCTCATGGCCAACACCGGTGACGATTAACTGAACCGGTGCCGGGCCTCCCCTACGTTGACTCAGCCTCAAATGAGTACCTGGTACTATGTGTAAACATCGCCACTGGGGAGACAAAGGCGGCCGGACGTGGTGCTGGCCACCCAACCCTCGTGTGCTGTGCTGGCCTTCATAGGTGCTCGCTAACAGCACTTGCCCCAACAGTCTGGTAAAGCTATACGGGAGCTCTTTGTCTTTTCTGTGCAAGATAAAGAGGTAAAGGTGCAGCTCTGCAATGTCTTCCTCGTGCCACTGCTGGCTGAGGAGCCTCCACTCGAGGCAGCTCTAGAGAGCCCCCTAGAATGGCTGGCCTACTCTTCTTCGTTGGCTGCACGTCTTGGACGATGCGGGGATACCCACACCTCAATACCCAGCGCACAGGACACGTCAATCGACTCTCTGTGGCTCATCCATTGACACTTACCAGATGGACAGAGGCAAGCGGATGGTGTACACGCGTACGCAAGACGTGTAAGGGGCCGTACATAAATGACGTCACGCGATTTTGGACGATTTTTGACCCCCTTCGTCACACGGCGTCACAAAACGTCAGACCCCTCCCCTCAAATATGACGTCACAGAGCTCTACCCCCCCCCACCCCCCCCAAAAAAATATATAAAACATGCTTCAAATCGCTTTAAACTATTGTCATTGTAGTGCATATTTAATGTGGCGATGCACTCTGATGTTGTAGGAGATAACATTAATTAAAAAGTCGATTTAATTAAGTCGAACGTGTCTATATTCATTTAAAGTTGCGCATTTTGATGTGACGTCACATTTCTCAACCCTTCCTCCCTCGTCACACATCGTCACAAATGTCTGACCCCCCCCCCCCCCTAGGTGCGTGACGTCATTTATGGACGGCCCCTAAGAGTGTGTGAGTGTACGGCGTGGTAAGCAGTGGCTCGACGGATGAATGGGACCCACCGCTCGCCTCCCTTTGTAGGCTGTTGCCTGCACTGCCCTCCGTCGCACACCCCCCGCCTGCCCTGCCTACGTGACACGATGTAAATTGTGTTATCAAGTAATGACATTCATCTCTCGTTATCTACAACACATGGGGGCAATGCATCTCAATATCGTCTCTACAGAAGAAGATCAAAGGACACCGCTGTTGTCATCCTGGTCTCGATACCATCCATGAAGGTTTTAAGGGGAGGAGGTTGAAACTCACGTTCTCAGCAACACTTTACCATTTACATTACACCTGCTCCCATCACATTCATCATTTCTGCAGCCGGTTCATTGCGTACGTGCGCATGGAGGGGGGAGGGTCAAGTTTTAACAGATTTTTGCGTAGCTACTCAATGGAAGGCCCCATATCGTATTTTGGAAATCCAGTACTGTACAATATTTTTTTTCTGCTTAAATTTACAGAGGGAGATCATTTTCTGGTTCCAATCAGAGGTGATGCCAAATGTCAATTAGTGTTTTTTTTGTTTGTTACATAAATGCAATGCATACGCAAATACCGCACCAGCTTATAATTCTTGGACATGATCTCAATACGCGGACGTGATACAGATGCATCCATGCATATTTATGGCAGGCTCGCCTTGGAACAGAGCAACCTTAGCAAATATGTGCCAATTTGGCAGATGTAACAATGCTGCACCCTCTGCACTATAACACCGCAAATCGCCCCTCCCCAACCCCCCGCATTTAAAGCAAAACTTGAGGATTTGTCTTCTACACCGCACAGGCGTGTGGGTAATATATTTATTTAACTCCATTGTCAGGGAGGGGGCACCCGTTTGAGGGTGCGTCTCATAATCCTTGGGATACGGTACTAAAACAGGGAGGGGTGAACGCGTCCGTTCCACGCGAAATCGCGGTGTTGACTTAAGAAACCACATTAGTTGAACGCAACGGGAACTCGCGTTCATTATGCGGCTTTTAATAGGATTTAGACGATGGCACCAGCCACACGTGCGCTTTTAACGAGCAATATCTTATCGAACGTGACCAATGCTGCTGCTATGTACACATCTCCTGGCACCACGCAAAGAAAGTTTGCCTTGGCTACGACTCAAGGCCCGCGGTGGCGTTGATGCCAGTCGGCCTCAGTCAATGCCAGGAATTCTGGGAATGTCACGAACCTTGAATCGTTGCGCAAGTTTACGGGTCGGCAAATAGTTTGCAAGTCACGTAAATGCGCAACTTACGCAAGCCCCGAGTCTTCATGGAGGTTACCAAACCACAGCACGTTCTGTTTACCGTGTGTCAGACACACACACACACACGCACGTCAATGCACCCGCGTTGCCTGTAGTCTCCGTTATTTAAGTGCTGGTTCATGATGAGTTACATCATGAATATATTAGCATAACATTCACATTAATTAGCAAACATAATGGCACAGCCCTATAAACATGGAGTTTATCTGACGAAGAAATCCGGTCTATTTTTTAAATCCACTTGCGTGCTTGCTTGCTTGCGTGCTTGCTTGCTTGCACGCTTACGACCGTGCAAATCTTTCGGTCGTTGTTTAACCCACTTCCCGTGAGCCAATCGAGCTGACATTTTCCACACAGACTCGTTGTGCGTGACAATTAATGTTCGTGAAAAATGTTTTCCAAAATTTTACACTTTTAGGACAAAAATATTATATTTAATTACCAATTGCTTAATGCTTGCGCTGCAATCATCTGACCCATAGGTGACAGCTATCTCAAGCCAGAGGACGAGAGGACTCTAGCCGCCACGCATATAAAGGATTTTTAGTGAAAAACTTTGTTTTTACGGGTTAATTTTTTTTCAGCTGCAATTGCTCCTGTTTACGACCCAATCAGACCCAATCTGACGATGCTGCCAGGATGATGAGCGAGAAACGTAATGAACTCGGCCCATTGCTGGTTGATAATTGGCTTTAGGCGCACCGGCGGTGGTGTCTGGTTGTACCGGGTGGAAGTCTGGGCTTGATTATCCAATTTGGACTCGGGAGCGACAAGGCTAACCCGAAATCACTACTGGAATGAGAGAAAAAAATTGGCAGGCGACAAAAATCCCTGTTTTGATGTTTTATCTAACTTGATATGGAGTAACCTCACATAAGCCGTAACTTTTCATTCAAACTCAGCCCCTTTGTCAATCTGCAGCTGGATTTTGGTTTCTTTGACCGTACTCCATCAGGCGGTGCATTGAGAGAGGGCTGTGCGCGTTATGTATATGCGTGTACAAAGCCACTCGTGTAGCCTTGTGACAAAGGTGTCCCCAAAGCCATTCCTTTACCGCCTCGCCGCAAAAGCGCCTAGCCTTGAGAATACACTCAGGCTGGGTATGTGATCTGCCAATGTTACATTGCGACTGTGTGTGAAGAACAACGCGTGTAGGATTGTATCAATCCTGGACGAAGGCTCCCACCACCGCGCCGTGTCGTTGGGCACGGAGCTTGTCTGACCATACTTCACCACGCTGGTCACTGCGGGTTGGTGACGGGTAGAATGGTCGCCAGAAACCGGTCCAGACGTCACTCGCCACTGACGCTTGCCGTGCCCGAGGAGCTGAACTCCTCGGGCAGCCGGACTCACAGGGGCAGTGCTATAACCAATTCACAGCACTGCTGTGCGCACGCAACTCGGATCTCTACTGAGAAAATAGCAGGGCAGCTGGCTAAACAGGATCATCCGTGTAACAAACAACGTCAACTTAACCCGCCTCCCCCCTCCGGTAACGTGACATTGCTCACTGGCTGTGTCGGGTGGTGGCGGGCTAACGACACATTCATATTTACGCGAACTAACCCAAAAGACCACCTTTATTATGGATGACCAAACTATTAGCTGACATCTTGGATATTAGCGTGTGGGTATACGCATCTCCAGATATTACCAATACATTGTCATTAAAATGTCACATCCGTGACCAATGTCACGCGACACGCTATCGTCTTTAACATCGAGATTAATGAATGGGAGAGCCAGCATAATTGATGGTTTTCCGTAGCATATTATTACGGTGGAGTGGTGGGGGGGGAGACTGCATTCAGAGTGACGAGCCGCTCCTTTGACAAGTGCGACACTTGCGTTGGCAGTGCATTGGCAGTGTCGCACAAAATACAAACACCCACGAGGAGAGACGTTGCCTGAAATGTCAGCTTGAAATTATCATTATATGGCCGCGTTGTTGGTGAACGTGTTGAGTTTTTGTCGGTTTGCGATTTTAAAACCGTGGCAAGCACTCCAGTAGATCATCCAGTGGCGATGTGTCATTTCGTAAAACGATGTCTGCCGAGTTTACCAACCACTGGCTGAGCGAGACACGGGGAGTCAATACACCCCCTTCACTCTGCGCAGTATAATGTCGCTTGCAAGAAACGATTACTATTACAATGTGCACTGGAAGAAATGGTAAAGTCTATGTCTTCATTCAATGCCCTTTGTTTAAAGGGGGCTTTTAGAGAGACAGTGCAGGGAGGGATTATATTTCTGTGCCGTGCACATTTTTATTTTGATGTGTTTATTAAATTATTGACCGCAAAACGTAATTAAACATTTGCATAACTGATATGCCCCGCATACATGCCTGCTATTGTTGTTGCTGTTTCTGCATAGCTACGTGTAGTCCTGTATCTACATATGGATGCTGCAATGGTATAATGTCTAGCACACTGGACTTGCAATGTAGAGGTCACCGGTTCAATCTCCCGGAATGGCAGTTGAAGCAATTGGAAAGTTTCTTAAATCCCCCGGTCTCTGTCCACCTAGCAGAACGCATGGGCGGTTCGCGTGTGGTGGTGTTGTAAATAGTCGCTACTCCCCTCTTTTCCATGACGTCTAGTGAGGAAAAGTAGGCCAAAATAGCCTAGAGGGGCTGTATATAAAGCTCCCTCCAGTGGAGGCCGTTCCACCAGCAGTGGCACAAGGAAGCAATTGTAGAGCTGCACCTTTACCACGATGAACCAGTATACGCTGCTGCTCCATAGCTGCATTTATCCCCGTGTATATACATTGTACACATGTCAATAAATAATAAAACTTATTAACAAAAAACCCCGCAAACATGTAATATCACGAGCGTCGCTTAGCTATTAAATGTTGTTGGTATGGTTATTACAGCATCATACAATGTTACTGTTGTGACCGGGGCAGAGCGATGCAAGAATGCATAGAGTGTTAAATCATTAGCAAGGATATTCTCAGAAATCCTTTCACACACTTGCACCAACAACGTCATTATGTTACTTCCTAATTAAAAGAGGGTCTTAATTGATTAAACACTGTGTAACAAAAACATATATATTTTTTGTTCCTGGGTAGTAAGTGTTATTTTCGAATTGCTTATGCCTCAAAAGTACAGAAAATTGCTTTTGTGACCAGGACAGTGAAATTTTGAAATGTACCTATTTTCAATGAGAAAACGTGGTGTGCATTTGTGTCATTCCTTCACGTAAACTCCTGGTCAGAAAAGCAAAGTTTGTGGGGAATAATAGCCATTTCCTATACTTGTGAGGCATAAGAAATTAGAAAATAACACGTACTACCCAGGAACAAAAATCGTGTTACATAGTGAATTATGGTTGTTGTCCACTTGGCTCAGTTACATGAAGACATTCTCTCCTCGCAACTGTTTCATCCTCTGTGTTTGTTTTTCTATCCGTTCCAAAACAAGAAGGCCGTGACCCTTGGGTACGTGTAAGCCATGCTGCATACTGCACTAGACCGAGACATGAACAGAACGTGTGTGTTTGTTTAAACATTTCGGTGTAAGCAGCACTGTTTTGTATACAATGTAAAAGGTAAGAACCCAATTTAAATTAATTCCACTGCCACGTTTATATTTTCCACTTGTATAGCGCTTTTCCTTTCTTCACGTAAAAGTTGCTTCATGAGGATTTGGAGAGGGATGTCACGGCTGGCTTAGAGCACAGCGCTATGATAGAGGCAACCCGAGTTCGATTCCCGGCCACGGCTCGACATCAATGACGGGTGATGGACGAGTCAGCCGGTCCCTGTCTGGCACTCCCCTTCACCATCCTTCACTGACCAGCCTGGTGAAGTATGGTCAAACTACCACCACCGACATCCGGCCATCAATTGACAATGGACTGTACAAACATTGAACCATGTTTCCCGATTCGGTCAAGCAGTCGTTGTATGCGACAATTCGCGTCTTTAACCCTCCAACACGCGGCACAGTTGTCACGTTTACTAAGATTTATTTCGAGTGTGCTCATTTATCAAATTCTCACCACAATTGTCCGGAGGTGGAGGGGTTAATGACGATAATTTTGGCAGAAAACTACCACGCGGACGAGCCCAAGAAGAAAGACAAATACATATAATTGTATTGGCTTCGAGAAAAATAAACCTACGTTTTAAGTTCGCCTTGTCGTGTAACAGTCCATGCAGTCTATAATTGTACAAGGGCGCCCTCTGCATCGCAGTGCCTGCCACAGATTTCCTCGGGACTCGCACTGGAGCCTTGGGTTTTAATTATTACTCAGCCATTAAGCGTCAACACCTATCAAATGCCCCAACGATTAAGCGTTGAAATGACACCACCGATCCTGGCGGAAGTTGAAGTCATAACAACAACACACGCGACAAAGATCGCTGCCACATTTCAAAATCGCACGCGCGCAAAGCTACCGTCACCACATTGGGGTTGTCCGATGTGTTATCGGGGTTGTACAGCGTGTTGTTTGGCGTGTCCGACGTTTCGCGCCACGTGCCGGGAGCTTCTTCTGGACTCTCAGCGCATGGAGCCCTGGTTTTGCGTGTGTGTCTGACCGACCGGCCTGCCCAGATACATAACTATCGACAGACAGTAGATACAGATACAAAACACAAACCGGGGGGGGGGGGGCGGGGGGAGAACTGCCAATAAGATGGAGCGAAACGTCGGACATCATACCGAACAGCACGTGGTGCAACCAAAAAACGAACACTTCGGAGAGTGAGATGGAGTGTAGGCTGCACCCTGCAGCACACCCACGAGTAGCCGACTACAAAGTGATCTCGCGTTTGCTCTTCGCAACGGCACGACCCTTGCCTTCCCAGCCACTTTAGCCAGCGCCGGTGGTGGTGGTGGAGCGAGTCACTTCGCCCACCACCACCACCACGACGCCGCCGCCACTGCGGCCACTGCGTCCGCGCCCACGCGTGGACAAACGCGCAGGCGTCACCGGCCGGACACTCGCAACACAACGCCGCTCCAGCCTTGCGCACACACACAAAGATAAAGACACCAGCCCCGTATAGCCTTGGCAGACTGTTGGGGCAAGTGCGGTTAGCGGAGCACCGATGAAGACCCGCCAAGACCAGCACCACCGCCTTGACCGCCTTTGTCTCCCCAGTGGCGATGTTTACACACCGGACCGGGTACTCGTTTAAGGCTGAGTCGACCTAGAGGAGGCCGGTTCAGATAATCGTCACCGGTGTTGGCCGTGAGCGGGAATCGAACTCGGGTTGTCGGGTCCGTAGCGCAGCGCGCTAGCCGCGACTAGGCTACCGCCCCCCCCACACAAACACACACACAAGGGCGGGCAGACGGACACGCGGCACGTCCCGTGAATAGCAGCGAACACCCAGCCAGCCTCGTCCACGCCCCTCCTCCTCCTCCCCCACACGCAACCTTCATTCATGCCCCACACACCCAACCCCGACACACAGCACCCCCCCACCCCCCAATCACCCCCAGCACTCTCCCCCACCCCCCACCCCCCCAGCACCCCCCTGGCGACTCCTTCACCCCCCCAGCTCCCTCCTCCTCCTCCCCGTCGCGGCGCCCATCATCGCCGTTCTCCCATTCGCCGGGACGCTCCTCTGTGGGTTATGCAAATGTGCCCGGGCACGCGTCGCTTGATTCCGAAGCCCACCACCACCACCATCAGTAGCATCATCATCAGCACCACCACCACCAGCATCATCAGCAGCAGCAGCAGCATCATCAGCAGGGTTTTGTGCCGTCGCTTGCCGAGCCGCAGCATCATCGTGCTGTCGGGTTACCGGGAGGAGGAGGAGGAGAAGAGGGGGCCATGTGGACAACAACTCAGCCTCTTCCTTTCCCAGACTCTTTCCGTGTCCACGCCTGTGCCCGCCTGCGCTAGGCAGCCTCTCTCCCTCCTCTCTCCTCCTCGTCACAGGCGCACTTGGCAGGCAGGCAGGCAGAGGAACACCCCGCAGAGAGAGAGAGAGAGACTGCGTCTAGTAGGACAGGGAGAAGTAACTGTCGACGCCGCGGCGCAGAGATATCGATACGTAACGCAGACAGCGCGAGAGACGCGTGGAGGTACATGAGAGACGTGGAGGGGGGAGAGACACGACACAGAGAGACGCGATACAGAGAGACAGGTGGCGGTAGCGAGGGGGGGTGGCGCCGAGAGAGGGAGACGGCGGGACACGCGAAACGGCGCTTCGGGAAGGAGGAGTTTGTTTGTGTTGACTCGAGAGGAGTTTGTTTGTGTTGACTCGAGAGTAGGCGACTTGGCTGGGGAGGGGGGTACACGCGTGCTGCTGGTGGTGGTGCTGCTGATGCTGTGCACGCCGCACTGAGACGACTCGCGGCAGCAGCGGCAGCAGCGCTGTGGTGCCGCTGTTGTTGCAGTGGCTGTGTTGTGTCCGCTCGGCCGTCTCTACCACCACCACACACACTCCACCACCACTCCCACCACCACACACACTCCCACCACCACCACCACTCCCACCACACACCCACTCCCACCACACACACACACTGCCTTGCTCTCTGCGCGGTCGTGACATTTCCTCGCCTCCACTAGAGACGACCACCAGCCGCTACTGGCGGCTGTGACAGCAGCAGCAACAGTAACAAGAGCAACAACAACAGCAGCAACAACAACAGCAACAACAGAAACAACAATAACAGCAACAGCAGCAACAACAGCAGCAGCAACAACAGCAACAGCAGCAACAACAGCAGCAACAACAACAGCAACAACAGCAGCAACAACAACAAAAGCAACAACAACAGCAACAACAACAAAAGCAACAACAACAGCAACAACAACAGCAGCAACAGCAGCAACAACAACAGCATCAGCATCGTGAGTGCTCACAGCGCCGACTCGCCAGCGACGTCGTGACCATGTCGGGGGACATGTTCCTCGCCAAGAAGGCGGCGGCGGCGGCGTCGTCGTCGTCGCCCGCGTCGAGTTTGCAGTTCCACAACGCGGAGAACGACGCGAGGAGCAGCCGCAGCAAGAGCACGGACTGGCAGGGTCTCTACTCCACCATCAGGGAGAGGTGCGTCGCGCCACGCGCAGTCACTCCGCGGTGGCGCGCCTTGTTGTTGTGAGTGGATGTGCGATGATTTCAACACGAGTGGTGTTAGTTAACACATCAATGTATATGTCGTACGAGACGGGTGGGCAGCGTGGAAGAATCGCTCAGACAATACCCCGACTCGAAGGGACACCAAAAAGTCCCGGTCTCGTTGAGGTCCTTCTGCTAGCGGCAGCGCGAGCAGGCAATTGCAGTGCTGCGCCTTTACCTGCTCCTCTTAATAATCTCCCAGCCGTCTAATCTCGGTCGGCCCAGCCGGAGGCTCCACCCGGCTCTGCCCCGTCGCCTCTTGCCAGCGAGCCTTTGACACTTCACGTGGCCTGAGAGTGCACCTAGCCTGGCACAAGCGCCGTGGTGACATCGCCGTCACTTCGAGGCTGTTGTGCTGACGGCTTTTGTTTACTGCCGGATCGAAAATCAGATGGCGGACTTGCGTAGTTCGCTCGTTGTTTGTTGAGTGAACTCGGTAGTGGTTCGTGCACTCCGCTCTGAACCCGGCGACTTGAGTTCGATTGCCGGTCACGGCTACCACCAACAGCGAGCGAGAAATGTCCGAACCAGTCCCGTAACTCACTCCCCACCCACCCCCAACCCACTCCCCACCCACCTCTTCATCAACACGCATTGGCAGGTGTGGTGAAGTATGGATAAGCGGCGTGGGAAGGACCTTCAGCCGGAGTAAAACGGGCTCAAACGAAACTAGGTTACACGATGAGCAAGACAGGGACCATGTCTGTAGCCGCAGTGTGGTTTTGTGCGTGTCCCTGTGACTTGGTGTGAGTAAATACAGGCAAAGTGTTCCCTTTAAAGTTGCATTTTGTACCGTATCGAGCGGTGGCGCAGTGCTTAGCGCAGCGCACTTTCAACTCGGGGTTCGAATCCCTGCCACGGCCGGCAGCGGTGACGAGCTATATCCGAACCGGTCGTGTGCCTCTCCTAGATCGGCTCAGCCGTGAATGAGAACTTGGTGCGGTGTGTAGAGCCTCGGCACTGGGGAGACGATTGCCCCGTCAGCAGTCTTGTGACGCCTACACGGGGGATCTTTGTGTTATTCAGGCGCGCACACAGACTTGAGACAATGCCCACCGCACTTACCTCCTCCCACTGACCCCCCCACTGCCCAACTGCGCTGCTACTGCTGCTGATGCGTCTTACTCGCTGCCCTGACGATGGCATTTCTTCTGCCACGAGATTGCCGATAAATCAGCGCGTGGGACATCGACTCCAAACACTTGGCGCACGCTTTTCCAGAGCCTCCTCACCACTCTCCCCCCTGTCTGTATCCCTTTTTATTTAGACGTGAACGCCACGGTCATGTTCGTGGCTGTTTAACACGTGGGCTTTCGCGACCAATCATCAATAATATAGTGTCCTTTCTCCACAAGTCTGGCTGTCCGCCTGATGAAGCTCGTTGCAATTACTGGCGAAACGTCGTACTCGGATTGTAAATGTTGTGGCTTAGCTCTCCAACACACCGGCTAGTGCTGTACTAGTACACTACACTATACACTACTATACACTACACTATACACTACTATACACTACACTATACACTAAACTACTATACACTACACTACTATACACTACACTATACACTACACTATACACTACACTATACACTACTATACACTACACTATACACTAGTGCTGTACTAGTGACGAATTGGCCACGTTCTGTTCACGTGACCCCCCCTTACTGGTGGACGGTTCACGTGGCCCCCCTTACTAGTGGGGTGTGATCACGTGACCCCCCTTACTAGTGGGGTGTGATCACGTGACCCCCCTTACTAGTGGGGTGTGATCACGTGACCCCCCTTACTAGTGGACAGTGTTCGCGTGACCACCCTTACTAGTGGGCTGTGTTCACCTGACCCCCTTACTATTGGGCAGTGATCACGTGACCCCCCTTACTAGTGGGGTGTGTTCACGTGACCCCCTTACTACCCTTACTAGTGGGGTGTGTTCACGTGACCCCCCTTACTAGTGGGGGGTGTTCACGTGACCCCCATTACTAGTGGGCAGTGATCACGTGACCCCCCCTTACTAGTGGGCAGTGCTCACGTGACCCCCCTTACTAGTGGGCTGTGTTCACGTGGCGGTAGTGTCGCGGTTTGCGCGCTTTGTGACGAATCCGATGACCCGAGTTCAATTCCCGCTCACGGCCAACACCAGTGACAATTATCCGAACCGGTCCCGGGGCCTCCCCTAGGTCGGCTCAGCCTCAAATAAGTACCTGGTGTGGTGATGCGTAAACAAAAAAAACTTCGCTACTGGGGAGACAAAGGCGTCCGGGCGTGGTGCTGGCCACCCACCCCCTCGTGTGCCCTGCCGGTCTTCGTAGGCGCTCGCAAACAGCACTTGGCCCAGCGGGGGGCGTCTTTGGTGGTGCTGGGTGGTGCGGTCGATGCTTCGTCTTCTTCACTCCGCAGTGCAAACCAAAGCAAAGTTCATCGCCGCCCTCCGCATATCCATATCGCGCTCTGCCACGACGAAATGATTTCACTCCGAGTGAAAGGCTTTCACCCCCCCACACACACAGTCGCTTGCGAGAAGGAGGCGTTACCCCATTTGTTGTCGTTCCCGGAACGATTATCAAGTGACGTCATTGACGGGTCGTGATTGCATGGCAGAGTTCAGTACAAATAGACCCCCGACATTATCTTTCAAGACCACCCCAGTCAGGAGCATGACCCTGCTTTAAAGTGTGCTGTGTGTGGGAGTTACAATAATAACACAGGGGGTGGGTGAGTTTGGGTGGGGGTGGGTACAGTCATCGATGTTGAACACACTTGAAATAATGAGAGAGTAAGGAATGAGTGAGTAAGGATACCATGCGGCACTTTGTCGTGAATTCTACCCTGGCTCCTTAGCGGGTGCTGTACGTGACTCACGAATGTGACGCCCATCACTCAGTGGCAATTGCTGGCGTTAAACGTTGCACCAACATTGTATGATTTGATTGTAAGGATTTAGAAGGGGCGGTGAGTTGTGGGGGGGGGCTCAGCCTCCTTAAGCCCCGCACGGACGAACTCTGCAGGTCTGTAACTCCACCACATTAGCTTCCAACTTTATGGCATTTATTTAAATGCGAAAATGTGCGATCCAGTCTGTTGCTGCGTTGTATTTGCCGGACTGTCAAATCGCCCTGCACAGTCGCATCAGATCTCAGACGCTGAAGCGGGGTTTAAGCTGAGCAGGACTTTTGTTTCGCGCTGCTTATCCTGCTTACCCTGCTTAGCCTGCTTACACTGCTTGGCTGATCGCCCTGCTTGGCTGATCGCCGTAAGTAAACCAAGTCGTTCTAGGCTGCCGCGGGACCGTGTTGAGGGCGGCAGTGCAACAAAATCCACCGTTGTACTGCACTCTTCTCCTACGTCTATGCACCTGCCTTCACCGACCTGCATGGACGAGCAGGGTGAAGCACGATCCTGAACCTGCCGCGATGCTCACAGAGTGTAGCTCATCCAGCAGTGGATCGACACTCGGGCGGCCCTGTATATGTACACATGCCAACAGATCACCCCGACTGCGCCTAATCGCGTCGGATCTCCTGCAGCCATGCGGGGCTGAGCAAGCCGCAGGCCCGGGCCGCTACGTGGCAAGAAGGCGGCGGTGGGACAACGGTGGATTCTTGAATCTGTGCGGAGTTTCTAGCATTTACCCCCCCCTCCCCGACCCCCCTTTTGTATCCGATGACCTTACACACGAAGCCAAACACTCGTTAAAGTCATTAATTTGCCGAGTATCATAACGCGTGATCCAGGTGGAACTTGGGTCTCGTGACTCGGTGAAAGGCCGTCCTTGGAAAAAAAAATAGCCATCATCAATATTATTAGTACAGGTTAAATCATGACACTTTGCCCCCAACTCCTCTTCACAATATCGCAGCACCCATGTTTTGTCTTCCCTCTGTGCTGCTCAACGCAAACAGTGGGGTGTGCGGCACGCGTTCTTTAATTCAAGGGGCGTTTGTCTGAACGCGTTGCGCCAAGAGAGAAATAATAAAAAGGCTTCTCACCTCCACCGAGCAGTCCGGGCTGCGGGAGCTGACGTCCAGATGAAGTGCCTGCAATTGTTAGCACAAGTTCACGGCTGGCTGGGTGGTGGTGGCACGCCAAAGCTTCTTCACACGCGCCTCGTGCGTTTTGCACGGAACGGCAGGGTTCAGTGCGAGGGTTCACGTGGAAGGGTTCAGTGCGAGGGTTCAGTGCGAAGGTTCACGTGGAAGGGTTCAGTGCGAGGGTTCAGTGCGAGGGTTCAGTGCGAGGGTTCACGTGGAAGGGTTCAGTGCGAGGGTTCAGTGCGAGGGTTCA
>CM025640.2:1145652-1167392 GCA_014621495.2 Entosphenus tridentatus
GGGTTCACGTGGAAGGGTTCAGTGCGAGGGTTCAGTGCGAGGGTTCACGTGGAAGGGTTCAGTGCGAGGGTTCAGTGCGAGGGTTCACGTGGAAGGGTTCAGTGCGAGGGTTCACGTGCGAGCAAGAAATTGCAGGGCTGCACCTTTACCGTTTTACTAAACGGTGTTTATCTTCCAAATTGCCTCGGCAGACTAGTGTGTTTGGTTTAGCAGTCGGCTACCATTGTATTTGGACATTGTTGTAAGTAGACTTGGCTGTTTAAAGTTTATATTCCAGATATTATTAAAACCACTGCGGTCTGAATGCCGAAAACTCCGATATAACTCTGCATGAAATATTCTCACACGACAAAGCATTTCAATGGTGGGTGCACGATCGCCGTACAAGAATGCCGGAGTATATTTGGTCTTCACACAAAATGTATGAATGCTGTGGATTTTCTTTACGTTTAATAAGTAAAGTGCAAATACTTTCACTTATTACTTCAGCTTTCAACAGAGTGATGTTGAAATCCATGCGGTCGGTTTTCTGTTGAATTTCTCACAGGACCTAATGGACAGATAGTAAAGTGTTTATTTTCAGTCATGGTGAGGATGTGGCAATGACTCTGTTACGGCAATAGGGCATCGAACAAAGGCGGCCACTGCATCACGCACTTTCAGATCCGTTTCTCCGGCCTTTCTGGAAAGCTCTTCCTTTAGATATTCGGAAGCCACGAGAGTTTTGCACTTTGAAATCTTGATTTAAAGCTTATTGCTTTATAACTCCTTTTCGTGGTGAGTTTGTTATCCTTTCTCCGCAGCTCCCATTAGTGCGGTTGGCTACGTACGGGACGAAAGAAGTTCAACATGCATACATACATCGCAAAGGTGTCGTGTGATTTGGCCGTCGAGGTGTGAGTTGCCCATAACGATTTTGTTTTTGCTCTGCGTCTCAACACAAATTATGATCACGATCACCTGACCGGTAACGTGCCCGATATCGTCAGAGCCTGGGCAAATACGCAAGGTTGAGATACAAAAAGGGGTTGACCATTAACAGTGCTTGGATGGGCAACCGTGCATAACAGATGTTATAGGATGCGGAAGGCGATGTTAAAAGCAGCGGGGGACGCCGCAGAATAAATCCACGCATCTCTCACTTTCAAACCCGCACTGACCAGCGTGGGCAAGCATGGATTGACGAAGGGCAATGCATCGACGTTGAATTTCCTGAGACGTGAAGGAGAGTGGTGCTACTTCTAATAATCTAAAGCTCCTCCATAGCTCATTGCTGTTAACGTATTGCAGCTGTATTACACCTCCTCCTGCTCCTCCTCCTCTGCGTCCCACTACACATTCAGTGGCGGCTCTTTGTCTTGACGGCGTACGGCCCGGGTCTTGTGATGATGGGGCAGCTGTCCAAGGGTAACGAGCAAGCGCTCTCGGCCCACGTGAAGCACGCAGTGGCCGCAGCTACTGCTCGCCGGTCCACAGCTCAGAATATTTAGTTCAACTGGAGAAATCCGATGAGCTATGAAGCTCTTTTTCACAGATGTCCAGTCAGGGCGGGTAATAACGTTACAACAACAAACAGTACAACATGTAACATGATAGGAGTGCCAAGTACAAGAAAGTAAACACAAATCACCCAAGCACGTACAAATACAACACAAAACCATCCCTATCCTACCAGGCAAAGCCCACTGAGGTATTCACTTATTTTTCAGAAGCGACCTGCCCACAAATGATAGCTCAACGAAGTGGCACCTCGTTTGGACATTTATAGCACCAAAATAATCTCAATGCAGTGGTGGATTTACTAATATCATGAATTTACTAAATATACAGTGGTCCAGATGTCGTAATTCTCTAAAACTGAATATCTTTGTATAGCAGTGGGTGTGGGAACAGAAATTAAGAAGCAAAAGACAAACATGCTTGGGGGGAGGGGGTCAATTAATCGGGGGTCGCAAAAGACGTGGACCACCACCCTGTATTCTAATTATGTCATTTCTTATCTGATCGTTCACCATAAGAAAGAGAAGCGCTTGCTATCTCTCTTTTGTGAGGCAATGGAGGAGACATTGCCAATGTTATTGGACCTCCTCAGCTTGGTCATCAATCGATCCTCTTCTTTCGGAGATAAAGGAGGTAGTTTGTGTGTGCGTGCGGCCTCCTATTCCACTCGCGCTGCGGCGCAGCCGATTGCTGCAGTGATCACCTGGGGCAGGGGATGTCTCCGGGACATTGTGAGACAATTTGAGTAGCGGTGGTGTAGTGGTTAGTGCCACGCTGTGCTACGAACCCGGCCATCCGAGTTCGATTCCCGCTCGCGGCCAAAACCGGTGACGATGATCAGAACCGGTCCTGGGCCTCCCCTAGGTCGACTCAGCCTCAAATGAGTACCTGGTGCGATGTGTAAACATCGCCACTAGGGAGACAAAGGCGGCCGGGCGTGGTGCTGGCCACCCACCCCCTCGTGTGCCGTGCCGGCCTTCATAGGTGCTCGCTAACAGCACTTGTCCCAACATTCTGTCACGGCTATACGGGGGGTCTTTGTATTCCACTCGTGGTCGTGGGCAGCAGATCGCTACAGCGAGAGCCTGGGGCGGGGGACGTCTCCGGCACATTGTGAGGCAACCTCAGAGTCCTTCCGCGGGGTTCTCATTGTTACATCGCTCTCCGGTCAAGTTCCACTTCTGTCCGTGGTGCCAAGTCAATTTCAAATAAAACACGTATGAAACAAACTGACCACAGCAACTAATGCATTATTATTATTAGTATTATACTCGACTCATTTTTGAAAATGGTATACCCACGACGTGATGCACTATGAATGTAGCATCTACTGAGCCGCTTACATATCACTTTGAATTGTGGCAGATTTGCCAAACTATTTTTGTGGCAGAGACGTGCTCCAGAATATATATACGTGTGTGTGTGTGTGCGTTGGTTCGATATCGCAATACCGGCGCGTTTAATCCGGTTCAAAGTTCGTTCCACCCAGTTCGTCTTGACGTGCGTTAATCTCTGATCATCTGTGCGGAGGTTGACCTTTGTATTGCGTTTGACATTTTAGGCCCACAGTCCATTGGCTGCGGGTGATGGACGCAAAGAGCGGTCGGTGATGTGAAAACACTCTCAGTGCCTGCTGCAGGTTATTGAATTTAAGCCCACGATTTTTTTTAAGCGGCTCACAAATGCATTTTTGTCCACTAATATCGGTGCAAATTTTAATTCCACCCCACCCCCCAACCCCCAAAAAAATGCTATTTCGTAAGTACACAACAGTCGTTCCTTTCCTTCCTACACATGCAAGTAGAACTGCAATAATGTTCCACTTTGCATCTGTTAGCCACATGCTGCAATTAAACCTCCCTCCCCCTCGCCAGACCCGTTTGTGAGTCGAACAATGACACAATCGAGGGACAGCTTTAAGAGTAGAATTTCAAGCTTGTTTTGTCCTGACACAATGCTCAGGAAAGGTCATTGTGTAAACATTCCAACCTGGCTGACTCGTAAATTAAATAGCTTTTTAAAAGCCATTTAATTGCATGATAAACCATTGTCTCTTGTCGAAACTTGATGTAACCTGCGCACCCGTGAACAGCAAAAATTGTAGCACAGGCAAGACAATGCAACTCGGGGAGTATTGCGGGCTGCCATTAACAAGAGAGCCACGCATGTTTTGTCAAGACTTGGTGTGGTCCAGATTGTTGGGCCCTCCGAATGACAGGGACTGAAATTGGTTTGAGTCTCTACTCACCTGGCAAAAACAGCAGAGTGCTGAAATTACAGAAGATTTAGCAACTCATGCTGATGAACGGCCGGAGCTTGGAACAGATTGCATTGCCCAACAGGCATGCGTCTGACAATGTCGCCTCGCAACGCACACCTGCCCACACCAGAGATTCACAATTGGACAAGGTGACCTAATAACCGCCTGCGTCGTCAACATCTGCACCGCAGAAACGCAGCTCACGAATCGGTGTACGCTGGCGTGTTGTTACGGCACGGCAAATATGTCGGCCGCATTCATAAGCTGCTTTGGATTTTTTTTTTCTTCACATTACACACGTCAAGAAAAATATTATTAAGCACCGCCTTAAGCCGATTTGAGGGGTGGAGATACGGAAAGATGCGAGTGAGATGTCATGTCGGCGTAATACTGTGCTGATTGCAGAGCACCAATAGATTGTAGGAATTGTTTTAAAATAATTGCACTTATGTTAGCGGCGATTATACAGTCTTTAAACGATTGAAGTGTATGCTTAATGTACATATGTGCTCAAAGCATTTTGACAGTCTTCCATATTTTTTTATGGAAACTCTCAAAATCTACCATAATGTGCATACTTGTATGCACACACACACACGGATTGGAATACAGTACGAGCTGTTGCCTGTATAAATATACATACAACTCAACGTATTCGTCGATAACACTGCCTTGAAAAGCAAAAGGGTAACACCGTCTATCGTAGGCCACGTTACAGGCGATGGCCCTTCTTCTTCACAAGGGCCATTAACCGAAATGCCACCTATTAAGTAATTTTGTTATTTTAAAGGCCACAGTGTTATTGACGATTTTATTGAGTTTTAAAATGCTTTTGTGTGTGCCTGTGCACCACTGCCAATGCAGTGCCACCCTACATGTATCAGTGCTATAATCACGCGTTGAAAAGAGCAATGTGGTATTATACAATACAAAAGATAATGTCAACTTGTGAATAGTAAACTTTACTTTACGTATTATATTAATGGGGTCGCCTTTGCATGAGAAAATCATATGGCAGATATCAGTTTTTTTATTTACAGATTTGTTTTAATAATTAAAAAAAATATCCAGACAGAGTCTGCCCTCAACATTTGGGAGAAAGTGGCCATCTATAACGGGGCAGCAAGCAGTTCGACTAAAGTGAAACTATTTCATCTGATAAGAGTGAAGCTGAGTGCTGGCGTATTTTTAAATATGCATTGCCCGGTGCTGTGCGTAGTTTTACCCAAATTGCCCCAAGAATAGCGGTGAAGGTGAGGTCATCTTAGAGTCGCGCGAGAACGCAGCACCTTATTTGGTGTCCTCGCTGTGCACTTTACACCTGTGACGGGGGTGGCACAAGTCCAGAGGTTGTGAAAGTGAAATGCGGGCGCGTCTCGCTGAACGAGCGGTGATAATGTTCATCGAAAATTGCTCGTTAAGCGAAAATTCGATCGTCGTTTTCTCATTGGCTCCCATGTTCAAAGCCGAGGTTTCAGTCCCCCAAAAATGTGCCACACTTTTTAATTGTTTAAATAGAGTAATAAAACATAAAAGGTATTAACACCAAAGTGCTTCCAGGTGCCTGTCCTCAGCCTCTACAATTAATTAGCGCCCCCACCCACCCACCATCCCCTCTCCCATCCACCCACCCACCCCTCTCCTACCCACCCACCATCCCCTCTCCTACCCACCCACCCCTCTCCCATCCACCCATCCACGGAACGCATTGCGATCCACCGGTCTCCTCGCTCGTTATGTGAACATTTGCTCGTTTTGCAAACAAGTGGGTCTAATCTCAAACAGCTCGTTCTAGCGAATTCTCATAGAAAGAGACGCGCACGTATTTTAGATTGCTGTTGTGTTCTTTATTTATGCAGTCAGTTTGCGTGTCGGCTTTCATTTCTTGCCGCGCTTCGGCTCAGTATTTACCGATAACGATTCGGTGAGCCGAGTCACAACCCAGGAGTAGGGGAGGGCCCCTCTCCACAAGCCGGCCATGCATCATCGTGGTTGGTTCTTGGGTTCACGTCGGGAAGTGAGAAAGAGAGAGAGAGAGAGAGGTGGGCGGATGGATGGACAGAGTGGCTTTGAAACCCATTGTGTTTTATAGGCACGTTTCAGATTTTATAATGATAGTGTTTTAAAATGTTTATGGATGCAAGTCGCAAATTGTCAGTTATCTTCCAAAATGAAAGTCTTGAGCACTGGCCATATATGCTTAAATTAAAGGGTGGGGGAGGGAGGATATTCTACTGTTGAAGTTATTTAGAAAAATATGTTGCGTATACAAATAGAGAGCAGAGCTTATTCTTTATAGTGGGGTTCCTGTACATTTGAGGGTGCATGTCAGTATACGAATGTGATGAAGGGTTACACTAATGACTTGATAATATCTGCCGTGTAGATTTCGGTATATATATCACACTTGGATGCATTTGTCAAGTTCATGCTTGCAAATAAACATGCACCTATCATATTAATCGACACAGGAAACCGAGTATTCCGTATGAAGCAATACACAGTGCAGGTGTTTGTAATGCGATAAGGTAGAGTTTTTTGGATGTAAGGCTCACGTATTTAGGAGTAGACCAATTGCATTGCTTGCAGTGGTTTCTGTGTCACTTTACCAACATCTGTGGAAATTTTAAATCATAATGCATTGAAAATAGACATGAGCGAAGCCAAATTGGCACTTATTGTCGTCAGTCTAAACCGTATCGCAATGTGAGAGCGCTTGTTGCATTCCTTTCAGTTGTCTTGCGAGTGAGAACAGAAATGAGCACCCTGGAACACACGCGTAGATCCAGCGTACACGTTAGTGGCACACATTATCTATATATATATTACACAAAAATCGCATTTAAATTAGTTTCATCCTTCTGGTTTCCGTCCTCACTAATTAGCAAACAAGGATGTGATTGCTGCGTGTTTGGGCATATGCTGCGTGTTTGTGGAATTTAAGATGAGCTGGACAAATGTTTGCATAGTCAGTCTGGCTGCAGTGTGCCAATGTTCTCTCCCCCCGCCGCCCCCCCCTCGTCGTTGCAGGAACGCGGTGATGTTCAACAGCGAGATGATGGCCGACGTGCACTTTGTGGTGGGGCCACCCGGAGCCACCAAGCGCATCCCCGCACACAAGGTGAGCGCCACCGCCACCGCGACGGGGACGGGGCGACGGGACTCGGACGACAATCACAGCGGCCGCCTTGAACCATTGATCCCGTCCCGGTGACGTGCGTGAGCGTGCGTCATCGTGTTTTTTCCGATTCCGTTCCGATGACGTATGCGTTCGCCAGGGTCCTTCGCTCATTTTCAGAGCTGTGGGGGGGGGAAGACTTTCGACATTTTCAATGTGAGGGGGGCCCCCCCACTCCCCACACATTATAAATCACTGCCGGGTTTAACAGCAGCACGATGACGACGATGATGATGATGGGGGTGTTTTCACTTTTGTGTATTGTTGGGGGCCCCACTAAAGGCCGCCAGGGGGCCTTGCAATAAAGAACTGTACGTCATCGGAACGGAATTGATTGGGAACGGAATCGGAAGTACAAGGCCATGCAGGAGGGGGGCGAGTGGCAAAGTTTGGCGCCAGCTATCACAGAATGTCAGCTGTCGCCGCCTCTTGGCAGCTGCACCGTCTCACGGTGGAAGTTGGGGGTGGCCTGCCGTTGAGCGAACGGTTCCCGGAGCTTCTTGGGTAGATTGCAGAGAGGCTGCGCAAAGTTCGCGGGCCCACACTGCCACGGATAATCGTAATGCTACCATACTACTGTGTGTGTGTGGAAATAGAACGAGACGTGGCACAATGGCCCTTCTTCAGAGCTCATAAATGATGTGCTTTGAAGAAAGGGTCATTGCCCGATACGTTGTCTATTATTTATTTGACTTTTAAAGGCCACGGCGCTGTTGACGAATGTGTTTAGGTTTTTTTTTCTTAATTCTGCTTGTGCACCGCACCATGAGCAATGCAGCATCGCCAAACATTTTGTTGAATCGCCGTATACTTGCAATGAATCGATGCGACTCCTGGCCACTGCCTCAGTTTTGAGCTATAAAGGGCAGGCACTTTGTGTTTTTTTTTCAAGGTTCTGTCGTCAAAACGATGAACAATCGCGTGTCGTTGAAGGGAGAGCGAGAGAAAAAACACGGAGTGAAAAATTCCACGATTTTTTTGTCAAAATGTTTTTGTGGGTGTCTCTCTTACCCATTGTCTGAGCCACGGCACCCACAGTGGCAGCTCCCCTGCCCTTTGACCTCCTCTTCCACCCTGCCCGTGCTGCGTGTGTGCGGTCCGTGGGGAGCCGTAGTGCAATCGTTAGCACAATGCGCTCCGAACCCGGCGACCCGAGTTCTAATCCAGCTCGTGGCCTACCCCAGCGACGATTATCTGTATCGGTCCTAGGCCTCCCCTAGGTCGACTCTGCCTCAAATGAGTACCTGGTGCGGTGTGTCGTAAACTTCGGCAAAGGTGGCCGGGCGTGGTGCCGGCCACCCACCCGCTCGTGTGCCGCGCCGGCCTTCGCGGGTGCCGCCCCTCGCTAACGGCGCTTGCCTTTGTCTCGGCAGTACGTGCTGGCGGTGGGCAGCTCGGTGTTCTACGCCATGTTCTACGGCGGCCTCGCCGAGAGCGGCCACGAGGTTCACATCCCCGACGTGGAGCCGACGGCCTTCCTCGTGCTGCTTCGGTAACGCAAAGCCGCCGCATCGCCCGGCCTCCCCGTCGGCCCAGCCGCGCGCCGCCCCTTTTGTCGATCCGCTGCCGGAGCAACGCCTCCCCGCGCCGTCCCGTGCAGCACGTGTTATTTTTAGAATATTTGAACTTGCGTCACGACGCTGGGCAGCGCGGGTTAGTGAAGTGGTGGGGGGGGTGGGGGCACTGAGGATGGGTTTATACGTCACTTGGATCGCCACGGTGACAGCGTGCTAACCACTGTGCCACCGTCCCACCTCCCGCATTAAGTAAACAATGTTTAGAAGCCCGAGCACCCAGTTGCACACTCTCTGTCCGTGTGGGTTCACCCTCCTCTCCCAAGACGTCTTGGCCACGTGGGAGGTGAGACCGTATTATTTTCTTCGAGGAGCTCTCCGGAACTCCCTGTAGCGGGGAGGCCCTTGTCCACCACCAGGAGCGTCGTGCCGACAACAGCAGCAGCAGGGCTGCACACGTCATACTCGCGTTGTAGATGCTGTGGGTTTACTCTCCAACATACCGGCGGGCTGAAGTAATAACTAATTGGCACGTTTTGTTTTCGTCACAAACCTTACTACTTGGCCGTGTCGGCTGGTGGCGACACACATTTATACTTAAGCGATCGAACCCAAAAGAGCCTTCACGACGAGCAGGGCCGCAGCTTTCCCTCTTCCCCTCTCCCGCGACCCGCCCGCAGGTACCTCTACTGCGACGAGATGGAGCTGGACGCCGATACGGCCCTCGCCACGCTGTACGCCGCCAAGAAGTACCTGGTGCCGGACCTCGCGCGGGCCTGCGTGGCCTTCCTCGAGACGGAGCTGAGCGCCGCCAACGCGTGCACGCTGCTGTCGCAGGGCCGCCTCTTCGGCGAGCCGGAGCTGACGCAGCACTGCTGGGAGGTGGTGGACGCGCAGGCCGAGCTGGCGCTGCGCTCCGAGGCGTTCCGCGAGCTCGACGAGGCCACGCTGGCCAGCGTCGTGGCGCGCGACACCCTCAACGCGGCCGAGGCCACCGTCTTCGAGGCCGCCCTCGGCTGGGCCGAGGCCGAGTGCGCCCGCCGGGGCCTGGCGCCCACGCCCGCCGGGCGGCGCCGCGCGCTGGGCCGGACCCTGCACCTGCTGCGGGTGCCCGCGATGGGCGTGGAGGAGTTCGCCGACGTGGTGGCTCAGTCGGGGCTGCTCACGCCCACCGAGGTGAACGCCGTCTTCCTGTGGCACACGGCGCGCTTCAAGCCCTCGCTGCCCTTCCCCACGGAGGGCCGGGCGGGGCTGCCGCCGCGCCGCTGCCACCGCTTCCAGAGCTGCGCCTACCGCAGCAACCAGTGGCGCTACCGGGGCCGCTGCGACTCGATCCAGTTCGCGGTGGACCAGCGCGTCTTCCTGTCGGGCCTCGGGCTGTACGGCTCGAGCGGCAAGCGTGCCGAGTACGGCGTCGGCCTGGAGCTCAAGAGGCAGGGCGGCGGGCTGCTGGCGCAGCGCCAGACCACCTTCGGCTCCGACGGCTCCTCGTCCACCTTCCCCGTGTGGTTCGAGCACCCCGTGCGGATCGAGCCCGACGCCTTCTACACGGCGAGCGTCGTGCTGGAGGGGAGCGAACTGAGCTACTTTGGGCAGGAGGGCCTCACGGAGGTGACGTGCGGGAACGTCACCTTCCAGTTCCAGTGCTCCTCGGACAGCACCAACGGCACCGGCGTGCAGGGCGGACAGATCCCCGAGCTCATCTTCTACTGCTGAGGCGCACCGCGGCGTCGTGGGCGGAGGTCGTTAAGCGTCTCCCACGTCGGAGTCGAGGCGTTTTTGTACTTCCCCCGGATCCGAGGCGACGTTAGTCACACGACTGTAATGATGCACGGGAATGTAGAAGTGAGCAAAATGTCCTCGGATGATGATGATGATGATGATAATAATAATCTAGTCGAGTGAAAAACCGCCATGCTCAAAACGTGTGTTTAAAGTTATAATAGGCGTATCGAGGGAAAATGAAATGGTTTTATGAAAGATTATGGAGATGAAGAAACTTGTCACGAAATGACAAGATCATTCCTGTGCGTAAATCACTGGGTAAACAGCGCGCGATGATAGAGTTAGCAATTTACACTGGCCTCATGCACGTGTGTGTGCCTCTGGAGATGTCACGACATCGCTACTGGAAGAGAATCCTTATTTCAGCTGAAAAATAAATCAAATGCCCTGTTGGGCGAAGTAAACAAAATTATACATATATATTGTCTTGTGCTTACTGAGCACATCGGATTAGCATTTCAATCCTTGCAGTGGGTGCCGGGCACGTGGAAGTATCACAGCGCAGCACTCCTGCGACCAGAGGAAATTGTCGGCTTTGCCAATTGCCAATTGTGGCAAATGCATAAGTTCACTTTCACGAACGCGTTTAAATGCTCTCATATATTACACGGGCTGGAACAAGTTATGTTTGCATCATAACGGAATTCATGAACTGCTTAGGATAAGGTAATTAAAAAATAATAATTCTCTAAGTTTGCATGTGTTTTGCCTTCTTAGCAGTCTGCAGTATACATTACTAATTATGCCATTGGTGCATTGATGACAACTTTGTATTAATTGGTAAAGTCATCATTACATTTGATTCGGTGTATTGGCAGAAATATTCTGATATGATTCCTCTGAAAATAATTTCAATGAAGGCACTGTTGTTTTATCAATGCAGTTCATTTATTAATAAACTCCTGATGACATTTGCTACGAACCACATTTTTAATCTCTGTGCTTCATAGTCAAACTGTACAATCTATAAGCTCCCATGGACAAAACTAGAACGAGAACATTTGATTTTCTATTTTCTCTTTATGTTTCCCCTTGTAGGATTACGCGTGGTTGTGATTTGAATCGTTTTTTGTTCAGCCTCAGAAGTTTCTTGTGCCCTAAATGATGCTTAGAATTCATGGCTGGGCACTGTCTTTGGTCCGACGTGCTTTGTGTACGAGTCTAAAACATTTCATTTCGCTATGCAAAAACAGAATCCAATTAATCCAGACACACGCCTGCTAAGTAGGAATGCCACTGGAACATAACGTGTATCACATTTACAGCTGCTGTTGTGTTCGTTCACTGTCTCTTGTTAGTGTGTTCGCTTACACGTGCATACGCTTATATTTTTATATAACATATTTGTATATTGTGTAAACCTGTACAGACTTATAGCACCTTAGCGAATTTGCGCAATGATTTGGTTGTATTTATTGTAATGTTTTTGTATTAATATATGGAGCTTAATTTGCGTATGTGTTAGGTTGGGAATGCTGGTCGTCGTATTTGTATTTTAAAAGCTGAAAAAATAAAAAGATAGCCTATGTGCCGTATGTAACGATTTATATTTTTTTAGCGAGCATTGCGCGCGAATTGTTTTTGCCGCACCGAGCCCAATCGTGTTCCATTTCTTCAGTGGATGTTTGCGGCGACTTTAAAAAAAAATGTCCATTGCATTAAATATTTCCTATTCGTAGGAGATGCCGTTTGTTTTGTGCAACACAGCTGAATAGGCACCGTCGGCCTTGAACGTGCGCACAAATAAACAAAACGCGTTTTAGGAGCACGGTCATTCACATCACTTACGGAGAAAATTAAACAAGTGGCAGGAATTACAGGGAAAGCCATCAAGGGTAACATTTGCATCTCAATTACCGTGAGGTCTAAAAAAAACACATTCGCCATGCGCCAAGCTCCGTGCCAGCTGCCCGGTGCTGATCTATATTCACTTGTGGGGGTTTTTTTTCCCCGCACGTTATCCGCAATAACAACGAGCACCCCAGAGATATCATTGGAAGGGAACACACAAAGTGTTTCTCTTCCAGAACGTGCTGCTTGTGCACCGGATACTAAGTGACCGCATTTGGAGTGCGTTTCACCGTGATCAACATGCTACGTGATGTATATTTACAGGGCAGGAATTAATTTTATTGTCTTATTTTACTGGCCAGATTTCCCAGCAGCTTGGAAGGTTTAAAATCCTGGTTAGGAGGGGGGAGTTTACTCAGCCCATCATCCGTATGGGGTCGATAAAATACGTACCATCATGGGGAAGTCAACGGTGCTTATCCTATGGATTGACTCACTGCTGCCATAGGCATGTCGAATTTCCACCACCGGCTCAGGGCTTGCGAATGGGCGATGAGCGGCAATGCATCAATGTTCATTTGAGCCGAATATCGCTTTGATTGAAATTGTCGACGTGGGGAGAGAGCACAGCAGCGACCGTTGCGTAGCAAACGAAGGCCGTGGGAGGTGGTGCGCGTAGCTCGCAAGCCCAGCGCGCCGAGAAGGCCTGGCCGCCACCAGGGGCGAAGGGCGGAGATGCGCCGTCCATAAACGATTCGTCCCTCTTGCGACGGAGCCGCGCTGAGCGAGTTGTTGGTCAGCTGTGCTCGCATTTATCACAAACCTGGCAGCGATTCATCGCCACGCGCCGTGGTGGGAGCGGCCGGGCACGCAGCCTCCCCCCGTCACGATGGCAGTGCCCCCCACCCCCCTCCCTCTATCCACCCCGACCTCACACCCCGCCTCCACCTCTGCCAGCAAACTCCATGCAATATGCAAGAATCATTCCCCGTTACAATTTAACGAGTTATATTTTTTTGGCGAATTAATGAAAGCCATAATACCGTATTAAACGAGGGTAAGTGAGCGGCCCTGTTGTGTGTTGACAGAGCTGGAGAGGGAATTAGGCCCCCTCCCCATTCACAAGTCCCACGATAGTGCCCCCCCCCCCCCACATTCAATATTCTTAAAGCCAACTGACAGCCCTGTTCTTCACCTGAGGACGGCTGCTTGCGTTGTGCCCGAAACGTCGTGAGAATTGTATTTTATTATGTTTTATTTTTATTATTTCCATTCTACGTGACTTTACCGAAAGAACCAAGAAGACAAAAAAATGTTGGTTCAAAAGATGAGCACAATTAAGCCGTGGGTGTGGCAGCCTTCCCTCGCTTCCACAGGCGTGGTGAGAGCCAGAACAGAACACACGGCACACCGAAGCAGATCGTATCGTCCACTCAATCTTCTGCGAAGCATCTAACATTTGTTTAAAGTTTAACATTCACGGTGTCGGCCCCCGACTCCCCGCCCTGTGCATTTGACAAGGTCACGCTACAAGGTCACGCTACAAGTTCACGCTGCAAGGTCACGCTACGAGGTCACGCTACAAGGTCACGCTGCAAGGTCACGCTACAGGGTCACGCTACAAGGTCACGCTACAAGGTCACCCTGCAAGGTCACGCTACGAGGTCACGCTACAAGGTCACGCTACAGGGTCACGCTACAAGGTCACGCTGCAAGGTCACGCTACAAGATCATGCTACAAGGTCACGCTACAAGGTCATGCTACAAGGTCACTCTGCAGGGTCACGCTGCAGGGCTGTTGACGCGCTGCGTGTGCCTGTGGGGAGCGGTAGTGAAGCCGCTCACCCGAGTCCGATTCCCGCTCACGGCCACCATCAATTCCAGTGACGATTATCTGAACCGGTCCTGGGCGTCGCCGAGGTCGACTCAGCTTCAAATGAGCACCTGCTGCGATGTGTAGACATCGCCACTGGGGAGACAAAGGCGGTCGGGCGGGGTACTGGCCACACCACCCCCTCGTGTGCCGTGCCGTGCCGGCCGTCATGGGGGCTACTCGCTGGCAGCACTTGCCCCGACGGTCTGTTAAGGCTACACGGGGGACCTTTGTCTTTGTTGATTGCAAGGCAGCGCTGGGCCTGTGGCTGCCTCCTGTCGGTAGCTGCTGCGATATGATCGTGAACTCTGGGCGCGAGGTCAGAGTCGGGGGGTTGTGGAGGAGCGCTCGAAGACACGCGGGGTTTACACATCCAGCTTGCCGAGCCACCAATTACACAGCAAGTCTGAGCACGATGCCCAACAAACGATTCTCATCCATTCAGCGTAGCATGAAAAAAAAACACTAAACTAAGCAATTTGTGACCATACTTCACCATGCAGGTCAGTGCAGGTTGGTGAAGGGAGTGGGAGGAGGGAGATGCGAAATAAACTTGGATATTTGCTGTGCTGCAACCAACTTCCCACAACCATGGACACGCGGACACTCATCCAAGCACTGTGCAAGCTTCAACCTGCTGAGCTTGCGAGGTCCGATGGGATTTGGCCATAAGCACAGGCACACTGACTCTGCTTGTGGAGACAGATTACAAAAAAGAGATTTGAAGAAAATAAAATCTCGAGCACATATATCAGTGAAAACAAACACCTCTTTCTCGTCCAGTCATCTGAATGAAATAACGAAGTCGTGTTTTCATATCAGCGACGTGTCCCGTGATTTGATTGTTGGACAAATGTCGATAGCGACGTCTGGACGTGGTGGTCGACCACCCATGCACTAGCCATACTCAAGCCCCGCTTCGCTTCTCAGATCTGATGAGGTTGGGTAGATTCTGAGTGTGTTGGTCATTGGCAGAATAATTTTCATCTGTAATTTAAATCCATGGTTTAAATTAGTATAACAAAAGCAGGTGCCTCTTACACAAGTAAAGCATGTGATTACTCTGCAGGTCCTGCCAGATGTTTGTGCATACAAGTGCAAGCTCACAACAGGAAACTCAGCGCCGTGGGGAACATGCGACATAGAATTATCATGGTCGATACTAATTGATCCCAAGAACATGAAGTATAAGAGGCGGCTTTTCGTGGCATTTTAGTGACCGGTGTTGGTTTGTTCCTACATGCAACTTGCAGGATTGGCAGTGATCCATGCCGTACCTATACACACATGCCACTGAATAAGTACTTGCTCGATAGCCATTGTGAATGATTCCTAATGCCTGATCAACATCTTGAAGCAGACTTGTTTATAAATCATACGATAATGCTGTGACTAAAAAAAAACCCCCCACTTGTGTTTCATCATTATTTTCTGTGAGCCAATTAAAATAGTGATGTTCACACTTGGAAATGTTCCTTTGTGTGACTTGAGTTATGATAGGTTTAAAAAAAAAAGGTGAAATCATCGCACGTGTACAAATGAAATGTTTTAATGCCGCTCCGCGTTTGCTTGGCAGCGTCAATTCTGATGGAAGAATTTCCACTCGAGTGAAATGCAGACAGCCCCTTCCTCGGGAATTCGGCCGGCTATTCCATGCTGGCCAAGACGTCTTGGAAGAGGTGGGGGTACTCAGACTTGACCTCACCACACCGGACCCAGTGGTCGGGGGGGGGGTTAAGAATCTTCCCAACTGTTTAAACTTCCACACCGGGAGACTCAACTGGTGACTCCGACATTGCAAATCTCGCGTGCTGACCATGACACCACGAGTGGTCGCCTGTGCAGTATATTGGTGGAAGGTGCATTGGGAGAAGGGGAGTGTGTGCAGTTTGTAATCTTCACAATGAGCAGGTAAGTATTGTTTTGTGTTTTCTTTACTTCGATCACAAGTTGGGCCCATCCCTTCGACAGGGCTCGTGAATTGCAAATCGCTACTCTACGGGACATCTGGCAAAAAAACATTAGCAAGCTGCAGCGTGGACAAAATTGTCTTGGCACGTGGTCGTGACGGGTCACGCAAGATCCGACCAGGTCCGTCCGGTGCTCGCCGAGCTGGATTGGCTTCCGGTTGCCGAACGAACACGCTGTGAGGACGCACTCATCACACGCAAGGCGCTTGCCACTAATGAACCACGATGCCTCGCTGTTCTCGTCAGGGAGCATTAAACCATCATCACGCAAAACTCTGATCATTCTCGCAGCAGCGGCTTTTGGCAGGCCATTAAACAAAGACGGTCACTGCATCGTGCGCTTTCAGATGCGCTTTTGCTCTTCCTGCCGATATTCGGATATTACTGGAGCGATGCACTTTTAAATCTGGATTTAAAAGTAATTTCTTTAGAACTGTTTTTGTGTGTGTTTAGTTTATTCTCCTTTCCCCACACCTCCGAGTGGCACGGTTGGCCACGTGCGCTGCGAAAGATGTTCAACGTTCATACGTACGTCCCCACCATCCCCTGATGACGCCGCTGGTGAATAGGTCAGGGATGTGAGGTTCACGCACAGCTGCCTTGAGCCAACTGCACGCACCTCCTGGGACACAGCCCAAGCACCAGAGGCAGCCCAAATGAGACGAAGCCATGCTCGGCTGGGCAGTGGCCAGACAGCGCTGCGCAGGGTTTGACACCTGTCTGGATTCGACCCGGGGAAATTGGCATCCGTGTTCGGGTGGCATGAATTGATTGTGTACCGAGATCTGGTACCGGTCTCGTGTTGAACTTGACGGCAGCGTGTCGCGCAGTTTCACTCGCAGACCTCGTGCTGACTCGGGTTTGACCTGCGGAGAGCACGTGGCGACCCGAGCATCGCGCTGTTACCCAGGTGTTGCCGTACGAGGTGCGTCGTAGCTGCTGTTGGGCTGTCGCGCGAACGGCTCTGGCCATCTCGAGAAGCAAAGAGGCCGAAGGGGTTTCCCGTTCACGCACGCACGCATCAAGAAGCGGCTTTTATTGCCCTTGAAGCCCGAGTCGTTTCGTGCGCTAAATGCACTCTGCTCACATACCACGGCATTCGCATAAAAACCCACTCACGCGCATGTCAGAGATGTGCTGCCGAGTTTTGGATTAATCTGAAAAATCTGAACATCAAGTCTAAGATGCTAAATTTCGGACGATCCCAAAGAAAATGATTCGGTTCACATCGATCCGAATCCAGTGACCTCAATAATGGGCGTGGCTCCCGCATTTACCCCACCCAAAATGCTGTCACGTAGCGCCAGGCGGAGTCACTTTTGTTAGCGCGTATGCACACAAATACAGTATAGACCACAATGTAAATGATCCAAAATCCCACATTTTTTAAATTCAAAACTCATCCCTCATATATGTGTACGAGCGAGGGACGAGTTTTAAATTTTTAATATTTCTAATTGTGGCAGACAATTTCTGTAGTTTTGGATCACTTGCATGGTCAATAATTTCCATGTATTCATGCTAACAAAAGTAACGCCACCCGATTACACGTGTCACCCCCCTCTCGCGGGGAAGAGCACAGAAGTGACGTAAAAGTAACGACATAATTTCTGGTCACGTCACATTTTCGGATCAATCCCAGACAAAACACACACAAAATCGAATCCTCTAAAATGTCGTACCTGGACCCAATTTTCAGATTTTTTTTAGCATTTATCAAACTAAAATCTAGAACATCTCCTCGTACGAGCATTTGCGAATGTGACCAGTGCTCGACCATTCAGCCTAGGGTCGGTGAAGACCTTGGGGGCATCGTTGGGGTAGGGGGCCCTGAATGTACTCGGGATCTGGAGGATCCAGAATAAAAGGTGGCCGCGAGTTCCTTGACAGAGTTCCATGGCAGTTAAAGATTTAGAATCCCTCCCTGCACTTGCTCACATATGCATAAGTACACACAGGAATAACAATGAAGTGATATACGATATTTACATTATGCCAGGACCGTGAGCACACACACACACATATAAACAAAACAATGAATGAGTATGCACAAACACAGTCCTGCGCACACGCCACCTTTGGCGCTTAGTATATACAAAACAAACAGATGGGACATATTACTTTACGGGAACAAATAAAACCACGTCAGGTGTTTTGCTGCGCGTGCGCATTGACGTCTACGGCGAGCCGCAGCGACAACAAAAATACGGCAACTTTTTGAATTGAAGCTTTCGTTACTGCAGGAATTCGTACAAAATCTTTATTTATTTGTTTTACCTATCAACGTGACTTTCCCGAAAGACCCAAAAAATAAGACGGCAATTTGCCATTCATCTGCATATTTCATCGACATCGCGTTCGATGGCATTTTATCTCAACCGGCGATCATTTGGTGACAACCGTCGCTGATTAATCACCGCTCTCGATTATTATTTTTCTGGCGACGCACTGAGCGCCGAAGTCATCCTTGAACTCGCTGCCAGTGTCAGCGAACTCAACGAAAAACAAAGCTTCGATTTCAGACGCTGTCGCCTCGACAGACCTGGTTTCACCTGAAGACGGCTGCTTGCGTTGTGGCCGAAACGTCGTGAGAATTATTTTATTATGTTTTATTATTTTTATTATTTTATTACTTCCCTTCTACGTGACTTTACCGAAAAAACCAAGAAGATGAAAAACAAAGCGCCGCTTTTCCGCCCATCAGCTGTTCGCGCGAATCAAAGTCCTTCGTGCAAAGGTGGCGTGGGGTCTCGGAGCTGGAGGGGCTGGAGGGGCTGGGCTGGGCTTTCCCCCGTTTATTTCACTCGGGCACAAAGGAATATTGCCTCGGGGGTGGGGAGAGAGTGGCACCGACGTAGCGGCACACCTGGGGAGGGTGAGAGCCACCACCACCACCACCACCATCGCCCCTCCCCAGGTGCGCCGTTACGTTGGCGCCACTCTATCGCCGGGGCCCTCCCTGCATTGTCCGCCAATCGGTGCCGTGACACGGCGTAAAAGCCCCCCTTGCCTTTCGGTTACGTCCTGCACCGCGCCTGGAGGCATTCACGTGCAGACTCTGTGCAGTGTGTATCCATTACATGTGACTTTAAAAAAAAGATGCTATTATGTCCCGCACTGCAGGGGTGTAACAACAATTTAAACAAAAATCCTCAGTCAAAGATGAAAAAGAAAAACAAGAGTTACGCCTACACTTTCTACCCATTCCTCTTTTTTTCACGATAAGAATCTTTTAAAAAAAATCGCTATTTGTTTTCCACTCGAAAGGGAAAATGCGACTTTAATAGATAGATATATTGTAAGCTGTTTATAAGCTGCGGGTGACTGTTATCACTGTTGTTATTAACACCGCTCCTGCCTTTTCAATTGAACTGTATACAATCTGCAAATGTATTTAGAAATGGCCCTTTTTTAGCATACAAGGTTCACCTTTTATATGTCTTGGGTAACACAATATTCATGATTAACCATGACATATCCGCTGTTGGATGAAGCCCCCCTTTTATCGTGTTGTTCATGGGGATGGTGTGACCATACTTGGGCACGCTGGTCGGTGGGTGGTGGTGGTGTTGTTGGTGGTGGTGGCTCAATACAGACCGTGCCCTTTGCCGTTACTGTGCTGGGATTGACCGGCTCTGTGTGCCGGGGTTTCGGGCTCTTTAAGAAAAGGCTTATTTGGCCCGAAGCATGCCCTGCTGCCCTTTGCTTTATGACACAAATCGCCCTGAATTCTTAACCTCTGTGTGTGGAGGGGCGGGAGACCGAACGGCCGATGAAACGTTCCATCGAAGTTTTAAAACCAATAATTCACCGATTTTGCGATGCGCTGTTTGACATTATGCATTTGCAACTCTCTCAGACAGGGGTGCTTTGTCCGCGAGTATTTCACAAGGCCTGCTCGGCACAGAGACAACTATTGTACGCACTCCAGAGAGGTGGTGCGTTGTTGCTGCTTTTTAACATTCATGGAGTTTGCTGAAACATCAATACAAAAATATATTCGTACGTCTCGAAGTGGATTATAAAGAGCCACTGATCCTGTTAGTTTGTGTGATTTATAGTCACTCTACCTGAAACTATTATTTTATATATTTTTGTAGTGACACACGACACAGCAGTCTTCAACAGCAAGATTCCCTTCACTCCTAGCGTCTCGAGGTCTCGCGTCCCAACCCCCCCTGCCCTTAAAAACCCCTCAAGCCCCTTTCTCGAAGGTTCCTTGATCTTCCACGTTACCCTCCAGCCAATCACCTTCCACGTTCCCCTCCAGCCAATCACCTTCCACGTTCCCCTCCAGCCAATCACCTTCCACTTTCACCTCCAGCTAATCACGTTCCACGTTCCCCTCCAGCCAATCACCTTCCACTTTGCCTAACCGATCCCAATCGAACTCCCTGTCAATCATCCTCCGTTTCCCCGCTCTCTCCATTTTGTATTTCTCCTCCAATCCCTTCATCAATTCCCCCCGTCTCTAACCAATCCCCTTTCCAGGCCCGTTAAGAACCATTCAGAGGGAGTCTTTTTACTTCCCGACTATCCATGTCACGCCGTGTCCCACCGCCTCAGGCGAGTATCGTCGGGAGCGATACAATCTCGACACACTCAAGGAACACGCGACACCCGCGGTATGAACAGTGGGTTGGGGGCCCGAAACAGAACCGATTTAGAGTCCTCGATTTCAATTCATGGAAGTCGTGGTGAGGAGACAGAAGAGACGAGGGACAATAAGGGGGGGGGGGGGGTCGGATGGCACAGTGGTGAATGCCTATGCCTCGCCGTGAGCAGGGCCTCGGTTTGACTCAATTGCCTTTTCTGCGTGCAGCTTGTACGTTCTCGCCCCTGGTCTGCAATGGGTTACTCCTCCTTGTTCTTCAATTCTCTCCCATTGCTAGATATAAAATAAAACATGCAATGGAACTGGTGTTGGTCAAACATCCCGAGGCTGAATAATGATCCCGCAATTGGTACAATTGGGATTACACAGCAGCAGCAGTAGCAACATCGGCACCTCCAGCAAACACTTGGCAAGACCCTCCGAAGAAAAGAGTCTTCATTCTGTCCTGAGTAAGCATACACAATGTTAATAATATAGACGCAGCGAAGTAGGAGCAATCTAGACACATCGAGATGTGGTGCAATGAAAAAAGAGATATGGAGACGAGACAGAGAGAAGAGAAATGAATTGACTCGTGTTTATTATCATTTCAATGTGGTGTGTTATTTTATGTATCCAGAAAGTTTTTTCATGAATCTATGGCCGTGCCGGATTAAGCTAGTGCGGGGCCTGTAGCATATGTTATAAAGGGGCCCTAAATAAATTAAAAACACACGTAAATATTTAAACACAAATGTTTAACTTGCATAGTAAAGTAATTGTCATTTTAAATTTGCTATACAGCCAGATAATATGACAAATCGCTAACCGTAAACACCCAGTCGTCCATAGAGGTTGAAGGCGGTATAGTCCTAAAGTAATAGAGCAAGTGCAGACTCACTGAACCGGAATTGATAACTTAAAAGCATTTAGCGCGCGGCCCTTGAAAGTGTGGGGCCCGTAGCATACGGAGCTACACAAGTAGCTACATATGTAGCAAATTGCCCGATGATGCTGGATGTAATTACCAGCGAAACGTCGTACTAAAAAATTGTAAATGTTGTGGATTTACTCTTCAACACACCGGTGGGCTAAAGTAGTGAACTATTTGTTGTTTGTCAACGTGACAATTTTTTTACTGATTGGCGGTGTCGGGTGGTGGAGGGTTGCAACACATTTATAAATAACGCAATCTAACCCAAAAACCTTTATTATGGGTGTTGTTCAATACGAGTAAGAACAATGGGTGTTGTTCAGTACGAGTAAGAACAATGG
>CM025640.2:1169436-1187472 GCA_014621495.2 Entosphenus tridentatus
TTATCATCATCATCATCATGGTCGTTATCATCATCACCATGGTCGTTATCATCATCATCATCATGGTCGTCATCATCATCATCATCATCTTGGTCGTCATCATCATCGTCATGGTCGTCATCATCATCGTCATGGTCGTCATCGTCATGGTTGTCGTCATCATCATCATGGTCGTCATCATCATCATGGTCGTCATCATCATCATCATCTTGGTCGTCATCATCATCGTCATGGTCGTCATCATCATCGTCATGGTCGTCATCGTCATGGTCGTCGTCATTATCATCATGGTCGTCATCATCATCATCATCACCATATTGCAGTATCCGGCCACGTGGCTCGGTGGGGTCGAGAGTCCAACTCGCAATGGGAAAGTTGCGAGTTCAAATCCTCGTTGGGGAGGTTGATTCAGCCCATCGGCCCTATAGGGTCGATAAAAAAACTATCCCTGTGTTGGGGACGTCATCAGTGGTGGTCATATGCATACACAGTGCTGTACTTTGCCTCCCGTCATAGGAATGTGTAATTTCCTGCCGCTGAATCAGGGCTCATCGGAGCAGCAGGACATCGCGTGGACTTTGACTTTCATCTCGGTCGCGTATGCTCGCAGCAAGACCATGAATATCGTTGGTAAGAAATTACCATAATCAGAGAGATGCCTCTGACCAATAAACCAAATGCAAGGCTATTATTATAGAGATTATAAGTAAATATGTGTGGCCTTCAAAATAAGCCATTTGTTTGGCATTGCTTTTAGCATCTGGTATTGTTTTCAAAACGTTGCGTCCTACCCGTTGCGAATTGAAATGTTGACAGCTGCATAGACCCACGAATAAAAGCGCTTTGGGACAAATGCGATCACTCGATGGAGACTGTGCACTGAGAAGGAAAACCACAAGTCATGACCTCGCCGCTTTCTTTGCTTGTAAATACAATTACGGTGGATTTTATTGAAATGGCCTTGTAGTGACAATGTTACTGTTAATTGATTGCCCACTTGTGAAGCTAACAGTCTGGAAAATATTATTTTACCCATTAGGGTTTATTTTTATTTTTTTACATCTGCCACAAAAAAACTATGTACAACATAAAACCGCAGCAAGTGGTTGTCAATGGAAAACAATTATATATATAAAAAAATTATAATTATTTTTTATTAAAATATTTTTTTTTAAATCATGGAAATATTATGCTGCAGTCCTGTTAATGGAAATTAAACTTCAGCACATTGACCGTTATTATTTTCTATAAATTGAATTTTCCAATATTATTAACATTATCAGGTGCTACAGAAAATTAGTGTGCGTTGTAAACGCCTCGCACTGCCGATCCATGAAACACGTTTCAATCATCGTTGTAAGATATTACATCCCCAATTCTGGCTCACGGAATTAAGTTTATGAAACCAATTAAAAATGCCACAGTTTGGTTTAGACACTCGTGTAAATTTGTATTCAACTTCTAAGTAGATTCCTCCATAGTGGCCACGGCATTTTAGACAGACGGAAAATAAGGAATTTGCACCGCTCAAGATACTGTATTTAGTATGCTGCCGCGGTGTGATGGTTAGCAAGCTGGACTTGCAATCCAGTTTGCAGGTTCAAAGGTGCAAGTTTATTCAATCTCCCCCATTGCCTCTGTCCATCCAGCGATATAAATGGGTACAACCACAGTGTTGTGGTTGGAACGCCACGTGTGGTGGGATAAAGTGTGCGGGTAGCTGTCGCCAGCGTGGAAGAGTAGGCCAAATACCCTCTCTAGAATTTCTCTAGAGCTCCGTCGAGTAGAAAGGCCCTTTCTGTCAGCAGTGTCCAGTGTCGTTCTCAAACGATTGCACCTTCCCGTTGACCGAGTTACTGGACTCTAAATGACGTTTGCTGATATCCCATTGTAACGCCTGAGTAGTTTCTAAAATTATAATCAACCAGGCGATTCCATTGTTCGTTCGTACAATAGGCAAGTCAACAAGTGACGTCACTGGCCTCAATCTATTGTGGCCACATGCACTGCTGCTGCTGCTGTGTCGCGGAGCTCAGATCCCCTGGGGACTCGAAGCAGAGCCAACTTCAAAGGCTTTGCTCTCTCTCCCTCGGTGATGAGCCCAGGAGCGCACCAAGGTCTTACCGAGCCCTGCTCCTCAGGGATAAACTCAGCCGGCATCCATAGCAGCCTAGCCTAGACGGGCAGCACCGAAGCGTTTGGGATGGGGGGGCTCAAAAAGGGTTACCCCCCCCCCCCCCCCACTGAATGCATGAGCCCCCCCTTTATATTGTTTGTGGGTGACAGTAAAAATGCAAAGGTGCGAGAGAAGGACCAATTACTGCCGATACTGAGGTTAAATGCCAAGATAACCGTTATTAACATCGGGCTGGAACCCCTCTGTTTAACCCACATTTTTGCGTAAACAAAAATAACGGCGGCAACGAAGCTGCATTTCACGCCATTGACCTTGGCGATGTTCTCCTCGTTGACTCCGAGACAGATGCACACGATGTGCTTGCGCTGTGACATTCACAGAACCCGCACCGTGGAGGAGGATGTGTGGGAATGAATCAGAATCGGTATTGAGACTGCAGGAGGAATCCGATGAGCTATGAAGCTCTTCTACTCATAGATGTCCAGTAGGGGCGGGTGAGCAGCAGGTGACGACGCCAACACAACACAACAAAGCACGGATGTGCGAACTATAGATAAAGGTAAACAAATCACTGAAATAAATACATCATAAACAACTGTACTATGTAAGTCCAATGCATCAAGCTTGGAGCAGGCAACAAGATCAAGAAAACAGTCCGAGACGACACCGAGATCACACAAAGCAGGAATCGCAGTCCCTCAACACAACGGCTCGTGAACACCAGATGAGTCTGAAGCAGGAGAGAAGATCGACTGACGGAGCTCCACTCCACCCAGATCCTGTGTCTCGTCCAGACTTCCCAGCACGCGCGCGCGCCACGATTAGCAGGTGCAGTCACGGTGATATTTCTGGCACAAATAAAGCAGCCCCTCATTAGACGTGCGAGAAAATTACAATAATCAGTGTCAGCCGGTGTCCACGCCAGCACACGTGATTTCCTTTACGAGGCGCAGATTACGTAACCACGTGGAGCGGAGTCGTTTTGACAGGTGGGTCTGAAAGTATCACGGGGCATTGTAAAGATTTCGATTTAAAGCTTTCGTGACTGCAGGGATTCATTTTCTTGGTTCTTTCGGTAAAGTCACGTAGAAGGGAAGTAATACAATAATAAAAATAAAACATAGTAATTCTCACGACGTTTCGGCCACAACGCAAGCAGCCGTCCTCAGGTGAAGAACAGGTCTGTCAGAAAGACAGCGTCTGTCTTTCTGACAGACCTGATAATTATTTTATTATGTTTAATTCGTATTATTTTATTACTTCCCTTCTACGTGACTTTACCGAAAGAACCAAGAAGAACATCGTAAAGATGTTACCGTTACTGAACTGCCTCACAGCAAGACCTCCCGGGTTCGATTCCCGACTCGGTTTTCGTGCCGCGTGAAGTTTGTATGTTCTCCTCTGGTTCCCTCCCAGACCGGAGGCGGGCCCCCCCCCCCCGTGTCGCTGGTGTTGGCCAAACATTCCAACACTTAAAAAAAAGAACCCTGCCTAGTACGGGCAATACGGACATCGATACCATTGTCAGTTCTCTTCTCCTACCAGCATTATCCCTTTGAGAGCAAAACGTTTCTTGCACACGCTGCTCAACTCCTACACGAACAAATTGGCCTCTCGTTTGCATCTCCTCCATCTATTTATCACGCGGACTCTTTAAATGGCTGTATACACACCCCCTGCGTAATCGCAGGGAATCTGCTGGTGGCTGCGTGGGTGGGTGAGGAAGCGGATTGTGGGGTTGGGATTATTTTCGTCAACTCCAAGGCGGATTCAAATGTCGGGCTCAGGGAGCAAGTGGCCATCTGTTGCAGGCTCAGTAAGATATCTGGATCACGTCCAGTGCTCCGCTGTTGTCTGACTGCGTGAAAATCGGGGTGGTGGGGAGGTTAGGGGAGGGAAGGGCACAGCGACTGAATTGGGGACCTTATCCTTTGCCCCCGTAGGTTCACATTTCCCACAACACGCCTGCATTTTGTTGGGGAGACTGTATCCCACGTACAAAGAGTATGTACAATTACGACGCTCTACATGAATTACAAATCGACTTTACATCACCGTTTAGTTGACCAGCAGGATACGTGAAATTGTCTGCCCAGCATGGAAGAGAAAAGCCAAATGGCTATGCGATGGCTTCTCTCAAGCTCCTGGTGGTGTGGAGGCCCTTCCCCCAGCAGTGCTGTGAGCAAGCAATTGCAAGAGATGTGCCCTAACCTCTCACCATCGTCCATCAGCCTTGATCACTCCACTGCTAGACTAAGACCTCCCCAAGCCACTGCCATCTCTCGCAATTCCGCGATGCAACAACTCACCCAAGACCTGCGACACCATTGCCATTTCAAATTCACTTATTTACTAAATTCGTTTGTTACGCCGGCCACCAAGCTCAACATTACCATACTTGAAAATAAAGTCCTCTGCCTGACGTGTGTGAATGCATGAACCTGTGTGGCGCGGAGATGAATCAGCAGCAACTACAAAGGCGGGTGGGGAGGGGGGGGGTGTACATTGTCTGGGGGTAAGTTTATCGCTTGAGCTATCTCTTCAAATCCGCCAAGAGGATCGTGCACGTGGGGAGTGACCTTCTAAAACCTCTTGACTGCCGAGGTTCATTTAAACACCAACTATTAGTGCTCACGTGACGTGTATTCTGACGGTCAAACTCCAAAGCATACGTTTTCTGTTTAACCGTTCCACCTGCTACTCTTTTTTTTATACCTCGACTGGAAACCCCCACTGGAAAATGAAAGTTGAATTCAACCACACACGGAGTGGCATTAAGGTTAAAGCTACGCAATCCGATCTCATAAATTTTGAGAAGAAAATTTGTTTAAAAAAAAAACTAAAGAAAGACGGCTCCTGCTCTTTGGGTAAATTGACGAAGTATGAACACAGATGAAGTCACTCGAGCCGAGCCTGGGGCTGCTGCGGGCAGCCAACGTTGGGAACCGTGGGCAGAGTGAACATTGAGTTTGCATCCAAGTACTCCATCAATCATGGAACAGGTCACAGCTGGCACATAAACCACACGACATTTCAAACCTATTCATTTTGCAAAAAATAATTAGGATTTCACAGGTGCCAAAAGCGGACAAGAAAGGACTTGCATTGCTCATCATTCGAGGGCAGGGCCGAGACCAAATCAAATATATTTGATGATATTGTAATTCTTTATGAAGCCCATGCGGCTTGGAGCGATAAAAATCTGTTTGTATGCAGGTGCTGGGTGGATGATTACATCAGATGTGGCGGCTGCAGGTACGTGTGTGTGTGTGTGTGTTTGTTAAAGTTCTTTCGCACCGTAAAAAGCCAACCATGCTGATTGGAGGTGCGGGAAGGTGATCTTCATCCAGCCGTGGATTGCCGTGGCTGATGATAGTGTAATGGAGTACTCGTGCATACACGTTGTGCATTAATACCTCGATATGCGAATATTCGATATACGAAATTGCAGTATCACGAACTTTGGATGTATCAGCATTACTTTAATGGTAATAAGAAATAATGTAAAGTAATAACTAAATACTGAAACTACTCAATCTCCGGTACCATATAAATACGAATACAACTTAGTTTATTCACTGTTTCTTTTCTTTATGTCAGTTTTGATTTGTAATACTGCACAATATGATATAGATTTGTATTTTAAATATATCATGACTTTGTTTACAATAATAATGGTAAGTTATTAAGTGTTTCTAGTAAAAAATTATAAGTTGCGAAGGCTTGGAACTCATTCTCAAAGACCGAACGTTGCAAGTTATTAAATGTACGACGTTTCAATATTCAAACGAAGCTCCAGAAACGCATCTCTGTCTCATATCGAGGCATTACTGTTGTTATTCAATGTGTGTTTGTATTATGTTTCAACAGAGTCGTGCCCCACTGCTTTCCCTGGTCAGAAAGCACTGCATTGTTACGCATCAAATCACATCTAAGCTCTTTCAAGTCCCGACCTGCTCGCCAAACAACGAACGCGTGACCAATGGGATGTGCATATATTTGTACAGGGCACTTAACACGCAGCTTCATGGCTCGAGAACACAGCGCATGGCCGCATTTGTACACAGAGTCGCAACTGAATGTGATGCTGTGTTTACAGAGACGTGTATGTCAATCCACTGCATGATGAGGGCCTCCCCGTGGCTGTTTGACCAATGCTTCACCACGCTGGTCAGTGCGGGTTGGTGAAGGTGGGCACATAGACGTGGGAGCATAGAGGTACAGTGCAACATTGTGTTAATTCTAGATTTGAAGCTTTCGTGACTGCAAGAGTATACAACATTGTGTTGTTAACTTCTGGCGTCTGAGATTGGGTGCATTCTGGAAGATTGGTCACAGCGATGCACGCATTTAAATGCAATTAACACTGCGGTGATTTGAATTCAAATATATTCCATTCATCACATTCCTGCGCTGATTTTATCTATAAATACACAGTATGTACTTATTTTAATGCATCCAAGGCTTATGCCGTTGAGTGTGGGAGCTCTGGGAAATGTTCGGCATTAACGTTCGAACATAATACGCAGTCAATACGTGCATGCAAAACTCATTGTGCAGATTCACAAAGAAAAGGGGGAATTGAAAATTGATCTACGTGTCAATATCGGCCGTGAACCTGCGAAACATGCACACGTCCACTCCAAATACAACTCGGTTCGCTCGTGGAATGTTTAGGGCTTGCCACCGCCTGTTAGCCCGCTCGATGTCCGACGTTTCGCTCCGCATGCCGGGGAGCTTCTTTGAGGAGCTGAATGGTTACTGAGGAACACGTGGTCTCTTGCAGGTCAGCAGGCGTTGACAAATAGATGTCCACAAGACCGGACATATGTGGAAAAAAAGCTTCATAGCTCATGTAATTTCTCCAGGATAAAAAAAAAACGATTCAGATTCTCATTATTCTATTCCGACGCGTTTGTGGGTTTTACGTGTGCAGCATGCAATGTTGAAACTTCTTTTGCACCGTACGTAGCCAACCGCGCCAATCAGAGTCGTGTGGCACAACCCGAAATGCATCGGGGAACTCGACAGCAAGACCGCAGAAGCCTACGCAGTCCCAACGCAGCCCTGTTCACCGTCGCTGTCCCTCTTGCGACAACGCACTCAGCGCGGTCAGAACGACGTGGGTTCGTTACCGCTGAGCTCGTGCAAACTTCCCAAGTGGCGGGCACACACCGCCCGCACACTCGCCACGCGGATTCTCTCGCGCTGAGCGGAGCCGACAGATCGCATCGAGTTCTTCTGCACAATTGGCAGGGAAGGAAAGTGCACGCGCACGCACTGCGATTCTGGGACGCCTCTGACCCTCGGAGATGCTTCATCAGCAAGAACGTCGGTCGCGTTCCCTGTCGCGGCGTGCAGAGAGCGGTGCGGTGACTTCGGGAACGGCATCGGCTGTGACTCTACTGGGGAGGATTCGGCAAAAGCTATGACCGATGGAGTTAGTCCATCGTAGCAACACAAACTTCACGTTCACGTTTCCCTCATATGGGATTATCTTTACGTGCCTTCGCTAGGAAGTCACTGGAGCTATGCGATTTTAAATCTCGATTGAAAACTCATCTTTTTAGAAGCGATTTTTGTGTTCAGTTTTTTTGTGCTTCCCCGGTGCGAAAGAAGTTAAACACTCAGTACATACTAATCGTGCCTATGCTGTTCCAGACAGAAGGACGGACAGACAAGTGTAGAGATAAATGCATCGATGCTTTCAACCCGAGTTGGAAAGAGCTTTACAAATGTCTGAAGGTTTTAATCTAAGAAATGCTTTGATGACCAAGTTCCATTACGAGCACTGTCCTGTAAAAAAGAAAAAGTGCAGCCCTGCAAAGACTTCTTAATGACGCTGCTGGCGGAATGGCCCTCCATTAGAGGAGGCTTTTGAGCCTTCACTCCTCTAGAAGAGGGCATTTGGCCTACTCTTCCACACTGGCCAGACGTATGCGATAAAGGGTGAGATGAGATGGCCCCACGCGTTACCCTCCCACCGCACGCGACCTGCCAATCGACTGTGGTGGACGTTTATTTAAACTGCTGCGTGGAAAGAGTTGTGGGGGGGGGAATTTAAGGAACCTGCACCGTTGTCTCAATTGCCACGCCGGAAGATCGATTGTGAACTGTTGACCTCTGCATTGCAATTGCAGCGTGCTAACCGGTACCCCACAGCAGCAAGCCGATTACTGTCGTTAACATTCCCCGCGTACACTATGTATATTTGCATTTTCTTTTTTTTTAACAATTCCATCTAAGCTGTGCTCACCACCCCGACCACAACTCTCGGGACATTAACATGCCTTAGTGAATAGAATTAACGAGGAGCCACGGCATTTGAGCAACCACACTTTTGTTCGGGTCCCAGAAATTTCGAAGGCACGATGGCATTGCTGTAAAGAATGCGATTGGGGGATAACAGGCCCGTCGAAGCTTAAATCTGGCTTTCTCAGCAGAAGCAGACATTCCGTTTTGAACTCCGTTTCTCAAAACGAGACGGTGCAAAAAAAAGGCTTTGTCCTCTGCAATTTTTGCATAAAAAATGACAGGACAAACGTTGATATTTTTTCCCGCGAACATGTGTTTGTGTTTTTGTTTTATTCTTGATAAACACTCTACACAGCATACAACCTCAAAGCTGTAAAACAAGAAAAATCCCATTAGCAGGAATTCGTTTTGCAGATGAGCTTTGCAGTTTATTGTAGGCAGCCTAAATCGCACTGCAGGTCCCTTAAAGGGCAAGTGCCAAGGTTTTCATGTTCAGCGATGGTGGAAAATGTCGGAAGAAAGTTTGTCCATTTTTCCCGAGTAAACAGGGTTCTTGCTTAATTATAATCATGCCTCAATTAAAATACTGTGCTGCAAGTATTGGAAATTGCTCGCTCACGCCACTAAAAACAAAACAATTATTTATTTAACAAAGGTAAGGCCCACTGAGCTATGTAGCACTTTTTCAGAAGCGACCTGGCCACATATGATAGCTCAACGAAGTGGCTTATCACGTGGAAATGTATAGCAGCCAATTAACTAGCAACACACATTTATAATTGTGGAGGGAAAAACCAGGGGACTCGAAGAAAAATCCACGCGACCACGAGGAGAACACGCAAACTCCAAATATACAGCAGCAGGCGTCAGGGTCGGGATCGAACCCACGACCTCCTGCATAGCAGGCGAGGTAGTTAACATCTCGCCACCACGGCATCCCTACCGGCAGGAGGTCCTCCACTCGAACGAACTCGGGCCCCTCTCCTGGGTAATTTGGCCTACTCTTCCACGTCTCTGGAGAGGTGAGAGTTCCCACACTTTACCTCACCACACCCGTCCTGTGGCTCGACTCTGGTGCAACTGTTTAGCCTTGCTCTGTGGACAGAGGCGATGGGATTTAGGGAGCTTGCGCCGTTTGTTTCATCTGCCGGATATTGAACCAGAGACCTCTAAATTAGACGCCACGTGTGCACATCGTTACTCAGTCGCCGCATTCACATCCACTGTCACTTCATAGAGGGCACGACTATTTCACATATCCAACATTTACTTGTTATTTTAACTGGGCAGCAAATACGTAACATTTCAATTGTTATTTTGTAATGCCGCATATACGTTTCAATATCGGAACAATGTATGTTGCCATACATGCAGGTATACACTATTGACCATGCAAACTCCACATAATCGAGCTTTCAATAATAATAATAATGGGAAGATTGCCACTCGGGGCATTTCAACACAAGACTAAAATTCTGAAAGTCAGAACACAGGCTTTGGGTGTTAGGGGTTGGGGTTTTGGGTTGCGGGGTTAGTGTCGGAGCTGAAGCATCAGCGCTGAGGATTAGGGGTTCGCGTTGGGGGTGAGAGGTCAGCATCGTTCTCCCCAGCTCACGGTCAGGGCACGCCGCTTCGTGTTGTTGAGGGCATCTGCCGTGCGCCCTTCTCCAGCAGGGAGGCAGGGCAGCAAACCACATTGTTGTACCGTACTTCAACAACCCCCGTGCAGACCGCCCGGGGCGGGGAGATCCTCATCCAGCAGTGGATCGACCAAATGGGGAGTTGTGCGTTTAGGGGTACGAATACAGACTTGGTACTTTTGCAATGCGCCGGGCAGCAGCAGCGGCAGGAGCAGCGGCTCCCGGCGATGGTAACCGGCGATGGTAACCGGCGATGGTACCCCCCCCCTCCCCCCGAGGGATCCTAAAGGGGCCCACGGTCGGCTTCCCAGATGGCTCACACCCCTCCCCACCTCCAAGTTGTCTGAGCAAGTTCAACAACCCAAGCAGAAAATTACTTCTATTTAAAGCCGTATAAATTGAAAAGTTATTTTTTGGAGATCCTGCGTGTGGCGGTGGCGGCGGCGGCACTGAAATGGCTGTGGTCAAGTCGTGACTGAAAAGTATTTTTAAACGCAGTGCTGATCGTTTCATTTTCACCGGGCGCTCCGAGACATTGTTATATATAAACCATCGCTCATATCCACATTGGCCTCATTTAGTCTCACTTCATGTTCGTGATTCGTCAAGCCGAGCTGTCTCGCTGAGAAAGTAGAGTTAAGTCGAGCTATTTTGGGGAAAAGTATGTTACGCGCCGTATGTGCGCAGGTCATGTATGACGTCAGGCATCAGCCGTGATCGATCCACTGCTGGATGAAGGGAGGCCTCAAGCCGTCACCGATCTCTCTCAGTCTAATCTTGATTTGAATCTTTCGTGACTGCAGGAGTCCATACTCTTTGGTTATTTCGGTAAAGTCACGTAGGTGGAAAAATAGTAGATCACGAAGTAGGCGCCCACTTCAGCAGTTTCTTCTTGCTGTGGTTGTCCCACCTGATGACGATTGCTCGTGTTGCGATCGAAAGGTCGTGATCTGTTATTTTTCTAACTACGTGACTCTCTCCGTCTGGTAAAGCAACGACCCACCGATCGTCCTGCACACAAGCCGATGTCATCGCTCCGTCTCTGCGGTGTGTGTGCACATGCGCGTGTTGAACTTCTTTCACACCGTATGTAGCCAACCGTGCTTATCGGAGGTGCGGCGACGGACAGACAACAACAACATTAAAGACAAGAAGCAACTCCTTCATTCTCCTCGACAATCGGGCATCAGCTCTCCTCGTGGCCCGTCCTGCCCGAGCACTTTTACTTTTCTTCACACTCGAAGATGCTCGTTGTTTGCCTCCGCATGTCGTATTCTTAGGTTTTTTCGGTAAAGTCACGTAGATACAAAATTAAAATTAATGAAAGTAAAATAAAATTAATTATTTTATTTTAATTGTAATTTTATTTTTTTATCTACGTGACTTTACCGAAACAACCTAAGAATATGAATCCTTGCAGTCACGAAAGCTTCAAATCTAGAATCCGTATGTCGTCTTCATCCACGCGTTCCTGTTCTCGTCTCAACCTTATTCCGAGCATCTATCGCCTCTGCTTCTTTGCGCACTTCGCTTTGCCCCTCTAATCTGTCAATGTCTGTGCTGCTGATCCATGTCATAGCAGGTGACATGCACTGATTTAAACTCTCCGCTCTGGGTACACTGTTATTCTACATTTCATTATCAGCTCTCCGAAAGCACTCCAAGCTGCTCCCACTTTGTGGGGAAGCCAGCTGTGGTTGTCCCACGGATAGACATGCCCCCCACCATAGAAATGTGGAATTTCCACGGCCAGATAAGCGCCGCCTCAACGCTCGTTCGGGCAAGAAGTCCGGGACTTTTTGACCCTTGTCAAGCGGTGTGTCAGCTCGCTCAAAGTGATGGAGGCCCTGCAGTTGGCCTCACGGATGAGCATTAGTTACAGCTACAGTCAAATTATGAAAGCCATTCATGGTTGAGGCTGAAGTTGCAATTCCAGCAAGGTCTGGAGAGTGTGACGCGATGGATGGAGGCTCCATGCGCCGTGCCGGGAATAACCGTGCAGCGCTTATCGAGGACAGGACCCTGAGCTTCAGCCGTGACCCCATTCAATATAACCAGGCAAAGTGGGTGCAAGCTCAGTAGCAGACCGATGTAATGTGTCAGCATTGCTCCAAGCAATTCCATTTCATACAGAAACGCAGATTAATGTATAGCTGGAGTATTCCACCGACGCGTGTTTGCATGCACAAAGACACAAACAAAGAACTCCTGTATAGTCACGTAGAAAGAAAATGTAATAAATAATGGAATACACGACGCTTCGATTGTAACACAATCAACCGTCATCAGGTGTGAAAAAATGCTACATTTGAAGTTAAGTCTGAGAAATTGGAAATTTGAATAAATAGTAAACGGCAGGGGGAGAGAAATTGGAAGTTTGAGAGAGAGAGACAAAACACAGACACGGAGAGAGACACACACACAGAGAGAGACACACAGAGAGAGACACAGAGAGAGATACACACAGAGAGAGACACAGATAGAGAGACACACAGAGAGAGACACAGAAAGAGAGACACACAGAGACACACACACGGAGAGAGACACACAGAGAGAGAGACACGCAGAGAGAGACACACACAGTGGGAGAGAGAGACACAGAGAGACACACACACACACCTCAGACATAACTTCAAATCTAGCATTCTTTCACACCTGATGACGGTTGCTTGTGTTGCAATCGAAACGTCGTGTATTCCATTATTTCTTTTCTTTTCTTTCTACGTGACTTTACCGAAAGAACCAAAGAGTATTTCCTGCAGTCACGAAAGCTTCAAATCAAGTGTCACTCCTGTCTAGTCGACAGAGACTGCTCGGGCAAGAGCGGCGGTCGAGACCAACACAGCGTCCGAGGCGGGTGGTGCCGATGCTCACAAACTGAACCAGCCCCTCATTTAAGGCTCAGTCGACTCAGGGTTTGCTAGGTTCGGTGTGCAGCGCACTAACGACTTCGCCATCGCTGCCCACGTGCACAATCAGGCACAAACGCACATCTATGCGACAGTACAAATGCTGCTGCTGCTGCTGCTATTTACTCAATTTAGCTCATCATGGGACGCTGCAATAGCGTAATTGGTGAGCACAGTGCACTTGCAATTGAGAGGTCGCCAGTTCGATTTGAAACAATGGCGAGGAAGTCTTCATCTCGCCCCCACCACTATTGATCCAGCAGCACAAACAGGTCCACCACAGTTGTGTATGTGTACGTTCAACTTTTTTCGTACGTAGCCAACCGCGCTAATCGGAGGTGCGGGGGAAGGACAACAAACTAAAATTAAAAAAGCAGTCGGTATATCGACAGACCGAATGTGATGGGGGTGAACTGTGGGTTTTATAGCGCCACAGTGGCGAGATGTTAACTACCTCGCCTGGTATACAGGAGGTCGTGGGTTCGATCCCGATCCTGACGCCTGTATATGTGGAGTTTGCATGTACTTCTCGTGATAACTTGGATTTTTATCCAGTTTCTCCCTCTACACTTAGAAGCATGCCTTTAAAGTATTTAGCTGCTACAAATTTCCACACGATCATGAGCCACTTCATTGAGCTATAATTGTGGCCAGGTCGTTTCTGAAAAAGAGCTATATAGCTCAGTGGGCCTTACCTGGTAAAAATAAAAACTGGAAGAGTAGGCCAAAGTCCTCTGGACAGGCTATCTATTGAGAGCTCTCTCTCTCCAGTGGAGACCTTTTCTGCCAGCAGTGTCCAGTGTTGTTCTAAATCAATTGCAAGGGCTGCACCTTCACGTTCACCAAGATAGTGGAGGCCCTTCAGCAAAGTAGCGATATGGAGCAATGAAGAGCCGGCTTGTACCTTTACCTTTTGTGAACCGAACGCCTCCACCTGGTTTTCGAGGCCTCCCCCACGATTTGGGCTTTTGCCATCATCCACCCTGCTGCTCTGTGAATCCCCAAAGAGACAGGTAATCGGCAGCAGGCTGCTCTGTCTGGCTGTGGGGTAATCGGACCCTGATGGACGGGGCTTGGTCATGTCTCGGGCTGGCTTTAGGCTCATCATCGGCGCAGAGAGAGAGAGAGGGGTGAGGAATTCTTAGAAGCTGTGCTTCTCTCAGCCCCCCCGAGGAGGGGTGAGCTTTGCGCCAAGCGTTTCTGTCAATAGATAATTCAGGATTGGCTGTTAGCAAGTAGCTATTATGGGGCCAGAATTGTACACAATGGGGATGGCAATGCTGGGCAGTCTTGGTTTATTCTTTTGCGGTAACGCGCTGCGCAACGAATCTGGCGACTCGAATTCGATTCCCGCTCACGGCCAACATCGGTGACAAATATCTGAACCAGTCCGGGGCCTCCCCTAGGTCGACTGAGCCTCAGAATGAGCACCTGCTGCGATGTGTAAACATCGCCACTAGGGAGACAAAGGCGGCCGGGCGTGGTGTTGGCCACCCACGCCCTCGTGTGCCGTGCCGGCCTTCATAGGTGCTCGCTAACAGCACTTGCCCCAGCAGTCTATTCAGGCTATACGGGGGAGTCTTTGTCTTTATTTTGGCCAGCATGTGTTCACAATGGGGTGGCACTACTTGGCAGGCTCTGTGGGTGGCTGCTGAGCACAGGCCCAGAGCCCAGTGATGCCCAGTGGCTGACGACAAACGGCGCCACTGAAGGTGTCATTCAAACAAACAAACATCAACATCATCATCATCAGTGACTTCCTGCTGAAATGAGCGTCGGCGCGGTGCTCGTCTGCAGTTTCTTCGCAGCCCTTACGGCAGCAGCAGAATTCCACATTACTATGGCAGGGGCACGTTCGTCAACGGTACTCAGTTGTCTAATAGATCAGCCTGAACGCATCTGTCTGTTAAACTGAGTAAGGTTATAAGAGGAACGGGGCGTTGGGGTGGAAGAGACGATGAGAGTGTTGTGGCCGATAGTGAGATGGTTAAGTGAGTTGTGGTTGATAGTGAGGTGGTGTTAACGTGGTGTGGATGAGACGTAGGCCTCAACATGGGTTGAGTCAGCAATGGGTAGGGTGTATGGGAATGGTAACCATGGTAGTAGCAATAGAAGAGTGATTAAAAATTAACCCGTAAAAACAAAGTTTTTCACTATAAATCCTTTATATGCGTGGCGGCTAGAGTCCTCTCGTCCTCTGGCTTGAGATGGCTGCCACCTATGGGTCAGATGATTGCATGGCAGCATTAAGCAATTGGTAATTCATTATAATATTTTATCCTAAAAAGTGTAAAATTTTGGAAAGAAATTTTCACGAACATTAATTGTCACGCACAACGAGTCTGTGTGGAAAATGTCAGCTCGATTGGATCACGGGAAGTGGGTTAAAAAACGACCGAAAGATTTGCACGGTCGTAAGCAAGTGAACTTAATATAAAGGATTTTAAAAAGAGAAGCAGGTCCTCATTCATGTTGGCTCAACCAAGGGAAGGGTTATCATATCCTATATTGCTATAGATTCCGTTTGCTGCAAACATAAATGGACAGGAGTGTATGTTGCATTGCAAGAATCACGACAACATCTCGCCTTACACAATAAAAATGTTTCGTTATATGTTCAACTGAATCTGCTTCCACCGAATGTTACAACTGAGCTTTATAACGTTATCAACTAAAGCGCAAGTTATTGTTTTAATAGCCTAAATACTTTGCGAATAACAATACACGAGTTTTCCTTGGCATTTATTCGTGAATGTGGAGAATAAATAGTAGATTAAGAGGTGAATATGCGTCTGTAAACAGACTGAAAATTGCATTTCACCAAGTACGAATCACACTGCCAATGAAACGTTACTTTATTACATATCAGGGGCACAAACGATCTAATGAGCACGTGCAACATATGATGTTCTTTCCTTTATGAAAAATGCAAAACAAGCTCCACATAATTTTATCCTACTATTAAATACGTAAATGTTTGAAAAAGGCGGTGTAAACTATAAAAAAAATATTCGTACATGATTACATGCATCACATTTTCGTTTAAGTAGCTTTTTTAACGGCTTAATATTTTCCCCTTCACGGCCCGATCCGTGTTCCTAATTTCCTACCACTGTCTCGGGCAATAAAATGGCACTAATCGCCACAGTAAGTGCCCTTTTTATTTTCCTCGTGAACAAAAATGGCCAAAACCGCATGGCAAAGCCAAACACCAGTCCCGAAGCAATGGTGCACACTCAGTAGGCAACACGAGTTAACGACGGTGCCCAGCAAACGGACGCTTTGCTGGAGCCTCAGCCGTCTCAGCGGTGCCTACAGAGTGCCAAGGCAGCTTGATAATGCAGTGAGGCTTCCACAATTCCACAACACCCCCACCCCCCACACCCCATCTCCCGACAAATGGCTTAATTCGTGGAGCACTTAACAGTGATCATAACAATCGTGGAAGCAGCAGGATAAGAGGTGAGTTATGCCCAGGGCTGCAGTTTTACACTGGTCTGTCCAAGGTCAGCAACTTGGAACGTTTCCACACTCCGCACACCACATCCAGAATAATATCTCGCGATGGCTGTGGCTCCGAGTCGCCTCCCACCTCCCGTTCTACCAGTGATCCGGAAAATATTCAGTCAGTATGCATCGTGGTACCACTACCGAAGAGTACTTTGTGAGCTGCAGATATTTGGGTGGCTTTGTGGCCCGAGTAAGGTTAACACAAGGTAATGATGTGAATACGACCAATGGCAGTGATGACCCCTGGCTCTCTTGCACAGCTGACATTAGACCGCCTAGTTACTCCCTTCGTTTCCACCATTAGGAATTGTTATCGGTTGTTTTGCTACCTGGATAAATTACAAATTCCTCTGCCCCTTCATGCAAGCAGCCAATAACCCCCTCTTACAGTTGTACAGCCCGCAGGGGCAGGTATTGTTAGCAATGCAAGGTACTGTATTGGATGGCTGTTCTTCTGGTGAGACGACCTTGTGAATGCTCCAGGTAGAGGCGCAGCCCTGAAATTGCTTGCTTTCGCCACTGCTGCAGGAAGGGCATCCACTAGAGGAACATCTAGAAGGTATGTTTGGCCTCCTCTTCTGGCTGGTCAGATGTCTTGGATGAGCTGGGAGTACTCAAACCTTTCCTGTTGCTTACTCTTTCCGTAAATACTGTAGTAAAAAAAACATCCCATTAACAATGTTCTGAATTCATTAGCAATTTAGCAAATGCATGGACAATGGTTGAGAGAGACGCACGAAATTATCCACGGGGCATACATCTCACTGACGTATTAAACTGTACAGACGCACATGCGCGCACACACACAGAAGACAATGTCTGTGTACAGCTCTCCGACAAGTTCGCGGGTTGTTCGGCACGATGTCCGACGTTTTGCTCCGCATGCCGCCCGGGAGATTGAGTTCTAGAACGTGGAGCGAATCGTCGGGACATAACGCCCAACAGCCACACGCAGCACAACCGCGATGTTTGTGATTATTTATACTGGCCAAAACCAGCTTATTTCCTGAGTCTCTCTGATTTATTCACAACACAGCCCAGGAAATTAGTTTTTTGTTGGTGCACCTCAGGCCTTAAAAAAAAAACAATTGGCCCATTAGCTTGATGCAATGTCAACGTTCACAGGTCTGTGATCAGCGGGCTGAAGAAAGCACCCTCGCAGCACACACAGAGAGGCACTTTTACAACTTCTCTGTGCTCCACTGCACATCCTAATTATTCCTTACTCGCGGCACATTTTGCCCCTTTTTTTTCTGGAGCGCCCCGCGCGCCATGCTAAGCAGCCCCGCGGATGAACGCCGTGGCCGGCTCGCCCGGGGTCGTGGCCGGACACGCGTTCCCCCGGCACCACCGCACCGACAGTGCCACGCTGCCTCATCTCCGCCTCGCCACCCCTCAACCTGGCTTCTTCACTCACCACAGCCGCGCACTCACGCCGCTCACCCCGGCCACTCACCCCAGACACTCACCCCAGACATTCACCCCAGCCACTCACCGCAGCCACTCACCCCAGACACTCACCCCAGACATTCACCCCGGCCACTCACCCCAGCCACTCACCCCAGCCACTCACCCCAGCCACTCA
>CM025640.2:1187482-1221464 GCA_014621495.2 Entosphenus tridentatus
CTCACCCCAGCCACTCACCCCAGCCACTCACCCCAGCCACTCACCCCCCGTCCCTTCTCAATCCGCCGTTCTCCACATCAGCGAGGCAACGGGCTCTGAGGGACAATGTGGCTCTTACGCGCAGCAGAAAGCCCCTGTCAGCCACAATTCATTCTGCTCCTCTCCACATCCGCAATTGGCAATGCGTTTGTCGTTATGCATTTTCATGGGGACGTAATATGCATCTTGCAAGTCAATAATGCTGCCCTGGTATCATCGTTGGCACACTGCATTTAGTCGCCGGTTCCATCGATCTCCTTGGTGTGGCAGTTGAAACAACGATGACAGTTTCTTAAATCCTCCCACCCGTCCCACCCGTCCCACCCAGCAGCACCCACGGGCACAACCACAGTTCGTCATTTGTGCAGGTCGCGTGCGGTGGAGCGATGACTGCTGCCGCCACGCTGAAGAGGTCTGACCGGCGTCGAGGAGTGAGCTAAACACAGCCCTCCTGGAGGGCTTCTCTCGAGCTCCCTCGAGCGGAGGCATTGCAGGGCTGCGCCTTTACCTTCAACACAATCGAATGCCCAATCGGCCGCAACTGCAGTGGGGCCCGACCCGCGTGTCAATATTCGTGATCTTTATTTATGTTTTTGTGGTCACGTGGAACTTGAGGCAAATCAAACGGCGTTCAGCGTGGGAGCCACGCGGCCTTCAGTGTTTTCACTGAGCTCGAGGTGTAAGAAAGGACCGTGACACTTCCCCTAATTATTTCGGCAAGGATGTGACATCGTAAAACGTGTCAACAATTTTGCTTTTTTTTTGTCCATTTATTTGTTTACTGCAACGAGGGACTTGCCGGACTTGGTGAGAATTCGTGCCAATAAAAAAACATAGAACGTCGAAACAAACCCCAAAGGCCCAATTTCAATCTCGTGGCGCCAAATGTGCTGTGGGCAGGACAGAGCAGCACGAACTCGCGATATCGTCGTTGTCGTTGTTTTGTTGTTGTTATCGTTGTTGTTGTCGTCGTTGTCGTTGTTGTCGTTGTTGTCGTTGTTGTCGTTGTTGTTGTCGTTGTTGTCGTTGTTGTCGTTGTTGTTGTTGTCGTTGTTGTCGTTGTTGTCGTTGTTGTCGTTGTTGTTGTCGTTGTTGTCGTTGTTGTCTGCCTTCCTACGAGCGTCCTGACGGGCCGCTTCGTTTGAAACCAACGTCACCAGCGGACAGGGGAAATGATTTGCGGCACAATCATTTAGGCTCCTCACATTAATGCGCTGGTAATCTTAAACACTTTGAGCAACACACCTCGTAGATCCGCACTTAAGCGTTGACAGGTACACGCACAATCATGTGCGTGCTATTAAATTAAGCAACCTGGACGTGAACATTGAAATTTACATTGCGCTCAGCAATAGCTCAACTTGAAAACAAATAACGCTTTTCTGGTGGCTCCCACTTTGATTAATCATGCCTTCAAATAAAATGACATATAATGCGTAACTGTATATATTTATACACACACACGCTTTTAATAGATACACATCTGTCATTTGTTAATGTCACATCACCGCAATTGCTTCGTATCCTGCCTGTCACTGCCACTGGAAGCCCGCGACTTAATATTCCACACCTCACCACCTCTCCCACCCCCCTTCTTGAGAGACCCGCCTGAGCTCTAAAACGAGGCTTTCTGCGCGCGTGCGATCGCGATTCATGTCGGCAGCGCGGGGCCTCCTGGCCCGAGCACGCACGGCGGCTGCTGCTGCTGCTGCTGCGTTAATTCGCACTCCCCGTTGGGTCACATATGACCGCTCTCCGGCTGCCGGCGATGTCACTAAGGTTTCCGACTCGTTTAAAGGTCATATCGGTAATTAAACCTGCAGACCCCCCCCCTCCCTCTACCCGTACACATTACACCACCACCAACGGATTTGACCTCGCGCTATCTCGGCGGTTCATCTCGACGCTGCACGTCATGAACCATTCATAACCCCCATGCAGCCCGCGCCTCCTTAACCCCGCACCCTCCCCAAGCTGCCTTTTAAAGACGCCGCGGCATTAAATGCTTTCGTCAGAGGGCGACTCGACGAAACTGCACACGGGCGCGTTTGCAAGTGCGGCACTATTCGACAAATCTGCAGCTGCATATTTGTTCTCGGGAACGCTCCCAACGATGTAAGCAGTAGCAAAAGTAGCTGCATATGCTACTGGCTCCGCACTTTCAAGGGCCCCGCGCGAAATGCTTTCAAGCTATCAATTCCGGTTCAGTCATTCTGCACTTGCTTTATTACTATAGTACTATACTGCCTTCAACTTTTATGAACGACTGTGTGTTTAAGGGTTTGTCTTGATCCCCGAAAGGCATGCCGAAATGTGCCTTGTAGGCCTCACACATTTATCAGATGCTTCCACAGAGTACTTTTTCGCTCTTGTCTTGATAAATTGACCGCAGACGTAGCAAAATGCGTCTGCAGGATGCTTGCAGCCTTTTTGATGCCATCTCAGAAAAATGCAGATATGTAGCCACTTAGGCAGCTGGAACTAAACTGAACTTGTGGGCTTAATGTCCCTGTATTTATATTACTGTTTGTAGAATGTTCTAGAAGTTACTCCAAGTTTACTCAGCACTGACTCTATCTGGAATGTTCTAAAAAATAGGTAAATTTCAATGTCCTGGTCACAAAAGCAAAGTTTGTGGGGAATAATATCAATTTTCTGTACTTTTGAGGCATAAGTAATTCGGAAATAACACTTACTACCCAGAAACAAAAAATGTGTTACAAAGTATGATCAATTTACCCATCAACAAGGCCGTAAATTTCGTTAAAAAAAAACAAATCTAGTCGCCTCCAATGTGCCCGACCTCGCCAGATCTGGGACGCTAAGTCGAGGCGTGACGAAGTGAATAATCGTCCTTGGATCGGCCACCATCGGGGGATAACAGGTGTTATAGGCTGTGCGGGACGGCGCAGCGGACAGCAGAGGACAGTGTAGACCACCTCATCTTCATACTGTACTTCTTTGCTCCCACGTCTGCCCTCACGAGCCCGCACTGACACACGTGTGGTGAAGTACGGTCAACCCACCACCACCACCGTGAACCACGACGGTATGGAAGGGCCCTCATCCAGAAGTGGGTTGACAAAGAGCTGTAGGACATGTACAGGTGGTCCAGATGTAATGTGACCCCCCCCCCTCCTCGCCCAATAATTGACTCCTAATATTTTTGTATTCCTTTGCATAATCATTTCTATCTTTATTTGAAGCTTTCGTGATTGCAGGAATCCATAAATTAAAAAAAACATTTTCTTTCATACCTACCTGACTGTATCGAAATAACCAAAGAGTATAATAATTTCTGTTTTAAATAAAGCTAACTTTAAAAATATTAAGGTTTTTAGATAATTAAATGGGGGTCACAAGACATCAGGAGCACCCTGTATATGTGCAGCTGTAAATGGTTGTGTTTTATTTAAACTGTCGTCTATTAAATCCCACGTGTTCTTGCGAAAGGCTTTGGCGATGTTTATTCAATGCGATGAATATAGTATCTCATGTTCTCTTGTCGACAGCGCACCGGGTGTTTTCTCGAATGTGCGAGTGCAAAAGGGTCACCCCTAAAGTTTTCCCTCCTCCATGCTAAGTGTGCACGAGTAAATAAATAAAGGCACCCAACAGCGCCGTAAATTCTCACATGCGAGTGCACCTGCAGCTTAAACTTTATGCCCTGTCCATTTGTGCCCAGCGTGCTGCCGATGCTGGAATATTTTATGGGGGGGAGGAATTGATTGTATTTATGCAACGAAATGTCCGGACTGTGTCCTCCCAACAACGAAGCACCTGGTCCTTCTTAGCGGCCAGGCGGAACACAGCTTGTGAGTTTCCACTGCTCGCACAACCACCGGCATGTGGCTGCATCGTGGACAGAACTCGGTGATGGGGGTCAGGGCGGCATCTGATGATGGTTAAAGCAAAAGGAGGCAAAGGTGCAGACCTGAAATTGCTCACTCAACGCCACTGCCGGTGGCGACAGGGACATGCACTAGAGGCAGTTCTAGCCAGCCCCTCTAGAGGGTATTTGGTCTACTCTTCCACACTGTTGCAAGGCGGAGGGAGGACCCACACTTTGCCCTACCACACCCGTCCCGTCGGGTGTGGTAATGGTTCATTTATATTGCTGGGAGGGCAGCGGCGGTGGGATTTAAATAAATAAACTAGCACCGTTGTTTCATCTGCCGGACTAGGGATATTGTGCTAAGTAACCATTACACCGTAGCAGCATCCCTTCTGATCATGTAAACGCACGGGGCAGTTGCGATAGAGTGCACTTAAGCAACACCGGTCACCATAATGGTTGTGGCATGAAGTTTTTTCATGAATAAAATATTTCGATGTGAGAATATAGATGGGTTCTAATAAATGTGTCATTAAGAAGGCAGTGTACTTTTATGTAATCCCAAGCGCTGCAATAATAAGTCCAGATGGGTTCTCGTACGGCTGGTAATGTGCATCATGCTGCCAGCCACGAGCAAAATATATACGGCATCATTTGTGAAAGGAGGTTTGTGATTGACTGCTGTGGCATGCCAACATTGTGCAGTATATCCAAACATACGCATGTTGAATGTGCACTAAAAAAATTGAGTACATCCACCGAGGAGATATAGCAATGAAATTCGTTCAAATGTGCAGGTGCTAGGTTTGGGGAGGCCTACATTTCGTATTGGATTGACCATGGCTGCCGCTGCTGCTGCTGATGATGATGATAAAGAAAACAGTATTAGGTACCATTGTGGCCAATAATGGATAATATATAAATAGTCAAAATTTTATCTTTCCACATAAAATTCCTAAAACATGTCTAAAATTTGGTCCTTAAGATTAGGGCCTTCAGAATGTATTCCAGGAAACTCGGAACCGGTTTTCGATTTTTGGAGAATTTTCAAACTAAACAAATGTTTTTTTTTTTTACCAGGTAAAGCCCACTGAGGGAAATAGTTATTTTACAGAAGCGACTTGGCCACAAAGTATAGCTCAACGAAGTGGCTTATCACATGGAAATGTATAACAGACAAATACTCTAAGCGCGTGTTTCTGATTGTGGAAGAAAAAACTGGAGGACCCGCAGAAAAATCCACGTGACCACGGGAACAACACGCAAACTGCAAATATACAGGCGTCAGGGTCGGCATCGAACCCACGACTTCCTGCGTACCAAGTGAGATAGTTTACATCTCGCCACCCTAGTGCCAAGCAGTCGTACCTGCTAAGCAAATGCTGCTGCAGGATCTGTGGTCCCACCACTCAAATGGAGTGCTCTCACCAATAGCATTTTGCAATTTGAACAACATTGGTGAAATTTCATTTTCTCGCCTTTGATATTTTGATAAAAACGTACTTTTGTTTGTTTGATGGGGTCAGGATCTGAGCGAGATTTACTGGCTTTAGCGCGTATTGCCAAGAGATAATGTTTTACACATTTCTCTGCGGTAATGGCAAAAAAACCTGGGGCAGTTGCACCCACACAATAATAATTCAGCCAATCTCCAGGCACAGGCACCGTCTCTCAACGATCCACGCGCTGCCCTTCCCGAGACCGGTGACGGGCGTAAGCTTTAGAGAGAACCACCACCTCGTCTCCATCACTGCAGATCAGTTAAAGACCAGCCGAGGTCGGAATTCATGCTGCAAAAACACTCCATTCCCCCTCCCCCCCGCCAAACAAAAATCCTCAATTCCAATAAGATCCATCTGCAGCAAACGCGACTGGTTTAGGCAGTGAGAAAGGGTCAATGTGGCCCCATATTCGAGTTGCATTTTTCGCTTTCCCCTCCCCCCACAAACCAGTTTAGGACAATGCAACAATGTGCAAAGCACACACTCCAATTTCATGCCTTATTAGACGAGACAATAACCTTCCCACGTGTGCAGGTAGGCAGCCCACCAAAGGGGTGAGTCTCATCTTGCTCTATTACATTTGTATGAGCTGTATGGGATTTCAATTTGGCTTACCACCAGGCTGCTCAATAAATCAGTCGGGGTAGGCTGAGCTTTCTACTCCGGGCGTTTCACGTGAGCGTGATCCAGGACCTGGTGGCTCATTGAGCAGTGATTAGATCGCCTTTAATGCATCGCGCTGATCTTGGGGCACGCGGCAGTCACAAGACGCCTCGTTTGATGACGACGACGAGGATTGTTTTACAATGAACGTTACGCGACAGCGTCGTTTGTCACCCCAAATGCTTGACCCCATTACCCCCTGTGTAGAGGCACCCTCACCCTCGTCGCGGCTGTTGCTGCTGCTGCTGTTGGTGGGGGGGGGGATTGTTGTTGCACGAGGAGTGTGTTGGGTTGCGGGCATAGTGGCAGCAGCGCTTGTTAATTGGTTGGAAATCGCTTTACGGGGCATTAATTTAATTGCTGAGGTGGTCGGAAGGAGATCGCTGCCTGTTTGACACGGATGTCGATGTGGGATTGAATGCTGATAGCCCTTCCCCCGCCGCCCAACACACAGCAAGTAGCAACAAGAACAACGTACAGTCTTTCGTCAATCCACTGCTGGACGAAGGGCACAAAACTCACGGCACGGGAGTTGGTTGGCGGTGCCTCAACCGCACTGGTCAGAACGGGGGATCTGAAAGCGACAGAGAGCCCAGGACGGCTTCAGATGTCATTCACCACTGATGTTAGCCGTGGGCACGATTAAAACTACGATCGTTTGGGGGGTTCATAGCGCAGTCCCCTTGACGTGGCTACTGAAAAATTCAGTTGAATATTTTTGAAAAATACGAACAAATATTTCCCTTAAGTAAAAAAAAATCATATTTTAGTAACACTGGAATTACATCATCAAGATACACGGGGCCTCGTTATACGTTTGGAGAATGCGCAAATACTTGCTAATTTAGAGGAACTAAAATGCTTTTTTTTAAGTACACTCAGTCCCCATTTTATGAAGTAACAAAAGGCAGGCGGAATGTGTGAGATCGATCTCGACGAAGCGATCCGCACAAACGCCAGGCAAGCGCCGAGTCCATTCGAGCTCAAAGCAGCGGTTGTGTTCATAGAAATTGTTGAAGGTTTTTTTTATTCATCAATTGCACCAAGTTGTGCCGCTTGACTTGAGACTCGAGCGTACAACCGAGCAACCCATTGAGCTATGGCTCAAGCGAACCGACACAAACAATGGGGCAACTGCGAGTGGCAGTTTTTTTTACGGCAAATTTGTCTGCAGAATACAGCTACAGCAACTGGTCTTTTAGGGATTATTGGATATGTGCCGTACGAGATGAGGAGAAGCAGCCATGTGTGTCCCTGAAGACCTTGCGACTTTTCCCGTGCAACTCGGACGCGTCTCGAGCTCAGTCATGGGAAGAAGCGCATCGAACGAATCCGCGAGAGACGGGGGGAGAACCACAGTACTTGTGAATGCATTGTCTTGAGTGGTGTATTGTTAATTGTTTGTTTTACCCTTCTATCTGGCAACAAAACTGACACCTTTTTACAAGAAGTCATGTTTGCATAGACCAAAATACCTGCAGTCATCATGCAAACAAAAAACATAACTCTGATAATGTGCACTGTCCTTGAAGTTGATTGGTCCACACCCGAGACAGCTCAGTTGTGTTGCCAGATAGAAGGGTAAAAAACCAATTATAATATTTTTACTGGCAAATGAGGTTCCCATGGTGGTGTATTGTTGTTGTTGTTATGACAAAACCGACACAAAAATGAACTTTTAATGTTTTGCTTGCAGATCTTCCCAGGACAGCAAATATAAGAGGCCGTTCCTGGTAAAATCAGGACAGGTGGCAACCGCAAGTGTTGACCGTGTGTCCTTGTGAGAGGAGACGCTGTCAATTGGCTCATTCACCGCCGTTCGCAAGGACATGGTCCAGAGGTAGCACGGTCGCCGCTTGTTGCAGAGGTTCGCGGTTCCAATCTGACCGACCGCCCTGGTTAACACTGCGGGTGTATTAACCGTAAACCAGTTTGCTTCACAAGTGAACGCGAAAGATCACCTGACGTCATTCGAAACGAGTTTGGCCATTTTGTTCCAGTGTCATGGTACAAATTAGTCAATTGGGATTACACTGTGAAACTACTGCACACGATAGCGCATACCATATGCGCTAAATGACATCCATAATCACCATTGTTCACCTGCAGGAGACAACCACACACCAGGCGAGGCCTTCTACAAATGCTGCGCCCTTTTATTCAGAGTGTGGAGGCGGGAGTACGTTCATTCGGATTAACTGGGTAAGTAATCACACGGAACACACATTCGCATGCACGATACCAGCTGATTGCATTATATCAATTAACAGCACACACACACGCGCGCACACACACACGACATCATTGCACACATCTGCCCGAAGCACTGTGAAACTTAATTACAATTTTTCGAAAAGATCTACGCGATTAAATATTAAACCTTATTCGTTGCATAAAATGAAACCAATATGCGGGCTTATTTTTTTATTATATTTCTATCACGCATACACTATCGGCTGCAACCAACACACACACACAAAACTGCACGTGAAACCAATTCTGTAGATCGCACTGCGGCCTTATCTGCAGGGTTATCTCATTGGATGGGTCGGGATAGAGCCCTCCTTATTTATGTCCCGAGGGCTCGAATTAGTTCAGGTGAAAGTAGTTTACATTCCGGCTCCAGTGCTAATAGCTGACACACCTACCGCAGATGATCAATATACGGGAGGAGCATGCCTCGCCATCGCACGCGCGAGATAGGACGGTATTGTTGTTATTCTTGGTTCTTTCGGTAAAGTCACGTAGAAGGGAAATAATACAATTATACAAATATTATTAAAAAATTCTACAAATATTACTTTATTATTTCCCTTCTACGTGACTTTACCGAAAGAACCAAGAATATAAATCCCTGCAGTCACGAAAGCTTTAAATCAAAAGGTATTGTTGTTGTCTATGAATTCGGATATCGATTCTAATTTAATAATACAAATGGTAAAAAGGTAAAGGTGTAACCCTGACATTTCTCGCTCGTGCTACTGCTAGCAGAAGTGCCTCCACTAGAGGGAGCTTTTCATAGCCCCCTCCTCTAGAGGGTGTTTGGTCTACTCTTCCAATTAATATTGATGCCCTTATTTTATTATGTTTTATTTTTATGATTTTATTACTTCCCTTCTACGTGACTTTACCGAAAGAACCAAGAAGATGATGCCCTTTATTTACTCCAAAAAAAGGCTCGTTTAGTCTCGAGACATATTTTACTCGGGCCCTGCTGAATGTGGATATCGGGCTAATGCCTTGTGAGGTGTCCCTCACTTTAATGCGGTAGATTGCGTTCCATCTACCGCATAAAGCGCATCTAGTACACACAATGTTGTCCCACGTCCAACCGCCGGTGAGTGAATTCCAACCGCATACTCTAGTGAAGAGTGCATTTTGGGTAGAAATAGGTTCGCCGCATAAACGCGAAAAAGCTACATTTGCGTCTCCCGCGTGCTGCTGTTGACACCCCGCACCAGGTACTCACCTTCAGGCTGAGTCAACCACCGCTCCTCGGATTAGCACGGTTGGCCACGTACGGTGCGAAAGAAGTTCACCGCGCGCACGTGCACACTCGGCACGCGCGGGCAGGCGCACCAGCGAACGTGGCTCAAGCATCTCAAGAATCGCAACGGCGAACGAGCGTGGGAGGCCCTGCCGGGCGAATATGGAAGCGAGCCCTGTACAGAGAGGCCATCGTGGCAGGCGGGAAGGCACTGCAGGCCAGCAATAGGTTTAATGGCATTTAAAGCAGCGATGATTCAGGGATAGGATGCCACGCAGCCACACGTTTAGGGAAGCGGTGGCGAGATGCTTTCTACCTCGCCTGGTGTACAGGAGGTCGTGGGTTCCATCCCGACGCTGAAGCATGATGTATATTTGGAGGTTGCGTGTCTCTCTCCCCGTGTTCGCGTGGGGTTTTCTCTGGGTCCTCCGGATTTTCCCTCCACAGTTAGAATCAACGTGGCGTTTAGACTATTTGGCTGCTGTACATTTCCACGTGATGACAAGCCACTTTGTTGAGCTGTCATTTGTGGCCAGGTCGCTTCTGAAAAAGAGCTACATAGCTCAGTGGAACTTATCTGGTGAAAAAATATATAAGTGTAGTTCATAGTTTGTGTACACGTATTTGCCCAGAGTATTCCCTGTTCCACTAATAACCAGATCACACTGAACGAGGACATTGTCACCTGACGTGGTTTCCCCAGGGTCGTCCTCTCTTGCAGGCGGCTGTCCTGAGAAGTCTGCCAGCCCTCCTGGTATTTACATCTCCCCACGTGTTTATGTCCGAGTTTGTTTAATGTCTCAGAGGTAACAACTCTACGCATGAATGTGGCTCATTTTTTTAAAATCAGATCTCTGAAGCTAAGCAGGGATGAGCTTAGTTAGATGGATGCCTGGGAAAACTAGGTGCTATAGGTTTGGACTGCGAGGTGAACAGAAGATGGAAGTGGAGCAATGGATTGTTGAATCTATCTGTGCAGAGCTTTGAGTGTTACTCCCCTTGTATGCGTTTGTTGTTTCCAGGAAGTGTAGTTTCCTCACACACATCATTCACAAATAAAATTGGCCAAACATCCGAAAGCAGGACCCTCCTGAATAGGTGAGGCTTTTGTGGGTAATTAATTCCCATTAATATTAATGTTTTCTATATATCTTGGGCGATCATGCAAAGTTGTGAACCCAATGCAGTCTCTCATCGGTATAGAGTGGAATCGAACCCTGGTTTGTGGGTTGGGAGTGCAGCCCTGTCCACTATAACAACGTGCTGTGCACACGCAAACAGGCATATAGGTGCGTATGTGTTTTTGTTTTCTGTCAGTCAAAGCAGCCAGCAATGCTATATCATCAAGGGACAAAGTGAGCCACTCAATTCGGCTCCCAGCCCAGCGGAGCGAAACGTCGGACATCGTGTCAAACGATAGGCGGCAAGAACGAAAAACCACGCCGGAGAGCTGTCGAGCGCAATGGCGAAACCCACTGAGTAGGCATATTACAACACGAGAAATTGTACCAACATGGTTCTTAATTACTCTAATGGATTTCATTCATATTTTATAGCTGTTGCTGGGATTCATCATTCGAATTTGCTGCTTAATCACTTTAATGAGGCATCACGAGCGGACGTGTAGCCGATTCGTCAGTGCATTGCTGTTGCAGGCGCTGTAAATAGCTACACACGCATTTACATTTTTAATAAATGCATTTATATTGCACACTTGTGAGAAAAAAAACACATCCATTCTTATTACTCTCAGTAATAATGACTATTTAGCAGGATACGGAATGAGTAATACGGCTTTAATTACGGCGATATTTCACGGTCCACGACGGCGTGTTGGGAAAGGATGGCGGGACGATGGTCGAGAGTCATAACGGAGTGGCAGCCACGGGATGGAACGCATCCGAGAACGCGTAGACCGAGGAGATAGGAGCGATCAAATCCGTGAATGTGAAGGTGCAGGCGTGGAATGAGTCGTTGCATCGCAGAATCGTGAGAGGTTGCCACGGCTTTGGGAGGGTCATCCAGCAGTGAATTGGCCATGGCTGAAGCCATCAAGAATTGAAATACTCTTAATGCGTACAAACCCCACCGCGCCATCGAGGCATGTTATGTAAGGGCACGCCGTTACAATGGGCGATAAGCATCTATTCAGCCACTGTGAGCTATTCCTACCACAACACGGGCATAGTAAAACGCGGAGCCCAATCACTCCCACACTTCGGCCTCCGTGTAAACTTGGCAGCAAGTCAGTCAGGGCAATCAGTCCTAACTCGCAGGACCCCTGAGAGAGGAAGAAGATTATTTCTCTCCGGCTTGGACGCACCGGGAGGCAGTGGAATGAAATGCCACCAGATGCCCGGTTTATACCAACTCCTCGCAAGCGTCGTTTAAACATTACTCAATTACCCAAAACATATTTGCGTGTCGTAAATAATCATATTTGTTGAGAAAAAAAAACAGTAGTGGGTGGCGCATTGTCGAGGTTGTTAGGAGCCTTCAGAAGCTCGGTGGGCGTTGGGAGTTTTTATGTGCAAGTGTCGGTGTGCCAATTCTAATTTCCCTGTCGCCACTGTGGATACGGGTTGCTGCCAGCCATTAAGACATACAACCCAAGAGCTGTCCTCCGCGGGAGTGGGGGGTTTACCACTCGTTGTCTGTGTGTTGCATGTAATGTTGTTTGTGTGTTGAACTTTTGGCACCGTACATAGCCAACCGTGCTAATCGGAGGTGCGGGGGAAGGACAACACTAAACACAAAAAAGCAGCTCTACAGAAATTAGTTTTCAATCTAGATTATTTAAAAGTTGCATAGCTTCCGAATATCGGAAGAGCGTTCCAGACGGCCGCAAGCGGCGCACCTGGAAAAGCGCGCGGTGCAAGTGGCCACCGTCTTTGTTCCATGTCCAGCCAAAAGCCGACGCTGCGCGGATGAAGGAAACTCCACATTCCCCTCCTGCCGCCCCCCGTCACCACAGGACCACGTGTGCACGAGAGGGACCAAATCAAAGTCCTGCTTTAAAACGGGGCACGGAATCCATAGCTGTCAACCCCTTATCAGCGCTGCCCTACCTTTACTACAGACCAATTCAGACCTCATTGGTCACTCCGTGGCCACTTATACATCTCAACGTTCATCCTACGAAGTCCCTTCACAAGGGAGAAACACACAAATAGACCAAAAATGTTTTTACTCAATTTCCCACTAATACGGGTGAACCGTATGGGTCGACACGGTACGAGAATCGGTGCGGCGGGCGCGCTTGCAACCGCACGAGGGGAGTCACCTGCAGGAGCCACCACGAGAACGACCGCAGGGATTCGACGATGTCCGTTTGCTGGCCACGTTTGCGATGATGCAACATGGGGAGCGAACTGCTGCTTCGGCAGGAGGCTGCCTCTGGGCAGAACGACCTCTTTGGCGAGGTTGTGGTACGCGGCACGGACTTTGCGCGGTGCGCTTTGTGGGAAGCGACGGCCTACGCCGAAGTTCGCTTCTGCGACAAGCGGCCAGTAACAAGTGGGCACCACTGAAGGTGTGAGATGGGGGGAGGTAAACACGTTCCTTGAATCGAGCGAGGTTCAGGGGAACGTGGCAATGGGAGCCGCTTGGCAGGGAATTACAAACTTGGGCCGTGCAAGGAAAGAGGCAGAGCGCTTTGATCTGCAACGTGTGCGTAGTATAACAACAATAAGAGCACCAACAACATCAACAACACAAACACCAACACCACAAACACCAACATCAACAACACAAACACCAACACCTACGTGTTTATACTGTTAACCACAGCAATTCCGGGCACCTGTGAGTGAATGGGTTGACTTTGAGACTGTGTCGAGCTTGACCTACACTGAATTCCCACAGCGGTCTACTGTTAAGCCCCAGCGCAATGGGCATGCCTTGAATTAATGACGCCGCTGCCGTATATTACACCAGTGACTATGCTGCCTTGTGCGCGCATTTGCATGGACGTCACCACTTCAGATACTTTGTAAACAGACACGAGCAAAATCGTGTATTGCAAAGATAACCTTTGCAGTTGCAACATTTAATCGGTCTCGTGTGCCCCATAACAACAAAAATAAACCGCCATGCAATGCAAGGCATGAGAGGGAGTTAAGAGGGGAGATTGGTTGCACTGCTGCTGCTGCTAAGACGATGAAATCACGCCAACGCGTCGGTGGGCAAAGGCGCAGCCCTGCAAACGCTCACTCATGCCACTGCTGGCAGAAGAAGCCTCCACGAGAAAAAAAACACTCTACAAGCCCCCCCCCCCCCTCCCTCCTCTGGAAGACAGCTCGCCTACATTAGCACGCTTGCCAGACGTACGCCCACCTCGATCACGACTTACACTTTACCCCACCGCACTCGACCTGCGCGTCAACGCGTCTGCACAAAATGCAGGCGATTTAATTGAGCACCATGTAAATTCGCCGAACAGCAATGTGTACGGACGTATTTATCCATCGAGAGCAATTACGATTTGTATACGCCACCCTGCTCTACCGAGCTACGCGATACCCTTGCACGGATTATGGTAAATGCTGATGGCGTTTCTCGTTTCTATAACGCTGAAGAAATTACAGCATTCCCACTGGCATCTTATTGCGGGTTGGAGCGTATTGTGCACGAGTGTTAAATCACTACTTAAATCAATTACCTGTATAAATAACAGCAACGCTAAATCAGGTGTTCGGTGTATCGCCCGGTTCGGTACAACATTTTGATAAACCCGTCGTAACAAACGGATTTTGTTTAAAAAATTTATTACAAAGAATCTGTAAAAAAAAACAAAGACAACATGCTTTTACAAAGTATTAGAACATGGTATAATGGCATCATTAATATGTGAACATTAAACTAAAGCACAAACCCCAAGTGTGCCAATACATACTTAGCTCACCGACCCATGCATGGAGGGATGGCGCCGTGGCTTACACGCTGCGCTACGCACCCAACGGCCCGAGTTCGAGGTCAGACCGCAGCGGAGTGGTCAGCGATGATCTGAGCAGGTCCTTGCCTGCCCCATTCACAAGCCCGTGACCAACGTGGCATGGAGAGGCCTTCAATGGTCGATTGAAAAAAACGTTTGTTTTTTACAAGACCATAGAAGTGACAGCTGTTAAGATTGAGTCAAGGATACCGATTGCATTACCATGGCATCTCACTGTTTAAGATGCTGAAATTGTTGACGAAGCAAGCTAGCTTTGCATCGCCATTATCCATTTCGTTGACTTAAAAGAGTATTTTGAAATCCTCAATGCACATCTGGATGAGTCTCCCCCCATGCTATCGATTATGGTGTTTGTACGACCATATTTCACCATGCTGTAGAGTGTGGATTAGCGAAGAGAAGTGGATAGGGGCGAGGTGGGGGCCACCAGCCGGCTCTAGATATCACTCGCCACCGATGTCAACCGTGACCGAGTATCGAACCGAGCTCACCGGGTTCATGTTGCACAGCGCTAAACACTGGGCCATCGCTCCACCCCAATTATTTAGTGGTTCCGAAAATGTGCTCCACTGTGCATTCACTGACAAGTCAGACTAAAGCTGGACCTTCTCTTTGGAGGAAGAAGTAATTCACGTATTAATCCCATTAAATTAACACCGAATACATCTAATCCATCAAAAACTTGCTTTACTGTACATGACTATTTGAAACAATGCACCGCTGATGTATTCATCAAAGCGAGAGCACTTTATTGGCGCCGACTGCACCGAACTGCACTTCTGCCCGCTTCACGCCCGTGTAAAAATATCCAATCCCTTGGCACTCCCCAATAAAGTGCAGGGGCGTTGCCGTCGACTTCGCTTCAAATTCCACGAAAGGCCAATAAAGTATCTCGCCCTGGAAGAAGGCCCCCTTCTTGGCTCCATCTCAAAATGTGTTTTTTTATTATATCAAAAACGTAAACCTCGAGATCACCGTGAAGTATATATATAATAGAGGCATTATCAATCCACCAGTGTTGTCAGTCATGCGGGTTAGCTTGACCATACTTCTCCACACTGGTCAGTGTGGGTTGGTGAAAGGGAGCCCAGGACCGGTTCGGATTTCACTCACCACTGACGTTAGCCATGGCCAGGAGACAAACTCAGTCGCCAGGTTCACTGCGCGCAGCGAACGACCCACACCACGAGACCACTTCGCCCACCAAACAAGACCTATGCATAGCGTACACGTCGATCGACATGCCATGTTTAGTGGGGAAAATCGTGGGGAGTCCCACCTCTTGCAAAACATCTATTCAGCCTGGAGAGGAGGCCAACCTACCCTCTCTGAGTGGCTCTCTGGAGCGCTGCCAAGTGGAGGCCTCACCGCCAGCAGTGGCTCGAGCAAGCAAGAGCATGCCTGCACCTTTACATTCTATGTCTTTTATATAATTGCTCTCTCTGGGAATTAAAATTCTCAATTTCGTGGCAAGCTCACATTAATTTACAGCTCAAAAGAGGATGTGGTACTTGGGATTATCTTGTATTTTTCTTTCCTCTCCAGGTAACCACTCGGCTTAACGAAGTCGCACCAAATTTATTATGAACCACCCAAGAGAAGCACTGTAGATTTCAATTTTTTTAAACACCCAACAATCCTAGGAATGTTTAAAATCGGCTGAACTGCTGACGAGTTCAATCACGCCTGGCGCTACCACAGCCCCGTCTCTCCGCCGCACGGCGTCGCCTTCCCGCGCGTTCCCGGCGGCGGCAGGGCGTGAGCAAGCGTGCACTCGGCATGGCAGCGCGGGCCGCCGAAGCCGACCACCGCACACTTTCACCAAAAGCTCCGTCGGGCTTTTTCGGGTGTGGGCGTTCCACTTTCCCGCAACGTTTCCATCACTTAGTCGAGCCACGTTGCCAGAAACATTGCAAAAGGAACATTGAGAAAGCCTAGCGACCAGCAGACATGGAATGGGGGCAGTTTGTACAGAAAGGACAGACCGGTGGTCATTTCCACAGCTGCCAAAAGTCGTTTTTGAAAGGCATCTGCAAAGAGGTATTAATTTCTTATTAACGGCAAAGCTAAAGGTGCAGCCCTGAAATTATTTGCTTACGCCAGCTGCTGGCAGAGGAACTTCCACTACAAGGAGCTCTAGGCCCTTTTAAAGAGGTTAACGGGCCTACTCTTCCATGTTCACCAGACTACTTGGAGGTGAGAGTACCCATTCGCTTTAACCCACCACACACGACCTGCAGATTCCCCTGTGGTGGTGTACCCAATTCCTACTGACGAGTGGACAGGATTTGAAGAAACGACCCGGCGAGCTCCAGATGCTGCCGTGTACGAATGTTCGGCACAACGCGTGTTCTAAATTTGAGCTTAAACAACTCGCAAAAATCTATTTAATTCCAGCGTCATAGCCCGAATAGATAAAAATAATTTGGGGAGGGGGAACACTTCACGGCTAAAGTTAATGTCTTAAAATTCGCAACTTTCTCGACAACAGTTTGTGCACGTACGCAGGCCAGCGAATTGTAATGGAGTAAAAGGAGCTACCGCACCCGTAGACCGCTCCCCGTTGCTTCCCCCTCGCACGAGGCGGCAAGAGAAGGCGAGCGAGGTGCAGGTGCAGGTGCGGCGCCGCCCCTCCCCCCCCCCCCGGCATCCTACGGCAGCGCTCCTGGCCCTTGGCGGCGCTTCCCCCCATCGCCGCGACTTCACGGCGCGATGAAAGAAAGGGCTGCGCCCGCTCGCGGCTGGCAACGCTCGCACTCGCTCAGCAGCCGCTCGAGACGCCGGCAGAGAGAGTGCTCCTTGCCGTGCGTCATGCACATCATTTGAAAGGCCTGGCGGGGGCGGTGGTAGGGGAACAAAACAGGGGGGGGGGGGGCAGGGAGAGAGGGAGAGGAAGTCTGTGAACAGGAAGGCAAGCACTGAGCACACTGGCCTTTCAAAGAAGTGTGTATCAAAAAATAAAAGAATCCATCCCACCACGAACCGATATGACCTAAGCACTATGCGCGCGCTTTCTGCGGGAAAATGTCATCGCGCACAAGAAAGCCTCGGCACGAGTAAAAACTGCTCGGCCACCTTGACGTTGTCACTGATTTGTAGGACTTTTGATGCCGACGGCCAGCGCGCTCGACTATTGCCAATCCAAGCCAGAGGTTCGATCTCCCAGCATGGCGCTTGAAACAGCGGCGGCAAGTTTCTTAACCCCCCCCACCCGCCTCCCCTCCCACCGCCCGCAGCTGTGGACCCAGCGGTATAAAGGCGGTGCAGCAACACAGCGTGTCGGCAGGTGGTGGGGTCAAATGTGGGCAGCTCCCGACAACCTTCCGAGATGAGTGGCCGGTGTTGAATGCTAGGTCAGCATATCCCCTTAGAGGGGGCCTCTCTAAAGTGCCCTCCAGTGGAGGAGCTTCTGCCAACAGCGGCATGAGCGCAGCAATTTACAGGGCTGCCCCTTTACCTTGTTTTGCCCTTTCACCCTCGGCGATGCCTGTGTACTTGCAGGCAACAAGCAGCGACTGTGAGAATAATCATTAACATTTACACAAGGCAGATTGGTTGTTCTACGTTGAGATGAAGCACATTAGGAAAGGTGAAACCCTTTTGTTGCTGTAATTACTGGACTTAGGCATTTTTCTTCCCACAAAATAAGAATTGCAAACCTTTAGTGTTAATGTCAAATAATTTGATTAGGGAGGTAAACAGCACTTGCACTGCTGCATCACCTTGCTTGTGGATTTTCTAATTGACCGTTAAGGGTGAGGTAACTTTGGCAGCTGGTACAATAACAATGCACTCCGCCACCTGCTTTAGAAATGCAAATCAATCGGGTATGCACAGCTCAGGTTTGCAATGTCTGGTTTTGAAATTTAACGTTCAATCAGATACAAAATTGACTTGTACCTATATTTACTTTTATCGAAAATGGTCCACGCCAATGCACCGAGTTTGACTACGAACATTGCTTTTTCTGACAATCAGGACCCCAATCTTTTTAGATAACATTTCTTTTGCCAATAACATTCGGCAACCAGGCGACATTATTTTTTAATAAGCGTGACTGCTGATGAGACCAAGAAGGTCGAAACTGGTCCAGAGTTTGTCTCACTTCAACAAATGCTGCTGGATATTATTGTTCCGGAAAGACAGTTGCGTTGAGGAACTAAAAAGATATCATCATTAATTTGGAGACGCAGAACGGAGTTTTGATCGTGCATGCTCTCTTGGAGCATTATGGGTAAAAAAAAAACAGACCAGACACAAATACTGATGATGCTCTGCTTGAGCACCATGGTGGCGAGATGTTAACTACCTCGCCTAGTATACAAGAGGTCGTGGGTTCGATTACGACAGACGCCTGCTGTATATTTGGAGTTTGCATGTCGCCCCCATGGTCATGTGGATTTTACTCCGGGTCATCCGGTTTTTCCCTCCGCAGTGAGAATCAACGTGCGTTTAGAGTATTTGGCTGCAATAAATTCCCATGTGATAAGCCACTTCTCGTTGGGTTATCATTTTTGGCCAGGTCTCTTCTGAAAATGAGCTACTGTAATTACACCAAGTTGCTCAGTGGGCCTTACCTGTTAAAATAAGTAGTTGAGTTTTTCGTTTGCTACAGCTCGTTTTGCAATTCGGCTTGAACACTGAAGGGTATTTACAATGCAAGGCAGAGAGAAACGGGCTGCAGCATCAACTCTGTTTGTACCTCCTTGAACGTGACGAATGCTTTCTGCGACTGATGGAGATAATTTTCCAGTTTCCCTATCTTCATCAGCTGCACAGCTAACTGCGGATGTGCCTGCCGGTAATATTGCCTGCATTTCCACACACACACACATGCGCACGCACACACGTAGCCACATTGTTGCGCAAACTAAGGCAGAAAAAGTGCTGCAGAATGTCACATTTTCAAGAAAATTAATGTTGTATTCTAGTACAGAAAAGTATGTCGGATCCCACATTACCATTGCGATTTACATAATATCTACCGTGAATACACGCACATTTATAAATAGGACTTGACACAAAACAGTTCTATGAATACATACCACTGTGAATATTTTAAATGTTAATATAAGGTAAACGTTCACGTGGTGATACTGGTTAACTGCTGTCAGATTTCTCTCCAACACACCGGTATGCTGAAGCGGTAATAAGCTGGCACGTTTGTTCACGTGACAAATTTTTTTTATCAGCTGCGTCAGGCGGTGGAGGGACGACGACACACATTTCATTTACGAATCATAATGGTCGCAAAATCCTACGCCGTGAGAAAATCCCCGACTGGACAGCACACCTAATGTAACAAAAGCACACCCCCCGTTCTCACCGAAGCACACGCCTGTTGGGGAAACACGTTTTTACTGTTGTCGAATTTTTTTTTCTATTCCACGATGGACCTCTGGCGGCATTGCACCTCGTCACAACAGCATCTCGTGACAACAGCATCTCATCACAACAACATCTCGTGACAACAGCATCTGGTGACAACAGCATCTGGTGACAACAGCATCTCATCACAACAGCATCTCATCGCAACAGCATCTCATCGCAATAGCATTTCTACACAACAGCATCTCATCACAACAGCATCTCGTGACAACAGCATCTCGTGACAACATCATCTCATCGCAACAGCATCTCTACACAACAGCATCTCATCACAACAGCATCTCATCACAACAGCATCTCTACACAACAGCATCTCGTGACAACAGCATCTCATCGCAACAGCATCTCGTCACAACAGCATCTCATCGCAACAGCATCTCATCACAACAGCATCTCATCGCAACAGCATCTCGTGACAACAGCATCTCATCGCAACAGCATCTCATCACAACAGCATCTCATCACAACAGCATCTAATCACAACAGCATCTCTACACAACAGCACCTAATCACAACAGCATATCTACACAACAGCATCTCACGTGCTCTCACATCACTGCGGACCGATGGCTTCAAGCGATGCTTTTGCCACAGTTGACTCGAGAAATCGCTCATGTCATTTCCGAAAATGACAAGCAGGCGATCATCTCATCATCATTTTGCGTTGTTAAAAGAGGTACAAATTGCCGCTGTAGACAAATGCACTGTTCCTAGCGAGGAGACGGGAGCGATGAAATCGCCGCTAGGGTCAAACCATTGATGGCATCCTCAGGAGCGTGAACGATGGCGGCCGGCCGCGGAGGCCTTCACGCGGCAGTGGCTCGGCCGTGACCAACGTCGACGACGCGCGAGTTAGAATGTTGTATTTTGTTGCACGAGAATAGAAAAGCAGCGTATTTTGGGTTTAAACATTGTATTGTCACAAAGCGATATTTTAACTGAATCGCACAACTCATCAATCGCGTGATCACCTGTCGTTACACTGGTGTGGGGGAAGGTGAAGGTTCTGGACTCACTCTCCCAAAGGCACGTGTGTGCCCATATCCAACATAAAACCCAAACCTAAAACCTAAAACCATGTACAGCAGCACTCATGTAGCCGAGCTATCATTACATTCAATCTCACGAGCCAAGCAGGGTTGGGCCTAGCTAGTGCTTGAATTGGTAACCAGCAATTCCATTCCATTAGGAAGCCACTGGAGCTATGCACTGTTAAATATAAATTGGAAACTAGAACTGCTTTTGGCATTTAGTTATCCTTCCCCCACACCTCTGATTAACACGGTTGGCTACGTACTGTGAGAAAGAAGTGCAACATACATATATACATACGACAGAAATCTGTGGCAATTTAAATATATTCTTCTTCTAAAACAAATCGGCAACTTTATCAACGGGCACACGACGGACGACCAAAACATATTTTGCAACAGCAAGAAAAAAACTTACACCAACGGTAATAACTGCAACCAAAACCGAAATCACCTGTAGAAGGGCACGGCCTCCCGTGCAGAACTCAGCGCCTTGCTCCACTGATGGGTGTCAATGTAGGCGCTGCACACGTAGTCGAGCAACTTGAGGTACTGCACGTTGCTGCTGGGGACCTGCGCCGCCGCTGCCTTCTGCAGCATGGCCTCGCACAGCGCCAGAGCCTCCTGCTGACCTGCCGCCACCACCACCACCACCACCACAAGCAGAATTTTGATTGACACTGCAGGAGGAACCCGACGAGCTATAAAGCTCTTTTTACACAGATGTCCAGGAGAGACGGGTCAGAAAGTTACAACAAACAAAAGGAAAACACTATAGGAATACAAAGTTTAGCCAAGGTAAACAAACCACTAAACAACTAAAACTCGTTCTATTTTACCAGGAAAAGCTCACCGAGCTATTAGCTTCGTTTTCAGAAGCGACCCCACCACAAATGATAGCTCAAAGAAGTGGCTTATCAAGCCACGACACACCACGAGCACACGCAGAGAGCCGTGCGCTGGTGTAACCCCCCAAAAGAATCACGCCCACTGACAAAGGGACTTCAAAATATGTTTCCTTACGTGCCGCGAAAGATCAGGATGATGGTTGTATTTTCTTTTACACAATGCGCTACGGCAACACAAAACGAGTGTGTATGGCATTGCTTACTGTGCTAAACGGCGACACATTTTATGCACAGTGATCTTGCAAATAAAGAATGGAAATCTGGCAGCATTGGTTTAACAAGAACGGCTCGGCCTATGAGACCCAGAAGATCAGAATCAGTAGAGGGTTTGCTTCCTTGCTTAAACAAATGTAGCTGGATAACATTGGTCTGCAAAGGTTGATGGATTATAACGTTTTAATTTACACGTGGAAACACAGGAGCTCTGTGTATAGATACATTTACCGATGCTGCTGTAAGCTCAGCTGAGAGCGTGGTTGGCGTTTTGTTACGAAATGGAAAAATGAAGACAACGTACTGACATCCGCGTTTGCTTTATCGATTTTCAACATGAGGCTTCGAATGGCTTCAACGACTTCCTTGTCGCCATTCTCCATGTCTGTATCCTGCAATTAAATCAAATTAATCACAACATACTCTTTGGTTCTTTCGGTAAAGTCACGTAGGTATGAAATAAAATAAATTAAATCACGACGTTTCGGGCGCAACACAAGCGTCCGTCATCAGGTGGGACAACCACAGCAAGAAACAATTGCTGAAGTGGGGATTCAAACTTCAAATCTAGATTTAATCGCAACAAATGACGATTACGGGGGACAGCGGGGAGCAGTGGTTCACGCACCGCGCTATGAACCCAACGACCAGAGGTTTCACTCCTGGCCATGGCTGACGTCGGTGGCAAAAGTTACATCTGAACTGCTCTTGGACAATCCTTGCCACCCCCCGCACTCCCAGCAAACCAACTTCACCTCAACTCGCACCGACCACACGCGGTGAAGTGTGGTCAAATAACCCCCACGGGATTGGGGGAGGCCTTCATCCAGCAATGGATTCAAAAGGGGCTCAAAACTACCACTGTTCATTTTTATTGCATCTCAGGGTCTGCTTTACGATGTTGACCAGGCATAAGAAAGGCTTCATAATGCACTTGTGCAATGAAAATGGGAGGTACACGACAGTTTACTGAAAATCCTGCATATCAGGATCGTGTTGCCATGTGTAGTCCCCCAACACGGCTGTGCCCCTTCGCCCACTGTCGGAGCCGAGAAGCCACGCAGCTCCCCGACGTCAAACCGCACCGCAGAGAGCTTGCGGCACCACGCGCCAGCGCACGCCGGCGCGCGGCCACGGAGATCGCCCGGTGAAAGCGACGTCGCGTGCGGAAACTCACCCCCAGGCCTTGCTCGCAGAGGCTGCACTGGCAGGTGAAATAGTAGCGCCGCAGCAGCTCCTGCCTGCGCGTGCGGCTCGGAGACAGCGTGTCGATGTAGCTGATGCAGAGCTGTGGGCGCGCAGTGGGAAACCATGGGGAAACGATCGCAGGGAGCACAGCAAGTCAACAAGACCTGTTTTTATCCGAGGTGGTTGTATGTTGAACTTCGTTTGCACCGTGCATAGCCAAGCGTGCTAATCGGAGGTGCGCCTGGGAAGGACAACTAAACACAAAAAGAGTGCGTCGCTTCAGTAGCTTCACAATAAAATGTAATTGGTGGTTACCATTTCAAGCACTCAACTAGGCTAAGCCCTGCTTGGCTAACGAGATCAAATGAGATAAGGGCAGACCTCTGGAAGATTTTGCCATAGGCGATGTTGCTACATTCTATCACAGCAAAACCTTTAGGCCCTGTCACTGCTTCCTCAAGCCACGACCTGGCAGAAGGGTCTCCCCCGTCAGAGGTTTGTTTAACCTATAGTTTCCCACGATGGGCAGACGTCTTGGAAATTGTGGGAAAACCCACACTCTATCCCACCCACACGCAGCTGCCGATCTACGAAATGTCCGTGGCACTCATTTATACCGCTAAGTGGACAGAGTGCGGGAGGATTTTTAAAAAGTGCCCATTTTTGTTCAACCGTCTCACCGCGAGAACAAACCGCCGGAGCAAGTCCGGTATTTGTGAATCTTTCCACAATGGCAGCGTGCCATTCGCTACATTGCATAATAAAAAACGACTAAAAAATCCCAAACACATGGCCCATATCCATCCACGTACCTCTTCTCCTGCCGGAATGTCCCGCATTGCTCGCAGCAGCATCGTCGAGCCCTCGAAGACGACCACGCAGCTCGGGTCGCAGCTGTGGTTCAGCAGAGACAAACTGCCAGCCGCACAGACACGCACACACACACACACACGCGGAGAGAACACATGTCACGACTGATACAGGGCTTCCATCCCAGGGATGACGATGCACTCGGATCTTGCTGTTTCCTCCGCTCAAGAGAAACGGCGCACTTCACATTAAGCTAGTCTTGGCCAGCGCTGCCTCCCCCCCCCGCCCCCCACACAAAGTGCCGTTTTCGATTCATTTTAATCTATCGGATAAATCAACGGACCATTTTTTTTGTCGAGTCGCCACTGTATATTTCGCACCGATAAGGACACTAAGGGCATTCTGTTTTGTCTCTTTCTGATATACGGCCTTTCTCTTTATTGTACGACGCACAACGTCGCTTCATTTCTCTCCCCACCCGCACCCCACACTGCCCCCTTTTCACCGCAATTCCTCATCAGAAACAAACCACCGTGCCACCGTTTATCGACACGCTACTTCAAAACGATATTTGAATTCGAGTTCGCAAAAAAAATTGCAAAATACCCTGTGACACTCAGCAAACTATAAAAAATAGATAATGTGTTTATTATTATTATTATGTCGACAATGAGTGGAGAATCCATTGCTCTGCATCGGGAAATATGAGACAGCTGTCATTGTCACTGCTCTCACAATCCTCCTGTACTCAGAGCACTAAAAGTAACCTGATTTTTTACGTAATGAAATGCCAAGATAATGTTAGTTTTTTAATATTCTATATTATTTACATATTCTGGTGACAGAATTACATTGATAGGAACACAAATTGAAATGAGCAATTTTACTTAACCGTCGTTAGTCTTCTGTATGCGTGTCCCGCCCCCTTCGGTGTTGCTATCCATCGTCTTCCAAACGTCTTCTCCCGCAGTTTCAAGTCAATGTTTATTTGTTACACGGAAAATCCCCTTTAGGCAGTTACCCGGTTAGCTTGTGTGGCAACCGCCCATAATAGTTACTGTTGAGGGTGGAGAAGCAGCCAGCCAGGAACCAGCCAGGAAATTATAGGCGAGGACTATTTTGAAATGGTAGTAATTTCCCCAAATATGAAAAGCCAGCGCGTGTGATATTCACTGCTGAAACAAACCTCGGGTAAATTGCGACACCGAGATCTTGAAATTCGCCGTCGCACACCGAAAAACTGTTGCAGGTGATCTGGGAAGGTGAAACAATGTGCAAGGAGCAATGAACACAAAAGCCACTCTCCGTGCGGAACCACCACCCGGGGACACCGCAAGACGATGCAGGCGGCCACCGACAATGTTGGCGGGACATAACGAGCATCGCGGGGAGAACTGCGGCTCATCGCGCTGGCGCCAAACAACACACGCGCTGCCGAGGGAAGGTGCTATCCGATTAATTCTGTGCCTTTCAATGACCTTCTGATGCGCCCCTATTGGGTTTTCCATTAGCACCTTCCCGTCATGTACGCGTTTTCCAGATGGCCACATTTCCATTTGGATTAGGCTGCGAATGACGTGTCCCAAGAATTAAAATTTCAAATAAAACAAAGCACGTTTGCATATTAAATTATCATCATCTGACCAATTTTTTTAAACGTCTTTTCTTAATATTCAACGTTTATTTATTTGTTTCTTTGCTCGCTACCTTTAATGTCATTTTATTGTATTGACAGAACGCCTCGCTTGAAATGGAACATCTATAATTGCATGGGACGGATGTCTCTAAGGATTAGTGTTCGCTTTGCTGGCGGGAGGTCCCGAGTTCGAACCCAACCGCATAACTCAGGTTTTCCCTTGCAACACAACAGAATGCCTCTCATTCTGCCACAGCATTATTAATAAATCATCATCACTCTCATAATCCATATGCCAAGCAGCATTTGCATACAACATACAAAATTCATATTTATGGCCTCACCAAGTATTAAGCACACAACAATTCCACCCCAGGTTAGCCATGGCTTTAAATATGCAAGCGGTAAAGGTGCAGCCCTGCAATTGGTTGCTCACGCCCCTGCTGGAAGAAGGGGCCTCCGCTAGAGGCAGCTCTATAGTATTTCTATCTCGGATTTATTTGGCCTACTCTTCCACAAAAGTCAGACGTTCTGGAAGAGGCGGGATTACCCATCCTTTACCCCACCACACATGACCAGCCGATCGACTAACTCTGTAGCCGTGTATACTCTGCTGGATGATGGGACGTAGCCATGTAGTAGTATATTAGTGCGTTCGCCACCTTCTGCAAAAGTTCGGGGTTGAAATCCACCTGTCATCCTGATTAACATGGCAGGTATAATAATAAGCATAACACTACGATGCACCATGTGCTTCACAATGGATGTTAAAGATCCCCCCGACGAAGTTCGCAAGAGCAGGCATTTGTTTGGCAGCGTTAGGGGGGCCAAGTTCTAAAATGACACTGCCAATTTACGAAATCGGGATAACACATAGCAATCATCGCCCACAAGTGGCAGATGAATTCCCGCTTTCAGGCAGGTGCCGCATCAGCTTGTGCCAAGTCATCTTGTGCCCGCAAAGGCAGTTGCCACTGTGGGTGCCCTTTGAAATGTTTCATTTGAGACGAGAGGTAAAGCACTCCTGGCATCCTGGGAGATTCAAGCCAGATTGCAAATCAAGCATACTACCCCCCACCTTAACACCGCGGCAGCAAGCCACATTTTATTTAAGTAACGTAAAGACACATTTTGGCGTGGAGTTTGCCCACTGGTAAAGGGTCCTGTGGGATAGCGGGCGTGGGTGTGCGTGTCTGCTGCACCTTGCCGAGCAGCTGCATGACGTTATCGGCAGGAAGCAGGCTGCTCCAGTCCAGGTCTTCCCCCTCCAGGTACATTCGCAGTGTGTTGGCAAGCAGTTCCAGGCCGTTCCGCATCTGTTCACTCATCTGGTCAGTATCTGCATGGCACACGCACGGCAAAGTATGCTTCATTTCAGCAAGTTAAAGTTCAACGCCGCATATCCGACCTCGCTGAGCACTCGTATGTTGACAAAAATAATAAGTTAGCGCATTTGGTATTCGGGCCATGAAGAAAGGTGCTATGTTTCACAAAGTCCGCAGTAGTTTCACAGTAGGGTGGGGGGGGCAATATTGATGTGCATAAACCCAATTGTCCAGTGCGAGCAATCACAACCAACCACTCCATACTCTATTCAAGGTTTTTGTCCGCTGTCAGGGTCAGGTCATGGTCTCAAAAAAAATCAAACTTGCATTTTAGAAAGGGTAAAATGTTCTGCTCGTATTTGTTGTATTGATTAGCCCCATTCTGGAGTTAGAAGTGGAATGACAAACTTATTTCCATCAATCAATAGTTGTGTGCTACGTTCACGGGTGAGTAGTTATGTAGGCGGGGAGGTATGCATGTAGGCAGACAGCCAGGTACGGAGATAATTAGAAATGTAACAGCCAAGGAGACATAATCCAAATAACATTAGTCAAATCTTCACTTAAAGCTTTCGTGATTGCAGGAATTCATATTTTTGGGGTCTTTCGGTAAAGTCAAGTATATAGAAATGTTTTAATAAAAATAATAATACAAATTATCACAATATCACTATTGATAACCACGTAGATAGAAAAATAATACAAATAATCACAATATCACTAGTGATAATAATACAAATAATCACAATATCACTAGTGATATTGTGATTATTTGTATTATTTTTCTATCTACGTGGCTTTACTGAAAGACCCAAAGAATACACATTAGTTAAACAAACAAAGGCGATGAAGGAAGAGAAATAAGGCGCAGTGCACCACTTACGAGATTGCAGTTGCTGTAGTGAGTAGAACTCCTCTGATGGGCATGGCTTTGAATTCAGCCGAGCCTGAATAAAAAAAACTAATTAAGTTTTCACATTTTAATTACTTGTACTGATTCGAATGTTGGCATAAAGATTAGTTGCTCGTATGCAAAAGTACACCAGCACGTAACCAGTGAATTTAGTCGTTTTTGAAAAACCCCAAACTACATTTACATATTTGATTTAAAGCTTTCGTGACTGCAGGGATTCATATTCTTGGTTCTTTCGGTAAAGTCACGTAGAAGGGAAATAATAATAAAATAATACAAATATAAAACGATAAAAATTCTCACGACGTTTCGACTGCAACACAAGCAATTTGAGAAGGAATTTAATTGTTGGGTGTATAATAAAACAATATTTTTTTTCCCCCCGATGGATAATGGTTGTAGTGTGTGAATTAATCAATTGCCTTGAGTCTATATCTGTTCACAACCTGAAGACAGGATCACAATAATGCTTGACTTAGCATTAGACGAGAGAAAAATAATGATCCAGCAAAACTTATTACCAGCTTGATGCAAAGTGCAATTTCATCATCATCATCAGCAGCGATGATCAATCCACTGCTGAATGAAGGCCTTCCCATCCCACTGACAGCCCTCATCACCCTTGTGATATAATAATCCACTGAGCACATGCACACAAGCCGATTTCATCACTCCATCTCCTCGTGGTCGGTTTCTTGGCCGCATTACATTCCGTTCCTTGACTGCCACTCCGTTATCATTCGTGTCTATTGGTCACCATTTCTTCTCTGTGATGTGTTCTGCCCATGCCCGTGTACTTTGATTTACAGTTTCAATATCGTAATTAACCCGTGTGTGTTCTCCCAAAGCGTGCGTTCACCCTTCTGTCTTTCAAAGTAATTCCAAAGTGCAATGTCGTAATAAAACATTCAGTTTGTTACCAAATGCATGCTCACTAAATTGTCAATGTATATTTTTTTCACTCTCACACCCCACGACTGCCCAGCTTGCTACGGCTCTGTAGCATGAAAAAAGAACACAATCAATACTGATTTTCAGTACTAAAAGAACAAGCAGGTTGATCATAACGTCACCAGAAATTTAATCGACTTATAATTTGTCTGCTTACATATTGCGTGCAACAGATTCAAATCGAACGTCAATTCTTGCACGCGCCATTTGCTGCCAAACGTCGGGAAGTAATCCGATAATTTTAACAAGCAATAAAAACCGGACTAAATACCGTAACCCCTTCCGCACAACCCACGTCACAGAGACGTGTTTTGTGCGATCCGTGTTGTTGTTGTTGTTTTCTCGGGGCCATCCCCGCACGACGGCGAGCGCGCCGGTGCCCGGCGCTCACCAGCTTGAAGAGAATCCGTGCCACCAGGCGCACCATGTCCGTAGGGATGTTTGGAGCGACTTTCTTGAGGCAGCGGCATTCAGATTTGTGCTCTGTCCAAGCGCCTTTCTGAAACCAGGAAACAAAACATCAACACGTGGCGATCCTGGCCAGCTGGCTTAAAAAAAACGTAATAAACTCAAAAATTACCACAGACGCGACCGAATGCCTTAGTGATTGAATTACGCAGTGCGACGTTAAGCCATTGTAGTCGTCGACACAACAGGGAAAGGTGCAGCCCTGCAATTGCTTGCTGGTGGAAAGGCCTCGATTAGAGGGAGCTCGAGAGAACCACTGGAGCACGTTGACAGACTTCCACGCTGGCCAGATGCCTTGCAGAGGCCGGGAGGACCCACACTCTACACTGGTATTCGGTGGCGTAAAGTGTGCATAGTATTTAATAATGGACAGGTGGCCATACAACACAATCTATTAATCACACAAACTCTCAAATGAAGGCCTCGTGATTAGCAGACCTCAACAGTGGTATGTAGCTCCTGGATACGAGGTACTTTAATTGCAAATTACTTGGGATATTTTTGTTTAGTAAAGCGCAAACCAAAAACCTATGGACATTACATATTCCAGGCTACAAAGTACCACAAAGTTGTAATAAAAATCTACAATACTTTAATTGTCAATTATATGCATGAAAATATTCCAATTAAATATGAAACTAGAATAATAAGTAATGATTTCACAAAACTAAATGTGGTAAACTTTTTTTTTATTACAAGGCCAACTGAAAATAACCAATTTTATTATTATTTTATCTCAAAATTACAAATTAAGTTACAATCTGGCAAAGTGAATTCAGCAGACATTGGGACTTTATATAGTTCCGACATTAAAAATGCCAAATGGTATATCGTATTTTGCGGGAACGCTGAATGTGTGTGTGATTCATGTGCGACTGCCAAAAAAATGTGAGTCTCAACAATTTCTAAACCATTTGTGCCTTTACAGCACAAATGCCCAAGATTGATATATAATAGATGCCCTTTATACTGACCAAGGCCGTCACATAATGGTGAAAAATACAGCCTTGATCATTTTAATAAACTTGTCGTTTTCCTTTTTTACAAAGCGTATTGGTCACTGGGTACATAAGGAAAAGTGCTTTCCTCATTCCATATCTCGTAACGCCGAGCATTCTACCCTGGCCGAGTTTTCACCCAAATAGCTGAAAAACGCAGGTGATTTTCAATGGCAACAGAGAGGCGGCCCTCATCACGCCCACTGTGTTATTTTCCATGCTATCCCATTGATGGCTGGAATTTTTTGTTTAGTTTGCGTAATCTTTGTGTTGACCGTTTGTTGAGCCATTGCCACAATCAAAGGGGGGGGGGGGGAGACGTTTGGACGAGGACAGCTGTGCATCTGTGCATACTGCTGAAAAAATTGGCTTACATGACCACCCCCGATGTGCAGCGATGTAACCGAATGTGTTTTACACTGCGAAAAAACATAATCTGCAAGGACAAAGCACACCCATCACATTGCACAGCGGTCGGTGTAAAATAGCTTCTTCCATTCAAGTCAGCCTACGTGGCAGCGGTGGGCAAATTGCAGCACGTGGGCCGCATGCGGCCTGTTGTAAGCGTATTTACGGTAATGCGTAGGTCATGATTAGTGCACAAGCACGATTTCAAGCTTGCGGCCCACTATCTGCTACACAGCAGCAGGGGTGTAAAGTTTCACCGCCCTCACAATTCAATGAATTGTCGCGCCTCCGGGTTGCGAGTAGATTTATTGTAACACTGTGATGAATGTAACGGCCTCTCGTGGCTGGAGGTCACATAAACCTGTCGCATTAAGCATGTCGTCATGAGTCACCATCAATCCACTGCTGGATAAAATCCTCCAAGCTATTGCCATCTCTCAGTTCTGCGATGTAACAATCCATCTAACACCTCCACACAATCTGATTTCAACACTCCCCTCTCTGGATCTACATACACCGAGACGATTTTTCTCCCATGGCTGCCATTCTGTCGTTGAGCCCATTTGACCACCAACCCTCCTAGCGATGTGTCCTTCCCATGCCCAATTACTAGGTATAATAAAACATCAACGAATGAAGAAACACCAGCTCCTTACACTCGTGATTCGATGCATGCAATGTGAGCTTTTGAATCCTTTTTTTATTGATGCAGCACTACGGCTCTAATACATACCAACGTGGGCATGTTGTGTGTAGGTCAGTCTTAGAATCAATGCTGGGACCCACGAGACCGACAGCCCCCAATGCCCAGACCAAGGCTGGGATTTAGCTTGAGGCCAGTGTCAAGGCCGGGTGCCCTTTTCCACTGGCACATCCGTGCCGTACGTGGGCCGTGCCGGAGCAGGCCAGAGCTGGTAACGAGGGTTGTTTTTCCACTGTAGAAGCCAAGCTGTTCCGCCGACGTCGTCACATGTAACGTTATGACCATGTGCCGCACGTAGATGACGCCACGATATTTTATCTTCCTCACAGGGTTCTGACGTCACAATCAATGAAACACATCATTAGCTCCACCGCCCCTGGCTCTGCTTGGGCCCGAGCCAGATTCAGAGGTCTTCCCAGGCCGGCGTGCATCACGGTTTTGCCACGGCTCAGGTTGCATGTGCCACTGGAAAAGCCGATATAAGCGAAGTCCTCTGGACCGTGGTCACACACCCAAACGAGACTTGAAGCCGAGGACTAGTCCCAAGGATCCAAGACTGGTGTAGGTGGACTTGGACTTGTTAGTTTGGGTCGTGATACCTGGCAGGATGCATTGCAGTAGTAGGCAAACTTGCAGTGCGAGCATCGCAGCAAGCGGCCGTCTTTCCTGCAGAAGAGAATCGCAGAATGTTCAGCCAAATATCATTGTACAACAGCATCCGCATCGCTGGATCATTAATACATTTACAATTGTCCTAATTAATGTATTGTAATTAGAGGCCATTGCAGTTTTGTTTCGAGTAATTGCTATGCACAATTTCAGATATTGTTGTTGACATATCATTTTACCACGCGAAATGTTTTTAAAATAAATTATGTGATGTCATTGAAAATACCGTGTCCACTTCTGTATGAAGTAGTAACAACGAATTCAAACGTTTAGTAACATGTTAGAGCAGCAGACATCTGGTGTTCGCTCGATGCATCGCGGATCTCATTAACATATAACACATTCGCCAAAACTACTTTAAGAGAACATTTATGGAATAAATGACGTTTCAGTCAACGCCCCTTCTTCACAGCACATAAATCACGGTTCAAATAACGTGTGCCATGAAAAAGGGGCAGTGCCCAAAACGTCGCCGATATATTGTTTCTAGTAAGACAGTGACAATGGGCATTGTGTCAAGCTATTACAGCGCCACTGCCAAACGCAGCATCACCAAATAATGAGTTTTGTCAACATTCGTGGTGCCTCTTGTTCAATGTTCTGCAGTGTTGGGAAGGGACTCACCACGCGTGCCAGCGTTTCATAGGACGTCTGTATAGAGCTAACACACGTTGTGTATAGAGACAACACAAGTTATGTATAGAGCCAACACAAGTTGTGCATAGCAACACAAGTTGTGTAAAGATCCCCCGTGTAGCCTTGACAGACTGCTGGGGCAAGTGCTGTTAGCGAGCACCTATGAAGGCCGGCACTGTGGCACACGAGGGGGTGGGTGGCCAGCAGCACGCCCGGCCACCTTTGTCTCCCCAGTGGCGATGTTTACACACCGCACGGGCTACTCATTCTGAGGCTGAGTCGACCTAGGGGAGGCGAACGACCGGTCCAGATAATAATCGTCACCGGCGTTGGCCGTGAGCGGGAATCGAACTCCGCTGGCCGTGGCCGAAGCGCTGCGGTTGGGCACCGCACTCACGTACCTCGCCAGGCAGTGGTCGCACACCGTGTCGTGGCTCCCCTTCACCACCACGCAGGCGTAGGGCTTCGAGGAGTAGATCAGTGCCCCGGGGTGCACCGCTCTCGTCGCCCGCAGCCCCTGGCCCTTGCCTCCGAGGCACGAGCACCGCTCCATGCTGCACATGCTCGCCCACTGTAGCGCACTGTAGCGCACTGTCCGTCAGCTGTGCCCGGGCGCCACGTGGGTAGCACGTGGCGCCTGATGAGAATGAGGCGTGTGGGGTGGGCGGCGTGGGGGGGGGACGTCGCGCGTGACGTCATCACGCTCGGCGACGTCATCACGCTCGGCGTGTGGCCGAAGAGGTCGTGACGTCATCACGCTCATCCAGTCCCTGCGTCAGCGTGCCGGCGTCGTTAAGCTCAATCGCTCCTTCAGCGTGTTGCTGTTTTGGACGTGACGTTATCACGTTGAGCTGTCCCCTTAGCGTGTTGCTGTTTGGGGCGTGACGTCATCACGTTGAACTGTCCCCTGACCGTGTTGCTGTTTGGGACGTGACGTCATCACGTTGAGCTGTCCCCTGAGCGTGTTGCTGTTTGCGACGTGACGTCATCACGTCGAGCCGTTCTTTGATAGTGTTGCTCAAGTGACGTGACGTCATCACGTCGAGCTGTTCTTTGACAGCGTTTGCTCTGAGTGACGTCATCACGTCGAGTCACGCTGGCTGCTTTCCCGCGCTCTGTGGACCAGAGGCCACTTGTCAGCATCTTAAGAGGCAGCTCTGCCGTGACTACCACGTGACGCCGTGACTACCACGTGACGCCGTGACTACCACGTGACTACCACGTGACGCCGTGACTACCACGTGACGCCGTGACTAC
>CM025640.2:1221474-1239790 GCA_014621495.2 Entosphenus tridentatus
CGTGACTACCACGTGACGCCGTGACTACCACGTGACGCCGTGACTACCATGCCACTGGTAATTCCGTGACTACCACGTGACCACCACGCCACTGGTAATTCCGTGACGACCACGCCACCGGTGACGCCGTTTTGCGAGAGATCCGAAAGGATTCGTCTCGTGACTTCATGCCGACAGCACAATCGGGATAGAAAGTGGTGGGGTAGATAATAATAATAGTTCAATTTGTAACGCGCGCAAATTTGCAGACGTAGTGGCCGCAACTCAGAGGCGCGGAGCCAAGCTCAGAGTCGCTCAAAAGCGTGGTTGTAGAGGTGAGTTTTTAAGTGTCTCTTGAAGGAGGCGATTGAGGTGATGCTGCGAATGTGCAGAGGGATATCGTTCCAGACTGTTGGGGCTGCCACCGAAAAGCGGCGCATAGACATGACCATCCTGGATCTTGGTATCAAGAGGAGGTCGTGAGTCGCGCTGCGCAGGCATCTGCCGTGTGCTGAGCTGCAAGTTGTCAATAATGAAGAAAGGTACGGCGGGCAGGCGGATATGAAGGCATTGTGGCAGAGGCAGGCGGTCTTGTGTGTGACCCTACTAGTGATGGGTAGCCAGTTGAGAGCACGGAGACAAGCGAGTGAGTCGAGACGGGGATGAGTGTGGGCAATGACGACGCGTGCCAGGTTGTTTTGTAGTCTTTGAAGTTTCTTTAGGTTGCCAGCGGAGGTCCGGACTAGGACGGAGTTACAATAGTCAAGGCGAGACCCAACTATGCAACATGCCAATGTGTTGGCAATTTCAGTAGAGATGAGAGGACGTATGTGTCTAAGAGCCTTCAGGTGAAAGTTACATGAGCTGATGATATGGTTGGTTTGACGGTCGAAGGATAAAGTTGAATCTAGGATGACACCGAGGTAGCTGAAGTGGTCGGTGAACTTGATGCTGTGACCGAAGATGTGTGTGTGTGTTGGGAGTGCTGCTGAATTGAGACGTTGCTTGGTACCTAACATGATGGCCACTGACTTTTTCGGATTAAGGGCTAGGTTGTGTGCAGTGAACCATTGTTGCATGGCGGTGGTACATTCCGAGAGCCTCTCGAATCCAGATGCATTGCTAGAATCGATGGCGGTGAATAGAATCGTGTCATCCGCGTATGAGTGATGCTTAACACCGAAGCTTGCAATGAGCCGGCCGATCGGGGAAGTGTAGGCTGTGAAGAGCAGGGGACCTAGAACAGAGCCCTGGGGAACCCCGCATAATGCTGTTGTTTCAGGCGATGTGGACATGCCCACCTTGACTGAAGATTGCCGATCAGAAAGGTACGAAACTATCCACTTGAGTGCTGAGCCGCATATACCGAAGTCGGATTTCAGGAGGGAAGTAAGGAGCGAATGGTTGATGGTGTCGAAGGCTGACGAAATGTCCAGACTTAAAAGTGCAACAGTTGAGCCGGAATCAATGATCGTTAAAATGTCATCGAGCACTCTAGTGAGTGCTGTTTCTGTGGAATAGTTTTGACGGTAAGCTGACTGGAAGCAGCAGTAGTTTGCGGAGGAGGTGATGTGTGGTTTTAGCTGGGCGAGGGCTAGTCGTTCAAGGAGTTTAGAGAGGTTCGAGAGGTTAGTGATGGGACGATAACTAGATGGGTCATCCGGATCTAGACTTGTTCTTTTCAACAAGGGAGAAACCAGGCCGGTTTTGAGGTTGGACGGAAAACACCCCGAAGAGAAGGAGGCATTTGCGATGTTCCTGATCATGATGGCGAGTTCCGGAGCACATTGCTTGAACAAGGAACCTGGGAGCACGTCGAGTGGAGATGACTTCAAATGAAGTGATTCAATTAAAGAGAAAACGTCTTTTGTAGACACCGGCTTTAGCGTAATTAGAAGAGTGTCTGGGTTAGTGCTTACAATTTTAGGTACCATGAGCGGGGTACAATGGTGCGATGTGTCGGTAGACGTGCACGAGTTTGCGATGGTGATTAGCTTGTTGGTGAAGTAAGTATTAAAAGAGGTGGCAAGTTTCAGTGATGCAAGGGGATCGCTAAGGTGAGGGACCATGGTGCTACCAGGATGTAGAAGATCTTTGAGGGTTTTCCATAGAATGCGCGGTTTTCCGGTTGCTTTTTTGATGCGTTCCTCAATGTAGGAGGAACGTGAGACTAGGATCAGTTTGTTAGTTTTCCTGCAGGCGACTCTGTAAGCGAGTCGATCGGCAGGTAGACCACTGCGGGATGCGATACTTTCAAGGCGCCTCCTGGTTCGCTTAGCAATGATGGCATCTCTTGAGAGCCAGTGAGTGTCGTGGGAAGACTGCCTAGCAGTTCGTGATTTTAATGGAGCTAGTTTGTCCAGCGCCGCCCTCATGTCAGCTTCTAGTTGGAGAGCGCAGACGGTTGGATCCGATGATGGGGATAACATTGAAAGCGAATTTGCAAGGAGGTGACGAAAAGCAGAAAATTCGATACCCTTAAAATTACGCAAGTTGCGGGTGAATTTGATGGTGATTGGCTTGGGAAATTGGAGGGTAGAAAGTATGAGGCGGTGGTCGGAGTAACCAGTTTGGAAAACTCCCAGTGCAGTGATACGTCGGTGCTGGTCAGGTTCCAGAACCAGGTCGAGCATGCTCTCAACGTTTGTTGACGAAGCTCTGGTGGGGCCTGAGTTTGTGATGACCAGGTTATGGCAGGCCAAAGTTGACTCAAGGTGACTATCGATGGAGGCTGGGGTATTGCCAGGGCAATTAAAGTCACCTGTAAGCACGAGCCTGCGAGATGGGTTAGGAATCCGATATAGGAATTCCGAAAGCTCATTTAAGAAGGTGTTGATGCTGCCATCTGGAGGGCGATAGATGGCAATGATGGAAAAGCACTCCTTGTTACTAGTGAGGGATACAGACTGGACCTCGAAGGTGGCGGGAGCCATTGGTAGATAGAGCTCTTTAATTTTCAAGTGAGCATTGTAAACGACCGCTAAGCCACCACCCCGCTGGTTAGAAGAACAAAAACCCACTCACGAGCAGATAAAATTTCACAAAGCACGTGCCAAATTATATCACCTTAACCCCACCCCCCCAGAGCTAATCATTACCCAGCAGGAGGGTAGCGGTAGCCACGCAGCTCGTACAATAACCTACGATTTAGGACCATTTTATTTTATTGCGATTCACAAACCTGACGTTTTTATTTACTAAAGGAATGCACAGCCAGCTTTGTTTAAAAAAAAAATCTGATTTGTATATCAATCTTGATTTGAGTTGTATATCAAGTTGAATTCCAATCCAGTCAATTGCTATGCCGAGCAAATAGGCACAAACCAAGACTATGGTCTCAATGTGCTCTTACCTGCTTTCAAGGCAATCAATCACAATGTGCAGGGAAAAACAAATTAAGCTGCACGGCCAAAGTGACCTTTCGACATTTCCTGGCAGCAAAGCAACATGGCATACACACACCCATTTCACCTTCAATAAGGAACATCAGAACATAAATGAGCATTTGGCATGTGAATGGAAACTAAGCACCACAAGAACTACCCATGAATGTGAAGAGATAATACTAAAAATGTCTGCATAGATTTCAGAATCCATTGCTGTGCTGCCATGTGTCTTGCCCACGTGACAGCACCTGGCATTCCCAGGTAGGTTCCCATCCAAGCACGAACCAGGCTCTGACCTGCTTAGCATCCAGGATCTGTCAATACTGGAACACATCCAGGGAGATTTTTCATTCTGGGTGATTGGACCTTGAAAGTGAATACGTCGTCATTCAAGCCTTGCTACCCATCTTTGAACCAATTTCCAGAGTTTGACACAGTAATGAGAAAAAAACAATATTAGTGTAGAAACACGATTATGTTTTGGGGCTTTTATTTAAGCTTCATAAAAACAAGTTGTGAAAAACAATACAGTTCAACAAGCAAGGTCCTCGCCTTTATAATGTAATGTACAGTCTTACTTTGGTACTCAAAAGTATGACACTAGATTTTTGCAGTCATTAGACCATGATAGGGGTATGCCACTCTTCCATTAATGGAAAACTCTTCCAAGTTTTTGTAAGCATATCTGACAATAATTCTCGCACAATTCATGTATGCATTACTGAAGCGTGCAGTATAAACATAATTTCCCATTAGGTAAAGTTGATACGTTTACATACCACATTCTGGAGATGCATATCTCTGTACTATAAACTAAAAAGCAGTCATTTTATTACAATACTAAAATTAATTAATCCAACTCGTATACGAGGGAAATGAGTCACTTAATCACGCTCATTGTTGACAGAAAATGCGCATATCGTTCAGTGTAAAAATGACCAACAATGACAAAAATTAACTTTTTGTGCAATTTTGTCATTAAATGACAAAAAGACTAAGAAAGTTTCACCCTCGAATAAAATGTAAAACAGGCTCAATTAAACAAACGTAATACAATCAAATACTATGCATAGAGCAGGTATTGATGAAACATATTCTGTCCAGTAAAAAATGTAAATGGGCAGGCCAAAATACCATTTTGTTGATATTAATGCAGACATGAACCAGTACCAGACTGCATAATCCTAGTGGCCACATTCGTCAACATTTAGTCTACCGGCAAACAAGATTTAGTGAAACACCAAACGGGATAAGGGTGCTAGAATGCACTTCAAATTATATTACTAACACCCCAAGGATAAAAATTGGGGTTAGAGACCACCAATGGCCAACTATTCGGAAACAATGAACATAACTTACAGCCTCGTGAATCCAATGCTGGATGAGAGGCCTTCCCATATCATATCGGTCATGGGGGGGGGGGGTTGTTTAATCATTCAGCACAAATATCTGCCAATGTATCTTGAATTTCAATCAGAAGAGAGCCCGTTGAGATTTACACGTCTCTTTTAAAATTGGAGACCTGGATGACATGGGTATAGGTTAGATTGTTCCTCTATTTAAAATAACAGGATATCTGCTGAACTAGGATCTCCTTTTGCAAAGAGACCCACGTAAAACACAGGACCACTTCAAACGAAGACAGCAGAAAATAATGTCAAACTGACAGATGTATTTGTCCTCAGTCTAAATTGCATTATGTACAAAACATTTGCGGAGGCAACTATTGATTAGTAAACAATGTAATCTTGACCAATGTAGGCCCTGAAGACTGGAAGCTGGGCACCGAGGAATATCAGCAACTACAGACTGTTAGAGGAATATGGCTGCTAGGTTTACGCGTATTATAGCGTTACGTTCAAAAGCTATTGCTCACATCACAGTACTATCACGTGGCCTTGAACTGGAAGCAATCAATTCTTCTGGGTTGGTCTTCAGCTCCAAGCCTTTGGTCTGTCTCATTGATCCTGATTAGGCTGAGAAAAGGAAAGTGGGTTATTTTACAATTTCCCTACGTACCCATTCTTACAGTTACATTTTCCTCCACCTTTATGTAAGTTATTTCACATCAGCGATCAGACGCAGTGCACAGGAAATTATATAAAAAAAGCATTGCACAAATTCCAAAAAACTGGATCAGTTTTTGCAATGCTAGCAACACAACTGTAAAAGGATGCTTTGGCGAAAGCATAAATTAAATAACAGCAGTCTTTGAGAATGTGCATTTCAAAATACACGGATAACCATGCTCACGACATGCATTAAATATAATTTTAGAATTATGCAATATATAGAGAGTATGCTAACAGTTTACATTTAGTTTAAATGGGGTGGATAAAACTTTACAAATGAGTCAAAATAAAATGAGAAATAATACAAATGACATTGTAAGATCAACACAAACAATACTTCTAGAATCAAACTGAGAGCCCAGATCATAATTCAGCAAATCGTAAGGTGAGGGGGGGGGATCATTATATGAATACATACTGCAAGATTTAACAATCGTGTGGTATGTGCAATGATTAGTTATTACATTTAAAATCTAATTCTTGAATTTATATATAAACATCCTTTGAGTTAGTGTTATACAGCAGTTACATAAATAGATAAAAAAAATAAAGCACATTACAGCACTCTCAAACAAGGCACTGATTTGCTGCCTTGATCTGAAATGTTTCAGATGTTATCAGATAAAACAAAACCTGCACAAAGAGACCACAAGGTTAAAGCAAAAAGGACGATGTAGTTTTGCAATGTGGAAAACCTATACTACTGTCAACAAAGTCTAACGGTGAGTAATCCATTAGCAACAAGGCTTATTGTAAACTATTCCGAGCTGCCAGGGTCAAGGTTAAGAGAATTTAAAACTATTCTGCACTCTTGGCTGATGAAATATCCATTTGATTGGATATAACTCAAATATAGTTAATTAAAAGTTTAAACATGAATATAAATACAAATGCCTCTAGGCAGTGTTTACATCGTATTATTTTTATTTGAATGCTTGTTACCTTTATGCATTTTTTATTGTCACGTAAACATTTGAAGTGTAATTAAGGCTCAGCAATAAAAAATAAAATAACAAAAACATAAATCTAATTATATATAGCCATTTACCCAAAAACAACCAGGAGTGCAGACTTTCCAGAACAAGATGATGTTGTTGCATTCAGGTTTACAGTTACTCGAAAACGATGATGAATATACAGCAGGTTGCGTCTCCTGCATCGGATCGGGCACCAGAGAGGGTTGTGGTTACCCACAGGGCGACTCACGGAGCAGGTCGGATTTGGGTCGGTCTGAAGAGATGTTTTTACGGCTTGCGGTTTCGTATGCGGGTCGGGTCATTTTCATCGCGGGTCACCCACGATCAACGTAATTTTTTTGTTCTAGCTAGAAACAGGGTAGCGGTGCTACGTTCCACGCCGTTTTAGTTTTGCCTCCGGTCACCCTCGCAGAGGCGGCTTTTGGCTAGCCGTCGAAGACGGTCAATGCATCGCACGGCGCTCTCAGATGCGCTTCTGCGGCCGTCTGGAACGCTCTTCCTTTACTAGATTAGGAAGCCACTGGAGAGCGATGCACTTTTAAATCTAGATTGAAAACTCATTTCTTTAGAACTGCTTTGTGTTTAGTTTGTTGTCCTTCCCCCACACCTCCGATTAGTGGTTGGCTATGTACGGTGCGAAAGAAGTTCAACATGCGTGCAGTGCGGGCGGAACCACGGCATGGCACACGTGCCCGAGCATGTGGTCGCATATGAGGGGATGGGCTGTGGGAAGTTCGGAACTTGTACGCCACTCTTAGACAGTGTTAAGTCAGCTGAAACTTACCTACACAGCAATTTGACAAGAACAACTTTCATACAAAAATCATCTGGTTAGACTCATAGCTATATTAGATACACACACATATAAAGAAACATAAAAACACATAAAAACAGATATATAAACACAAGATATGCACACAGACATGTAGATGGAGATACAGATACATAAATCCAGACACATTGATGTACACACACACATACACACATAGAAACGCATAGATACACGTCATCCACTATGTACTATGAGCAGAGTGAGTGACTGTCATATGGTTAAATGTTTTCTAGAATTCATATTTAGCACAGGCCTTTTAAGGTTTAATGGAAGTTTTATAACATTGCAAGGATAATAAAATTATCCTAACATAGATGTAGATCATTGAGAAAATGTGTGGGTTGCGAGTCTTATGAAAGCTGGTTTGGTTGCGGGTTCAGGTTGGATCAGAATAATTGCAGGTCGGATTTTGGGTCAAAAAGCGAGACCCGTGCAGAATTCTATAACAGGTGCGTTTTTCAAACATTACATACTTAATATAAAGCATCCTCAGGTTATCACTTACAATTGTTAATTCCGTTAAAATTATATCATTGCATAATCTTTAACAGCAATGGTGTGAAAATAAAATTGAGGCCGACAGTCGTGCAGATACTTGGGAGAAAGGGGTAATGCATCTTGTAAACATTGAGCCAAAAAAAAAGGTGACTTGATAGTGATATTTCATTCCTTACTTTGTATTTGGACAAGGAAAGGCAGAGCAGCCACCACATTGTTTGACTGTTGTGAAACTAATGATTATAAATGACCTTGCTGTACCCATTGCAGCAATGCCTTTTGGGTGCTAGTGTGAAACAAAAGAACAAATCGAAAAAGTTATAGGACTGCGGCAAGAGAAACCTGCATAGACCTCTGTGTAGGGACATACAATATGCAAGACAAAGATCCCACTCATAGCCTTAACATACTTAATCGGTGAATGATTTTAGCGAGCACCGAAGAAAGCCAGCAGAGCACAAGGGGTCGGGGGGGGGCAAATTCATGCCAGGCCGCAATTGTCTGCCGAGTTACGATGTTGACACATCACACCAGGGACTCAATTCAGGCCGAGTCAACCTAGGGGAGACCCAGGATCAGTTCAGATAATCGTCACTGGTGCCGGCCGTGGGTGGGAATCAAACTCGGGTTGCTGGGTTTGTAGTGCAGCGCGTTAACCGGAACCCTGGTGTGCTGCGCCCTAACCGCTGCACTACCGCTCCCTTACACAACTTGTACATATACAAAGATACGCGCACAGCTTGCATAAATATGTTCACCTAATAAACACCCAGCACACATTCCCAGCGTAACGTTCCTAACCCCACAAACTGTCAAACTGTGAAAAATGCAGGATGCCACTGGGAGAACAGAGAAACATAAATTGGCACAAACTGTATAGTATAGAGCAGCACGGCACACTGGTGTGGTGCTCCTCTTAAATAGGACTATTGTGAGATATTGGGTGTTACCAAATCATAATGTCGCAATGCGTGTGTATGGTTAACGTATTACTATACTTAACAAACACTATGTGGATGCTTGAACTCTGTTAAATGGAACTGGATTTGTCTTGCTATATATACAATTACCAAAAAATATTATTGCCGCATATTTCTATCACCAATGAAATACATCTTAATGCCTATGACCTCTCTGAATTCTGCTAGGGATTAATCTGACCGTTAAGCTGTATTGAGCAAGTTCACTGCTTTAGATAAATTGGTAGAAGACACAAGCGCAACAGGAAGCGTTAAGGGGGAATAAGCAAACGAAGCTCTTAACATCCTCATGGAAGAAAGGAATTCATTATGGCAATAATGGACAAGTCGGGGTGCGTTGTGTGAACATGCAGATCAGCATGCAGGTTGGAATTAACTCAAGCTCACAATCAAAAGCAGATGCTTCACATCAGAACAGAAAGCAAAAGAAGACAATAAATCAAACGATTAGGGTCAAAACGATTGTATTTCGGTGTCATGTAAAATCGGAAAAACAGGGATAGACAACGGACGTACATAACATGCACAATTAGTTTGGTGCAAAAAACGGGGAAAAACAAGTCCAGCATTGTGTTAGAAACAACGCTTGTGCCTCCATGCCAGACTGCTGTCTTCAACAATGTTACATGCCGTCAGGATTTATGTGGAGGGAGAAAACAAATGTGATTCGCTCCAAGTGTCAACCTTTATAAATGTATTTGCAATTCAATGAAACTGAACTCGGCAGGGAAAAAGTAAATTTTGACGGTGTAAATAATCATATTGCTGGAACAAGTGGCAATTTTTAAGTCAGCAATCTGGCAAATGACAACATCAGAACCACAACTCCACAAAACGTGAACATAGGCCCAACGATGACACACAAGTGAAATGACATGCTTCTAACTCGGAGTTGGAAACGAAATGCTTTGGTATTTAAAGTAGACGAAGGAAAGCAGGAGGGAGGGATACCACAACCTAAATAAAATCATTGTGCAACTTAATAAGTCATGCCCCATTCACGATTACAATTATTAATTTCCGTTTTCATAAACGTCAGGATGATTCTGAAATATCGGAGTGTAAATACGCTTGCTGCGATTGCTAATTTGCATTTCTCTCTTGTAAATAAAACTTGCATGAGACTAAAAGTACAAAAAATGCTTTCTAAAAAACACACACATTTACACAAGCGCAGCCATGCTCCCGTTTCAAGTGATCTGCTAAAAACACGAAAAACAATGGGCCCTTTTGACACGACAATTATTTCCAGCTCATCACTCCTGCTGACAGCTCATGATAACACACACTAGTCACGCTGGTAGCAAGGTTTTTATGCGTAAAAATAATCATTTAAATTTAGAATACAAGTGACACACCGCGTTAATTAACGTTTAAGAAGCAATGAAACGTTATCTTCAAGCAGGACGTAATTATATTTAATGGGATGATAAGAGATTAAAAACAATCGTTGGCCCCAATGGAATGCTAATCATTTCCTTATTAATTAACATATTTCCATCATCAGCTGCTAAAATTTAATTATTTACAAGTTATGAAACCTATAACCTCTAGAAATGCATGTGAGATTTAACCACTTCCCCTTTGAAAGGAATGTGTTTAATCAAGAGGCAGATGGCAACTACGAAAATAACCAACGATAATATAAGAATTGCGGAATTGCATAATACTTCAAATCTATTCAGTACATTCCATATAAATGCATATTTTACGAATTCATAAGCACACCAAGCCAAACCTTTGTTTAAGTAATCATTATTGAGGCAGCAAAAGTTAGTTAATGACCAAGATTTGTACATTTGGAGATTCTTTTTTTTTCAATTATCCATTTGTTAAAATTATTTCAATCCAAATAAAATTACGATGCAAAAGACTTTATAATACAAATGTAAGATGTGTGCAACGTAATTTTCTTGTATTTGGATTAAAATATCAAACTGTTCAGACTGCAACGTCCATTCTTAAAGCAATAGCAGTCATTCTTAAATGGTCATGATAATATAAATAGATCAATCAATATAAAGTTATCTGCTTTATTTACTCGTTATGAGGAATCCAACCAGTTCATAAGAATGTTATACATCATAAACCTTGACCAAGATAGTTAATACTAATAAAAATAAATAATTTGCCACAATTGCATAAGTTGCTATCATGGGAAACTATTCAATACAGACTGATTTAGCGTTTTAGCACCCCTTTAGCATACATAGAAAAATAAGTTACATTAAATCCTTCCAATTGTTATTTTATTTGAAATTAAGAACATGGGCTACCAACTCTCTGTAAAATTATAAATGTTTCAAGCAGACAGTATATTTCATTTAAAGTTACATATCTAATGAGCATGAGCTTGACGAAAAGAAATGGTGCCCCCTTGTGAATATTATGCAGATTATCTTCACACGATAAGAAATCGAGTCGAGGCAGTAAAGTGGAGGACTCAGCCAAGCCAGGATTGCCTATTTGGTTGTATGATAGTCCTCCAGACATTGCCTGCATTAACGATGTCACATCAAGAAATATTTATTTGTTCAACAAAGTTACTGTTTTAATAACTACGAAGCACAATTAATCCTATATGTTGATGCATTAATAAATATAATGGTTGTCAATACAAATATATTCACATGACGACCAATCTTTGTATCCCAAGCCATCTACTTGTGTGTGTTTATAGACGATCATCAAGTAGAAATTAGATTATGTACCAAACAATAATCATGGTTCACAAGGTGTTTGAGTTAGTTCGCGTAAATATAAATGTTTCGTTAAACCCACCACCACCCGACAGTCAATTAGTAAGGTTTGTAGCGTAAACAAAACATGCCACAACATGTTGTGGGTTTACTCTCCAACACACTGGTGTGCTGTACGAATTGCCATGTTTTTGTTTACGCGTCAAACCTTACAAATTGGCTGTCGGGTGGTGACGGGTTTAACGACACATTTATTGATAATTGGTTTTTTACCCTTCTATCTGGCAACAAAACTGACACCTTTTTGACAAGGAGTCATGTTTGCATCGACCACAATACCTGCAGTCATAATGCAAACAAAAAACATAACTCTGATAATGTGCACTGTCCTTGATGTTGATTGGTCCACACCCGAGACAGCTTTCCTTAGAGCCTAGTCTATGCAAACATGACTCCTTGTAAAAAAGGTGTCAGTTTTGTTGCCAGATAGAAGGGTAAAAAAACAATTATATTTTTTACTGACAAATGAGGTTCCAATGGTGTAGACACATTTATTATTTACGCAATCTAACCCAAAAGCCTCTATAATGGTTAACATTAGTCACGAAAGCCTACATGTGTTTTATTACCCAAACAGAGCCCCCAACCCTGTTCAGGTTGGCACTGCTTGTAGTGTTTGATAAACTTTTTTTACATTGTTAGCTTCAGTACTCATAGAAAACTCACGCAAGGAGGTAAAGAAAGCTCCACAAGATTAGCAACTTTACCGGCACCTCTACACGACTTGCTTCCTGACAAGTGGGTGCCTCAAATACAGGACCTCAGTGCATCTCAGCATACTGACCACACATTAATTGATCTCCATTACAGCCACCACAACTGGCCGCTAATGCTTTTCATTGTGCCCCATGTACCGGTGATTTTTGATATCACGTTCGATTTTTCAATGCATTTTATTTAGCAGATAATCCATGTAAACTAAATAAATCTGAGCATAAAAAACACAATGACAGTAGTTGTTTTTAAATGCATACAGAGTTAACGTTGATAAAATATTGCTACATCTTTGTCCTAGCTGTATAAAAAGCCATGGAATGATGGCACACTGCACTATGAACCTGGTGATCGACTTCGACTCCTGGCCATGACTCACAACAGTGGTGAGTGATATCTAAACAGATACGGAGCTGTTAATTAAAAACAATATTTATATTTAATCGAAAAACAATAACTTTTCAGGACACGACTACAAAGCTAAACTATAACTTTTTGGTAATTTGAGCTTCGAGTAATTGCCCACTCTAGAGGATATATTATCTGTCTGGCAGCTTGAAACCCAAGAGATTAAATTAAGCTACATTTCCCCCATGTCACTTTCACACACATAACTGTGAACAGATTGGGTATAGAATGAATGGTAATGTGCTCGTGTTTAGTTGGCATGCATCTCAAATGTGCATTATGTGCAGGAATACATTTACACATACAAATGCTGTTAAACGGGGACCTATGTGATGATGTCAGAACAAAGTTTACTGAAGTAAACGGTCTGGAAGCCAGTAATGTTCACCACACCTGTCGGATTTTCATCCGTCGAGTCTCTTGTCTCAGCCTCGCTCGACATCTCCGCTCTCTTTACCGGGCCTACAGACAGCGCTAATTAGGCACAGGCAATTCTACACAGCAATTATGTGAAAGACTTTTAATTACTTCATCTGGACAGATTATATGAACTAGGTAAGATTCCACCGAGGCCAGCAGTTTCTTTTACAAGGGCAGACATTTAATTATGGTCGTTTTTAAATAATTATCTAAAAAAGAAAAAAAAACACGAAAAGTGTCAGACGCGAAACAATAAGGTTATGCTCCATATAAATACATCGTAATTGGGCCAAAGACAAATCATTATAATTCTATTTATACACTGCTTTTAGATTTGTGTTTAGTTTGTTATCCTTCCCCCACACATCTGATTAGTGCGGTTGACTATGTACAGTGTGACAGAAGTTCAACATACATAGGTATAAATGGCATTAGAATCACACCATTAGCTGCGTACAATGTGAAAGACGTTCAAAATGCATACGTACATTAACAAATACAAGTCACTCCACATATTTAAACATGTAAAGGACAGGTTAAGGATAGCTTTACTTAAAATCAAGATCTGTATTTTCTTCACGGCAACTAAACGTTAAGTTTGTTATATATCTTGGTGGTGCTATTAATACACATATCATGTGTCCACAAGAAATGTTCGATCATAATACAGTTCAATGGGTTTTGCTGCACTCTCCTCTGCAGACGTATCTCCGCAGCAGCAGCAGCAGCAGCAGCAGTTTTTATGCATACTGGACACCCATTCAAACACTGTCCAGGCTAAATCCCTTATTACATAGCTATCGAGATCGGATGAGGTTATGTGCATTCCAGGCAATATAGATCACAAGCACGTTCATGTGCTCGATCTGCCATTCACATTATTGTAGCAACGGCCGGGACTAACAGCAGTTTCTGTAGAATGTGTGACACATGAGCAAAGTTCATCATTGCCAACTTAAGCAGCATTGCTTTGCGATATACAATTACACATACCACCTTGAGTGGAGGATAAAGTGGACTTACCCAACGCCTCCACACTTGTCTCGACTGTCACGTCAAGCTCATCCCGTGCGGACAATTCGTTTTCTTCCCCGCCGACATCATTTGGTTTTTCCACCACCTCCGACTCCGCAGGGGCTTTTGCACTTTCCGTCATCGCAGAATGTGTTTGAGAAGACACCGCAACCTGAGACTCGGAGGCTCCATCTCTGGTTGTAACGGCAGTAATTTTCTCCCCAATTGTTTCTTCCTAAATTGGGACAAAAAGTATAAATAGAGGCATTGCAGGGCTGTGGGAAATATAGGATTTGACTTTGTTCCAAATGTCATGTAAAGAACCATTTTAAAACATGTATCCAAAAATGCAAAAATTATGTCAAGTAGTTTTATTCATGTCGGTCATTGCTTCAAGAAAGTAAAAAAAAGGATAAAACAGAGCTAAAGTCACCCTCTGTCATGCATCACGTCCACTGTACTGGACCTGCGATGATATCTAACACTGGAATTAAATTACACAAAGCATTTAAAACACATTGTGAGGGTAATTGGGGGGAAGTTCCTTAAATTGGTAACATCACAATAACCCAAAACAATGTTTGCCTATAAATAATGTATGTACCAGAGGGTTAAATTTCAAGGTTTAGAGCGATTCACTTACTGACACTGCAGGTGCACGTGCACCCTTATCAGCAGGTGCTGTGATAATGGGCTGTCCGTCATCAGCACTCGTTTCTTTATCTGGAGTTGAATTCTGGTCACCGTGTGGCGTGGTAGAAAAGGAAAGCTCAGTGGAGACTTCGGCTCCTGCTGTGTTCGTGCTCGACGTGGCGACAAAATCACTCTCCGACAGGGCAGCGGCACCACCCGGTGCTGCTCTTGCAGAAGCGGGCTCCGCAGCGATAACGTCACCATTCTCCACCTTTTCTAAAGGATCTGTTCTCGCACCATCACCGTTATTCAAGTCTTTTGTAGAGCCCTGCCCGATATCATCACTGGAAGCTTCCGCGCCGCTATCGCCCTGCGTCATTATGGCCGATTCCTGCTCACAGTCGACGTCAGCCGATGCCGTTGTCGCGGTGACATCACTCTGTTCGGGTGCGCGTTCGGTGTCATCAGCTGGCAATGCCGAGCATTCAGGCTCACTGTCCTCACTCTGCGCAGCGGAGTGGTCTGACAAGGCGACATCACTTTGTGCCATCATCATGGGGGCTAAACTCGCGTCAACGCCTTCTACAGATGCATCCGAAAGTACTGCAGGCTCAACAACACTTGGCACAGTTGCATTACCAGGCTGAGCAGCAGTCTGCAGTTCCACTCTTTTCACACTTTGCTCATCCAACACCTCATTCGGTACAGAGTTTTGAAACTCTGTTCGTGCACTAGGGCTGGGGATGGCAGGATCGCTTTGTATCATAGCAGCAACACCTGGCGAGGAGGCATCCCTGCTGCCCTGGGCCAACACGGCAAACGGTGGGCAGTGGCCATCATTCTGTGCCATCGCCCGGCCGGGTAGCGGCAGACCTCCCGTACGAGCGTCTTTGCCCCCCGGAGGCGTGCAACTTCCCTGCTCCATGCCGGCTGCCACCCCTGCCGCGTCGGTCTGCTGCGCAGGCCGCGGTGGAGAGTCCGACTGTGGCGACGCCGCCTCCATGGCTTCACCCCAGTCGCCCACGGGCTGGTAGCCATCGCCAGGAGAAAATGGCGAGTACGGCGTCGGTGGCTTAGAGGCCGTGCTGGCAGAGTCGTCAGCCGGGCTCCGCTCGGCTCCTTCCAGCACAGGGTCGCGCTCTGGCAGAGTGAGCCTCGGCGCATTCCGGGTCCGCTTGGGACGCTGTTCGCACTGCTTTGCCTTTGCTTTGGGTGCGGGAGGCTTTCCCCTGACTGGCTCCTCTTTGGGCTGCGATTGATCCAAATTTACGGCAGCACGTTCCGGCGACTGAGACTCTTCAATCACCTCAACCTCTTCCTCTCCATCGTCTTCATCCCCTTCGTCTGCATCTTCCCACTCGTCATCATCATCATTTTGTCCCTCCGCCTGCTCAAGTCTGTCTGGGTCCGATGCTCTCACTTGTGCCTGAAAAGAAACCCAAGATAACGTTTCACAAAACACAAGCATGCCACCCTTTGTATTCGGTTTATTAATTTTGCCAAGTATATCTTTGAAAATGTATATACCCACTTGATCTACACCCCTTGATGGCTGTTCATCATTGCTTTCCTCCCATCGGTCATCATGCATGCTGGAAAAAAAGCAAATCAGAATTGTCAAAAACTTTAACACACATCAAAACAACTGACAAAGCACTCGGATGAAAGCGTAATGCTTCTTTTTTTGCATGCATATTTTTGTAAAGAGACACACAGATTCCTTCCTTCCAGTTTCTAAATTACATTCTTAACGTTTGTGATATACATCCAAGTGGTCATTAACTCAACTGATTAGATCACAGAAAGCAAAGAATGGGAAAATGGCTGGAAATAATAAAACTTCACCTTAATTTCTCAAGGATGACCACAGCACACGCTATCATGCAAATATAGAATGACACATTAAATTCCATGCATTAATAGAAAAGAACAATCATACATAATCAAGGCTCAGGTAACACATTCCAACATGCGTTTGTCCTTGTATGTAATTTTTAGGATAACAAAGCTGATGGGTTGCTGTCAGGGTAGAAAACGTTTGCTGATATGAAAATAGCCGTTTTAGTGTTGTTTTAGTATTGTTTTTCAGCTGCAAGCTGTGGGTGAACCTTTGCACACCTTCACTAGTTTTCTACAGGATTAATCCCTAAGAGCAACACAGCTTTAAAATAACATTTTCTTTTTAGTAATTGTGGGCACTCCATGTGTCAGGCCAGATGGACAGAGATAACGCATTTACCCTTTCAACCTTCTTTTGAAATCATTAAAAAAAAATCTGACATTTGACGTACACGTAAATATACATTATGCAGACTGAAAAACAGGAGGAGGAGGGAGCGGGGAAGAGGAGACTCGGGTCACCTGTAGTTCCTGGCCCGGCCCGTGAGACGCTCGCGGCCGGGGGAGCGGGTATCGCGAGTCCTCACTGGCGACGACGCGGCTGGTGCAGAAACAAAGTCGCCCAGGTTGCGATTTTTGGGCGGCCGTCGGTGGTCATCTGAAAACAAAATCCAGCAAGGGGCAGCGTGAGCAGGAACCGGAGCAGGGTCACTGGGAAACGCGCCACAGGAAGTCCTCTTAAGGCAGGAGCCTGAATTGAGACAGCCGTCGAATCGTTTGAATTGTTTGTACTATTATTACTTAGAATGTGCTGCTATTATTGTCGGAATAAAAAAACTAACTTTAAATTTAGGAAGAATTTTTTGTTTTGTTATTTTAATGTGCCAATGTCGTTGTGACAACTTGGCTCATAATGGTGTATTTAGCAGACATGGCACAGTAGTCTTAATTGGCAAAAAGCAGTTTAAAATATATATCTGGTAAGCTGTTAATGAAAATCCAAAAAATGTGTTCAGTTATCGAATTGATAAAATTAATACGTGAAAAACATTAGTCCTATTAAACACAAAATGCAATCCTGTAACAGTATATGCACTATAACATCGAACGGGCGATTCAGTGTCAAACAAAACAGTAAAAGACATGGGCATCCTCAAGTGCAGCATTGTCACAAATGATGAACAGATGCGAGAGGCGATAAAAATATTAAGCTTTAAAAATTTTTTTTTACGAGGACACAAGACAGGAAGAATAACAGGCGCAACCTACATCCCTTTTGGTAGATGTTCACAAAACAAAAATGGAAACAAAATATAAATCATGCAACAGCATGGATGGGAGTGATGAGTGCTGAACATTGCAGTGACGAGTGGTATTTACTGCAGCAGCGATGAGAGCTATTTATCGGAGCGATGAGGGCAACCCAAGCTGCGGTGAAAGCGAATACCTGGCGAGAAAATACATTTTCACAAAGAGTGTTTTATTTTTTTCTACAAGTGCCACATCCTGCAGATTTTTCAAAACAAATTCTCAGCTTGGCAATGTACTGCAACACATTTTCAAAACTTAAGCCGATTGTAGTGCATACGTGTTTAAGCTGATTCACATTACTTTGTGAGCAGCAATGCCAGCATTCCCTTCAAAACACTTGATTCAACTTTCAACTAAATTACAAGCAATGGGGAGCAACCTTTACATAAACCAGATGTTTTGAGAATACCTAATGCTTTAGATTTTTTACCGAAACGTATTCAATGAATCTTCTTGGTTCTTTCGGTAAAGTCACGTAGAAGGGAAATAATAAA
>CM025640.2:1239890-1262405 GCA_014621495.2 Entosphenus tridentatus
TGAAGAACAGGTCTGTCGGAAAGACAGCGTCTGAATGAGCACCACCACGCTTGGCAGCGTATATTTAAGCTGGGTTGGAGGGGGAAGGGCGCCTTGACAAAGGAATTTGCATATCAAGAGGAATTTTGCATATTTATGAGAAATGCAGATATGGGATTAGTCAAAATTCAATTTTGATATGCAAATTCCTTTGTCAAGGCGCCCTTCACCCCTCCAACCCAGCTTAAATATACGCTGCCAAGATTGGTGGTGCTCATTCAGACGCTGTCTTTCCGACAGACCTGTTCTTCACCTGAGGACGGCTGCTTGCGTTGTGGCCGAAACGTCGTGAGAATTGTATTTTATTATGTTTAATTTTTATTATTTATTATTTCCCTTCTACGTGACTTTACCGAAAGAACCAAGAAGATGAATCCCTGCAGTCATGAAAGCTTTAAATCGAAATTTATTCAATGAAGTCATTTCAGGTTTAGCAAAATTACAAACAATTATTAACCTCCATTACTATTTCCCCCTAATTATATCCCAATTGGTATACTTGTTTCACAAGTCACAAGACAGAGAATCCATTTGGAATGCTAGCAGAGGCAGTAACAACCCTTCATGAGAACGGCCCATGGAATCAGATATCACAGAGCTATATCCAAGATCCCCGACCTCTGGCTCACAAAACGGAGGGCAGCAAATTCCTTTCTTGCTTTACCACCGAGAGTAAGATTTGTCACACGGCAGTAAAAATCTATATTTTTGTCACAGCTGAAATGTAGCCAAAATTCGTGCAGAACCAAAATTAATGTGGTGGGTTTTTTTTTAGTGGAGGATTTTGGGGACCAAGCCCATTCAGTCAATAAAATGTGAGAACACGTTTAATCACAGGCAGCTGCCTGGACTCGAACCCAGATTTTCAGCGGTGCCAGCTCAGCACTTTGAATTCTGAGCCACCATGCCACCTACTTCAACCTAATTCTAAGGATTTTCATCCAACAAGCTATTACTTGAAAATAGGTTAACCACCCACCATTTGCACAAGATTCCTGAAAAAGGATGAGCAGGCTAGAAAGTGCATTACATTGCAAGTCTGACTCGTGAACGTTATAGCTGAAAGATCTGCATTTCCAATGAAGATGAAAACAACATTTTGCTTTACACACTCATATGAACAGACCATGGGTTTGAAAATCCTTTCTCCACCCATTCTCCAGCCTGACCAGGTTATACAAAATGTTAATTGAGAATAAGCGGTTAATTTAACAATGAACCACAACTAAATTTAATTATTAATAATATAAGTTTCAGGTTTTTTTTGCCGATATCCCACATTTTCTAACTGCAGATAAAGCTCTGCAATGTTTCAATACATCTCACGTCTTGTAAAAAAATATCAACGATCTTGACAGATCATGGAAGCAAGCGGTGCTGGTCCTGGAAGGGCAACCATCATGAATAACAGGTGGTATAGGCTCCTGCAGGGATATATTGTGGACACCAGAGAGATGTACAGCATCTGTATGTATCTGTACATCTATGCTTCCCACTTTCACCAATCTGTACTAACCAGTAGTGGATTCAGAGGGTTGTACATGTACACCTCCGATTAGCATGGGTGGCTACTTATGGTGCGAATGTCAACAAACATGCACAGACATTTAATTATCTAATTATCCAGTTCCCAACCATGGTCAAGTCTGATAGTGACGGAGTGTATGGTGGCACGTGCTACGTACCACGTCCAACTCAAGAAAAAGATTAAGACTTGAATCGATTTCAGTGGAAATAATGCCTTGTGATGAAAACCAAGTTCGCACCTCTTAACACATTAAAAAATATATCCTGCCCTACGTATAATAGGTCACTTTTTTCGCGTGTTTATCATTGAAATTTAACGTTTCAGTCGTGGGTGACTCGATGTCAATTTAATTCGGGATTTCAAATTAACTTACATGAAAATACACAAATTATCCTTGCAGCTTGCATTCGCTACGTCAAATGCTCGCTGATCGTACACTGCATCACCCAGCAAGGCCAGAGAACAAGGTGTGTGCGCTCTGGGTTTTCAAACCCCTGGAGCAGCCAGTTACATGAGCAGACAAAACAAGCAGTTCAGCGCTGACATGCATTGTACCACCCCACCCACCAGGCAGTTTGAACCGTACTCCAAAGAGCCTTTTTCGATTCCCTGGTAGATGAAAAGGTTTGCAGAGGTCAAGAGAGGGAAAACGAATTGAATAGTAACAGATGGGAGTGCAATATAAAATGTCATCCTTTTTGAAAGAAAATATACAACTGTGTGGGAGTATGGCACGGTCTTATTTACCTCTGAAATTAGCGTCATTTCCATCTGGCACAGGCACCTGGTTTGCTTTGAACCTAAAAACACGTAAAAATTTTGAATTGTTAATTATACAGTACAACAATAGTAATTGCCAAATTGACTACAGCATCACAATATAACTGTGCACTGTGTGTATGTCCACAATTATACAGGAAGCAAACCATTACCTGAATTAATGTAAAAATGTTTCATTAATTGTAATGTGGTGGCAGAACACCAACATATATATTCAAGATAGTTAATTTATGGAATAACAGTAAACATTTCCATTAAACATGTTGAACGAATGTGTGTTATCAGATGTTTGCACACTTGCATATATAAAAGCAGTTACTTTAAATGCATTCTTTATAAAAAATATGAATTAGCAAATTCAATTAAAATATACAGCATTGACTCCACCTTCAACACAATGTACTTTCTATATTATTATATCTGTTTACCTGCTTATAACCGTTACTTTTTTAAGGCCAAATGTAGATTAGATCGTTGATTCTAGCATCACAAACTATACAAATATACATTACTCGGGATATAAATATAACCAACAAAGAAAAACAAATACGAAACCTATACACAAGCCCACTGACAAAAAAGTCACCCACCATGGCTCTTTCAAACTATCGAGTCCATCAACTGCTGGCTGGGCACGGGGTTGTTTGACCATACTTCACCACGCTGGTATATGCTAGTGAAGGTGGCACCCAAAAGCAGTTTGGATAACACTTGCCGCTGTTAGCCACTGCCAGGAATTAAACGCCGGTTGCAGCGTTCACAGTTCAAAGTGCTAACCGCTTTGCCACCGCTGGACAATCAATTCCAAGTAATCATGAAACGAAAAACATTAGCAAGTGTGGGAGGGAAGACATGTGTTGAGGAACAGGGAAAAGTCAGTCATTGGAGGGGAGCGTTCAATCGATTCGTACATTTCATCGGTCTTCTGCGCATCCCACTCCCGCCGCCACTCCCCCGACGCGTTCTTGTGTCGGTCAAGGCGTGCGCGGTCGATGGCCTCGCGCTCCTCCTTCCAGCGAGAGTACTCGGCTCGCTGCCTCCCCGTCATGGACAGCGACATGTCGCTGCCGCCCTGCTGCCATGTGCCCTGTGGTTGCGACAGCAAGTCAACTCTCAATTATCTGAAGTAATGAGTGGGAGGGGTGGCCCAAATAAAAAAGCATAAATAAGGCCATAAATACACATGTATCGTTCACCTACATAACACAGCTATTAAGCGGACTTTCAATCATCATTACCATGGCACACCGCAGTGCAAGTTAAATGGCTGCAGTACCATTACCTGTACTGCCATTGGTCAATCCACTTTCTGGATGAAAGCCTCCACCTGGATGCTATGTGAGTCACAGTGGTTATTTGACCATACCTCACCATGATGGTCAGTATATCTTGAAGGCAGGGAGCAAAGCCAAGCGAGAACAGAAGTACAGAATAAAAATGTATATTGCTGCACTACTCTTCGTGTGCAATGAATGGCAGTTTAGAACACTGTTTGTTTCGGTAAACAGGAACAACAGAGCTTTCCCAATGTAGCCATAAACAGTGTGTGACCAAGACCATACCTGCCTCTCCATGTCCCTACGCTTCTCCATGCCGGTCTTCACGCGATCAAAATCAGCTCCCCCCCAATTCCGCTGGTGCCGTCGGCTGCCCTCCCGCCTCTCAGCCCCCTCCTGGTCAGCGTAAGCGCCCGACCGCCTGACGTCATCGAGGAAGTGCCTCACTGGATTCTTATCCACTTTTCCATCCTGAAATCGGAATCAATTGCAAAGGATGTCCGATAGATGTTAATATTATGGAATCCAGGTAGATTACATGATACGATTATATGGACAATATACATGTTTGGAACAAAGTACCTTTGCATTAATCAATTTTACCATGACAACTGGTACATAATGACAAAGCAAAGGAAATTGTCTAATCATGATGTCAAGTCACATAAACACCTCTTACCCTTCGTCCTCTTTCATACTCGGCAATTTGTTCCATTTCTTCATTCATTTTCTCAATATTCTGTCTCCTTCTTTCTTCCCATTCCTGACAACAATGAAAAAAACATTGGCATCGATGTCCAACAAAATGTTTTATCTGCGATCAATCGTACTGTGTAACTGTGTGGCTGGCATAATATATATTTCCAGTTAAAACTTCTAAGGTAAAAAGGTTAAATTGCACACTTACAATACATGTAACACAACCGCAGCATTCACAACCTTGGTGAAGCAGGATTTCAATTAAACATCTTACTTTGCTGGATCGGTCCACCTTCTCGCCGCGACCCATGCCGTCTCGTTTCCCCCTTCCCCTGCCTCCCCTCTCGGAGCCCCCAACACCTCTGGGGGACCCAACGATCCCTGCCCCAGGCCCTGCTGCTTGAGGGGGCCCAGGCGTTGCTCCGGGTCCTGCCCCCGGCGGCGAAGGTCTGTCCGACGGCTGCCGCGAGGGCCCCTTTGAAGGCTGGAAGCGCTCCCGGTCTCTTCCTCTGCGGCGATCTATGACCACGCGCTCCTCTCGCGCCTCCTTGGCATCACCACACACACACCATTCGTGGTTGTCGATTGTACAGCATGAGGCAGACAGTGTTAACAGAGTAATGTTTTTTATGTTTTTCCCAACTAAGGTTGTAAACACTTATACATTAGCCCCATTTGACAATTAATTTGTGATGGGGGGGGGCGTTATAAGTTATAACGCTTGTAAACATGACGTTGTGTTGCTAATAGGGACTAACCTAGTTGAAAACCAGCCAATTTGATAAAAGGCCAAATGATCAAAGCAATGTTTCTCAACAACTCCTATTCCTCATGACTCTTCCATGGTGCAGCTTTTCTTGATTACCAACCATGAGGTTACATGCAATGTGTAGTGATTATAAACATTAAACCGAATGTTAAGCCTGGAAATGTGTATCGCGAGGGGTAACAAGAATTGGCGTGTTGAGAAACACTGGTTGAATGCATAGAGAAACGACTGGCAGATGCTTGCAAAGGTTTCAACAAACTTAAGCAAAAAAAATACATTCCAACTGCCCCACAATTAACGTCTGAAAACTATCCATTGTCTGCTTTATAAAAATGTTCCAATTTAAAATATGTAAAAGTTTTCTGTCAGCTGGCAATATCAATTTTCTGACACAAAGCAAACCTTAAATGAGTTTTCTTCCAAAAAGTGAACTTACTAAACTGTTAGTAATCTCCATATATATTAAGAGATCCTCACACGCAAATATCAGCTCACAAAACATTTGTAGCATCAGTGGATATCACCATCATCAAGTCACTTTTGACCGAAGATGTATGCAAGCCACTAGTAAAACTCATTATCCATTTCGAAAAGTGCTATTCAAAGGCCTCACGGGATTCAAGGTAAATTAATGTATAATGTATTCATCCATTTGTTATATATAAAGAAGACAGCAAGTCAGCCTGTGTTTTGAGCAGCATGTCAGCAGCTACTAGCTCTCTCATGAAGTAATCCTTCAAGTAAAAAAACAATGCAAAGTTACTCACCACAGAGGGTCCTCCTCCTCCACCTCCTCCCCCTCCTCCTGACTTGCGGATGGTTACAGTCAACCCATCCGAATCCACCTGTCGCCCACCTGGGTCGTGTCGTGGGTGTTCTCTGTCATCAAAATCTGGCTTTCCGCGATCTCGGTTTCTGCCGCCACCGAACCCTCTGTGGCCTCCCCCATCTAACACGCACGCACAAAAACCATTACTCATCGATATCGTGATTAGTCTTTATAAATCCACTGCTCGACAAAAGCCTCCCCCCTCCAAAGCCATCACCATCTCTCATGGTCTGATGATGCAACAACAGATATTACCACAGGGATAAGATACAGTAAGGTACATAAATTATGGAATGAGGTAACGCTAGCAGCTTGCAACTTAACATCAGAGGAAGACGCATTATACCATACCGCTCATGTCCAGCTGCAATAAAATGCTCCAATGTAACTTCACGTAAAGGGTCAACCCTACACCTTACAGAAAAAACCTAACCATTAGCTACTGATATTCATTGATGATGAATTTGTACGGCCAATGAAAGGCAACTATTAGAGATTTAATCTAAGTGATTTAGGCATTCATTTGCCTCGTCCTGAGAAAAAAATAACTCTGAGATACCAGCAAGAGAATAATGATATACGTCTATCTGGGAGATTGGGAGGTGATATGTTTGAATAATTATAAACAGTGGTGTAAATGTAGCCAATACTCAGTCACTGTAAATAAAAGTGTGGTTTTAAATCCATACCTCTAAAAATAGACACACCAATAAACATTTAACTTTTCTATTCATGTTACCAAATGATTTACATTGGTTTGCATTACCCACAATTGCCACAGCATAAGTGAAATATTATTGAAAATATTTTAACAGAATACCAAAAATGAAAGTTCAAAGTACACAAGCTCCTCAGTCAGTGCTTTCATACAACCAACCAACCAACATACCTCCTCCACTAGGTGGACTGTTGGGGATGTGAGGCCCAGATGGTGACTTCGGGGCCTTCAGATTAATCGCCATGCCTTCTGCCTCAGCACGTTGCTTATCTTGCTTAATTTCCTACAGAAACAAGCACCATTCCCCAATCCAATACAAACTTTTTTTTTTATGCGCACCACGAGATACACTGCAGCTGATATCAGTGATTCATCGGCTTCCAATCAATAGTTGGATTCACGACCAGCTAAAGTAATTAAAGTAAGCAATGAAATCTGCAATGTTGTGCGGTTTAGCAGAATACTGTAATGTATAGATGAGGACAAGTATAGATTATATTGCATGGTTAAAGCCAGCTGTAAATTTGAGGCATATATCTTGCCAAAAAGGTGTGATCACTTACTTTTATAAAGCATTTATAATAATGAAATCAGCTGCTACATGAAAGTATTTCGTAAAAAAAACCTGCACAGGATCTTAACAACTTTTCCACTTTAACTTTTTTTTGTGACATTGGCCACAATTAAGAGGAAAGATGCCACAAAAGCACTGACACTCATTGCAAAAAGAGTCAGTAATGGTTGTGAATTTGTACGATATCTGGCTCAGTGGTTACCGGAGCTCTGCATGCACAATGTATACAGATTTCACCACTTGCAAAGCAAGAAGAGCACTCGCACCAACCTCATATCGCTTCATGATGGCTTCGTTCTTTTTGCGAATTGCTTCCATCCGTTTTTCCAGCTCTGCATCCTTGTCCTTCACCTTTGTCGCATCCGGAGTTGAAGCCTGCACCACAGGAAGCCAAAAACAAAAAACAACTGTGATGTATTTATAAATTCTACACGGTGGTAATTTCATCTCGAACCTAATGTATTTTAATTAATGCGATTATGAAAAGGAGAAAGCCCATCATGTGATGAAAATGTATAAGCAAAGCACTCTGTTATAGTGGCAAGCGAATATTACACTTTCTACTACTGTAAACCAGAATTACATCTGAAAAGAAAAGTGTTTACGGTCCTGTTTTTAAGCTTAGCAAACAATATTCCATTGTGTGTATATATAACACCGTCGCTATGCTGGCAAGCAGCCAATATCTCTAAAATAATAAAGGTGCCAAGTATGTCAGAAAAACATTAATATTTTTCGAAAGTATCATTTAACTCATGACTACCATAAACGCCGATGGAAAACATAGGTTATCACATTAAAAACATCATAAACTTACCATGTTTGAGTCTGTTGTTGCTTGACCCGAGTCCAGTTAAAAAGCTAAAATAAAAAAATGAGACACATGCATCTTATATGGCTTTCCAATACAGTCTAAAATACATGTTGCTACTATATACGCCATGATAAAGTAAAGGTTAACGACGCATTTAATGTACTATACTATCAAATGCAACCGTGTTTAATTAGCAGCGCCACCCTAGAATTAGAACTTGATGCTCCATGCATGTTGCTCCAGTGCTCATGAAATGAAACACGTTATCACGTTAAGGGTGAAACAAAATAGACCCACCAATTAAGTAGCGCACAGACAAATCCAACACCAAATCACCTGGGCCATACACCATATTTCGCCATGTTTTAAACTAAGCCAGGTTAAGTATGGATAACCATAAACAAAACCCTAACTCTATCCATAACTTGACCTACTATGGGGTTACAATGCTTGCAGAAGACACATTGCAGAAAACTACAATGTACGTGTGGCCAAGTAACCCCCACGACGACTCACCATGCGTGTGAAGGCCCTCATCCTGCAGTGCGTTGACTAAATGTGCTGTACGTGTAGAAGATAAACTCAACCCACGATTTAAACAGACACGAGAGCTCGCTGGCCTCAACACATGACCAAAATATCCAACACTGGAACTTCAGCAATAGACTTAGGAGTTTGAGGCATTCTGTTGTGCGTGGGTGACAAGCATGCCCTGTGCTCTGTACACACTGGACATCCCATCAGTCGCCAGTTTAGAGCGAAAATTGCAAAGCTCTGGCTCCACTAACTAGCATTGACCAGCGTGGTGAAGTATGGTCAAAACAACCCGCACGACAAGGCGAGATGTCCTCATCCAGCAACGGATTGGCAAACAACAAAACATGGAGCCGTGCTAAAGTAGAACTCAACTCGCTCAATAACACAAAGCAGGGGCTCTTCCTCCCACGGCGTGGCCACAATGTCCAACACACGACCCCGCCAGCAGCACGGGGAGAGACGCCATTGTGCGTGGTGGCCGTGAGGCCGGGGACAGGCGACACGAGAGGGCCACGTGGGGCCAGGGATTGAGGGCATCCACGACGACTCCCACCCTCACCACCCTCACCACCACTACCCCTCTACCCTGCCAGGTGCGGCCCCGCGCCTGCCTGTGCGTGGTGGTGGTTGGGGCCTCTTCTCCTCTGTCCGCCTGTCACCCTCGAGTGGACCCGGCGCAGCCGCGCGACAGGCAACGTACCGCGAGACGGTGTCGGTGGCAAGAGGCGCGCGTTATGGAAGTACGAGACGAGGCTTCATTGGCGACTGGGGGGAGGGGGGCTACGCTTGAGGGAGACGACGCGGACAGCTTCCAGCCCTGCTGGCGACGAAAGTGGAGGCGCGCGAACGCGGCGCTAGCGCCCCCAACACCGCCAACACCAACGCCGCCGCCAACAACGACGGCATTGACGTCATCACGTTAGAGAATCGTTGACGTCATTGCGTTGGGCAATCGATTCCGAATTTAAGGGTGTATCGATTCGTACGCTCTGGATAAGTGTGATTCAAGATAATCGATTACGTTTGCGGAACTCCGATAAAAATAGATTGTGTGTCCGCGGACTTGTACGTGATGAATCGAATATTGAGAAATATTGCAACTCACCGGATCGATTATTTCAGATGCACGTGTGCCTCATACAGTAAACCGCATGTGCAACCCACCACCCCCACTCTGTCAATCCACTGCTGGATGAGAGCCTCCACACGCCCTGTGTGAATCGTGGGGTTTTCTTGACCAGTCTTCACCTGGCGTAGCGCCAATTGGTGAAGCCAAGCGGTGCTTATAAACGTGGAGAGGCCATGGTAGAAGTAAAGTGCTAAATTTCGATTTAAAGCTTTCGTGACTGCATGGATTCATATTCTTGGTTCTTTCGGTAAAGTCACGTAGAAGGGAAATAATAAAAAAATAAACAATAAAATTATCACGACGTTTCCGCCACAACACATCCCTATGCAGACAGCTGCTTGTGTTGTGGCCGAGAGAATTTTATCTTAATAATAAAACATAAGATAAAATATGTTTTATTTTTATTATTTTATTATTTCCCTTCTACGTGACTTTACCGAAAGAACCAAGAATATAAAGTTCAAACATTTTAATTGTCGCTGCACTGCCCTCCTGCTGCCAAACATCGTTGCCCCGAGACTTTCACGCATGCCCCATGCATGGTGGTCGCTCACCCAAGCAGCGCTTATCCAGGCTGGGTTAGCTTCAGAGGTGTAGCACGGAAGGTGATGGGCTCAAGACCCTGACGCCTGTGTGTTGTGGGTTTCCGTGTGTGTTCCTTTCCCCGTGGTCGCGTTTTCCCTCCACATTTAGAAACATACGTTGAGATTTTATTTTGGTGCTATAAATGTACAAATGATGGGCCGCTTTATTGAGATAACATTGTGTGGCCCAGGTCGCTTCTGAAAAATAAGTGAAAACCTCAGTGGGCTTTGCCTGGTAGAATGGGGATGGTTTAGTTGTTTTGTATTTTTGTATTTTTCTTATAATGTTCTAACCCACCTCTACTGGACATCTGTGAAAAATAGCTTCATAGCTCATCGGATTCCTCCTGCAGTATAAATACATATTCGGATTGTGAATGGCTATCAGGTGAGCTCAATTGGTCTTACCTGATCAAAAAATATATATTTTTTAAATATTTTTTTTTATCTACGTGGCTTTACCGAAAAACCTAAAGAATAAAAATATACTCTTTGGTTTTTTTCGGTAAAGTCACGTAGGTGAAAACAAAATAAAAATAAAACAACTAAATTTTGTATTTTTATTTTTTTTCACCTACGCAACTTTACCGAAAAAGCAAAGAGTATGGATCCTTGCAGTCACGAAAACTTCAAATCTATAATAAAAAATATAGTTCTCGAGTTCTACCATGTGCTGTTCGGCAATGACGTCCGACGTTTCGCTCCGCGTACTTGAAACTTCTTCTTGAACAGAATTCTCTAAGAAAAACAATTTAAAAACCTCCCAGCCCTCGCAGCGAAACGTCGGGCACATTCGGACGGACACGCCTCCTTACAGGACCACCTGACGTCATAATCATCGCCCCTCCCCCCTCCTCGAGCGCGAGCCGGCGATCACGTGACCTCACTGCCTTGCGCGCGGGAAATTCAAACACCCCCCCACCCACTCTCCCCCCACTATCGTAGAGCGTGTTTAGTTGTTACCTATTGCGTTCTTGTTTTTATTTATCACGCATTTATTTGTGTATAATTTATCTTAATAATTTACATGTGCCCATAATTGTGTTGTTGCAGCAATATTGTAACAGGGTCGTGAGAAAATTACCGCATTAGAAAAAGTGTTACCTCAGAATCGAATTTATGTGTAATAGGTCGTTGTTTTAGCACTGTTCTGCTTAATACGTTAAACTAATTACCGGGTGTTCATTTCCAAAAGTTGTGAGGTTAATTAGCACCAAATCTCCGCTAAACAGATATGACCACGGTGGATGTTAACGTATTAGAATTTATAGTGGAGGTGAGAAACTAAAATTTGCAGGATTTGTTTGATGTTATGATTACAGAATTCTTAAAGCGCGTCAGGCAAATTCGTTCCTATACTGTTACTTTAGTTTTAAAGATAATTTAAATTTTGACAAACTATGGGGTTAAGGTAACAAAAGCATTAATTATGTAACAATTTTAAATGGTGTCTATAGTGTGTGTTGACAAGCAGACCATATACAATTCATGCATTATTCAATAATTGCTCTTTATTTAGTTAAACATTTTGCAAAATAGATATGGGAGTGGAAAATGTAAACATATAATTCCTCTTGTGACCAGAATATTACTTAATTAATAAATGATTTTGGGCCACGGTATCGTTTTTATTAAACTACCCCTTTTACACAATAATATAAATGCGATTAACACAAACACTTTGATCATCTCTTTTCTAAATAGCATCTATAAAAGAGAATAAATGTAGCTCAATTTGGCTACGCCATAACCAGTTTAAAACAATATGCAACATCATAAATATATATATATATTTTTTAAGTCTATACTTAAAAAATATATAAACTGTACACTTAAAAAAATCTATATTTATACATGAATCTTGACTTAAAGCTTTTGTGACTGCAAGAATTAATGTTTTAATTGTTTTAATTTATATTAATTTTAACCTATCTACGTGGCTTTACCGAAAGACCTAAATAATATTTATTCATGAACTATCTTAAAGTTTTGATTTAAAGCTTTCGTGACTGCAGGGATTCATATTCTTGGTTCTTTCGGTAAAGTCACGTAGAAGGGAAATAATAAAATAACAAAAATATAAACAGAAATTATCACGACGTTTCGACTGCAACACAAGCAATCATCATCAGGTGTGAAGTCCACAGAAATAAAATTTCAAATAAAAATAAAATAAAAATATAAAATAAAAATTCTCAAATTTTATTTCTGTGGATTTCACACCTGATGATGATTGCTTGTGTTGCAGTCGAAACGTCGTGATACATTTTTTGTTTTATATATTTTTTATTTTATTATTTCCCTTCCACGTGACTTTACCGACAGAACCAAGAATATATATCTTAAAGTTATATTGAAACAATTCTAGGTGGTTAATGCTGGACGTTTGTGGGCCGTACACTTACAGTAGTTTCAACGTGATATTAACACACACACACAACAGTAATGTCGACCTGTATGTCCAGGTCCTAGGGTGCATATGGCTGCAGAAGGCTCAGGTTCATAATCAACATCTGCTGCAGGATTGTTTGAAAGTGTCCATCGGTGCTGACGAGGAGGGCACATGTTCTGAAGAAGCGTTATTCAAAATTACAGGTGTTTTCACGGACTCCCAACGCACAAGCAAGTTGTTAGGGGATAATGTAAAGTGACAATATATTCCTGCGTAAATGTTACAATTGTTCATAGAATCGTGATCGATTGAAGATAGCTAGCTGTTCCACACATCACTGAACCTACTCTAAGACCGGTTATCATCCTCTTTCCACTTGGAGGAAGATGCATTGGGCCAAGTTTATCTTGAATGCATACACACATAATTCAGTCCGTTAGCTATCCAAAGTGTTTATTCAGGACTAAAATTATCATATTTTACACAACTCAACAACACTAAAGGACTTTGTAACAAGGATTTTTTTTAACTCACGTGGTTCTCCCCTCATTATTCATTAATGCCCCACCACCTAGAATTCCATTTCTTCAACAATGTAATTTTTTCCTCTGTCATTTAAATCATAATTGTTTTGCTTAGCTATCGATTCGTTATCATAACTTTCAGTTGCAATTGACATATATGCTTGTCTGTTTACATATTAGTGCAATAGTCACCCTATTTTTATATAACATTTCTTCAACTTAACTGTAATTGTACTACTATCAGTCGAAACATAATCTGCCTGAGCCAACTTACACTGCAGGCATTTTATTTTCTAACATTGATTTATATTTATGCAATATTTTAAATTTCTAATATTATAGTTGTTGCTCTGATTTATAACTTCGTCAATGCTGTACTTTATTTAATTTGTTTTGCTTTTGTTAGTTTTGTGACCCAGGTCCCTCATGCAAATGAGACTATCCTGGTCACCTGAGTTCTCATCTGATGAAACAAATTAACTAGGCTTGAGAGACACAACTGGAGAGCACTTGGGAGTTTGTATACTAAGGGCAGTTATGGACAGTAGACCAGCATGAACATTTTGAAATAAGGAGGTGGATGAGAACAGGTTGGCGTGCTTTTGTCAACTAAATTTGACCATGAAAACAAGATACCATTCTACCTAAAGTTAGAAATATTTTCATCAGTTTATATTACAAGCTTATATATGGATAGAAAGTTTGACTTTAATGAAGAGAAAGTGAACACAATCTGAAAAGTTTTAAAACGAACATGTAGAGGTGCGCTCTTCAAATTACACTGAGAAACAGAAAGATCACATAAGAGCATGTTAAAAATATAAATCTATTGACTGTTAACAAAGTAAGTGGGCTTGGTCAGGACACATCACAAGAATGGATGATGACCTGTGGTGAAGACTAACAACGGAGCAGCAGCCAAAGTAGATGACGTGCTCAAGAGGATCTCCATTGTGGAAATCGAGCAATGAGATCAGCTCTGATGCAGGAGCTAGATGAAATGTGGCATCGCGTGTTCATGAGAGGTGGTGACAGCCTGGGGAGGCCTTCATCCAGCAGTGGATAGTTCATGGCTGCTGATTATAATCATAATGAAATGTCAAAATAACACTTAATGTAACATTTTCCTTTGCCGATTAGTTCAATATTCAGCATGCTGGCTAACAGATAAGCTACTGCAGGATCTCGTGGCAGGTAAATACACAGCAAGGCTTGTTTTTCCCATTTTGACAGAAAATTATGCCAAATTAAATGTGTACAACTTGCATAAATTTTTGTAATGATTTTCGTAATATTTTTTTTCAGAAGTTCCAGTTATATTCTTGAAGGAGCACAAACTTACCACTTCTGATCTTCATGCAGCACCACAGACTGCCATTACCATTGCTAACAGTGGTGAAGGAATTTTTAGTTTAGAGTTTAAGGTAACGATAATGTCTAAACAGCAAATTTGTTGAAATTAAAACTGAATCAGTAAAATGCAAATTATCATTAAATATAATTTACAGGTTATCGCCATGAAGTCTAAAATGCTTACTCAGTGCCTTGGAATCAGTAAGCGCCTACATCGAATAAAAATTGTTCAGCCTCAGGTATGGTACAGTTATTCTGTGAACGACTTTCAGTTTCACTCATAACATGCCATGGTTGAATATTGTTTGTAATTAATGGTGTAAATGTTTTTTTCCCCAATACTTTAGGTAATTATGACACTTACTGTCAACGTGTGTGAAAAATATGAGGACACTTTTGGGTAAGACAATACATTTGTTGTCTATTTATTACAGACAACTGGCGCCTCCACACTTGCATCAGATGATTTGCATGTGTAGATTTTATTTATAGGCATTAATGTAATCCATTTTTCTGCAGGGAGACTGATGACAAATGGAAAGTGTTGAAAGGAAACAAAATGCTCATCACAAGTGTTCACCATTACATTGGGTAATTACAGTAGTTGCCTTTCAACAAAAAATAATGTTTTGAATGACTTTAAAAGTTACATATTTGTGATATTTCAAGCAATAATACTATACCAATGAAGCCCAAAATTATAATAAATAATAACCTAGAGTGGATATATTACAGTACATTATTCTGATTAAAACATAAACATGGCTCCATTATATTTATTCTTCTGTATATATATATTAGTCATGGTTTTTATATAAAGTTTATTTAGAAATTTAAACTCATAATGAAGTCTATATATTTTAACACAAGCATCATTGACGATAAACTATAATTGTAGGCGATAACAAGTCATTGAAGAGACACATTTTGGCCCATGAGAGGGTGATGTTGAGCCACGAGTGATTGCTAATAGATTATCTAAAACATTTTCCATAATATGTACTTATTTATTTAATTTCTGCAGCAAAGAGTATGCTGAATTCCTCAAGTTCAAACTACAAGTTGGAAACCCAGTTGAACTAGCAGGTCTGAAGTCTAGTTCTGGTGAACCATTTCGAATTAAAATTACTCCAGCTACCGCCCTTTTGACTCCAAAAAAGGATTCCTCCACTTTCTCCAAAGTTGCAATATCCTTTTGCTCGTTTTTGAATTTACTGCATGTTATACTAATCTGAGGAGAAAAAATCTTAAATGCTACTTCATAGTATGATGGGCATCATGCAGGGATCACAAGACTGATGCCTTGTTTTAATGCCCACTTGGAACAGGGATCTACCAGCCCAGTAACAGCCCAGCTCTGCCTCAGGAACTGAAGACTGTGATCCATTGGGCCCCATATTTCATAAGAAATCGAGGCTCCATCGGCTTGGACCTCCTGCACCATTCCCCCAACCATTTCCATCTACATATGCATGCAGCTAGGGGTGGTGGTCACCAAGCAATATAAAAAACTATATATCTAAGTTTGTTTTTCACGAACATTAACATCTAGACTTATCTTCTTGGTTCTTTCGGTAAAGTCACGTACCAAGAACCAAGAAGATAGATCCCTGCAGTCACGAAAGCTTTAAATCTAGACTTAGTTTACGTTTGGATATTTTTACTTCGCTATTTGTGTTAGGCCTGCATTGCATTGTATAGTATTGCTGTCACTTGTTGACCCAGATTAATTTTGCAAAAGAGACTTAAAGCATCAATGGGTTCTCACCTGGTGAAATACATCAACCAAACAATTCTAAGTTACTTATATTTTTGTAATGTCCTGCCAACAATTTTTACATGGTTGGGGAGACATGCATTAAGCGAATTATGTAATTGTGACATGGGCTCTCTGGCAGCTCTCAGTTCCATTATGGTGTAAGCAGTTCCTGGTGGTTGTGGAAATGAGATATAAGGGTTAGATTAAACCTTTGTTTATTGATTTATAGGAGTGACTAGTTATGGCATTCATTTTAGGGGTTTCATGGGTCCTTCATCTCTATTTTACACAGGTCCACAATGATAAAATTGGCATGTGTTAATGGGCGACATAACATCAAAACATCTGTAAATGTAACCACTTATCTTTATTTCTTGTCTCCAAGTCTTTCGTCTCTCATTTATCTCATTTTCATTTTATCTGTGAGGATTTAGGGTTGCGTTATCAGATGGCAGAGAAATTTCCCAGTTACAGGCCATATTGTGTAAATATTCTGCAAACTAAGAATGTTTTGTGATGTATGTGTAAAGTGATGCAGAGCTTGAATGATAAACATTACTTTCATGTGTTCTCCTTCATATAAATAATACTGGTATTGTAAATACATTTTGGCAATTGTTTGCAACACTTATACAGGATGGAATGCATTATGGGGTATAAAATGCTGAACGTATATTTTCCTAAATTATAAATACGTATTTGCATATTGCCCAGGAATGTGCCCCATGTTTGAATGCCAAGATTTTAAATTTTTTGAAGACCCGCAAACCCTTGCAAAATGGAATGAGTTTCACCAAGAGAGCTTGTTATTAGAAAAGAACAACCTGTATGTTGAGGGTATGTATATCATTACATTCGGTGTTTATTTTTTACTTTAGTATAAAATACTCGGAACTCATTCCAAATGAATGTGATATAATACTTGCGTCACTAAAATATGTACAGGACTCATAACTAGAGGTCCTTGAGTTATATAATTGGCAGTATATGTGTTGTCTCATTAGAAGTACAGCATTGTACTGTACATGTAGTCGACTTATATTTACTGCACTATTAATTTATTGAAATGTGATTTGAATGTTTTTGTCTAGGTGTGGCACATCCTGATATTCTGTTCAATGTTGGTGAACCTTCAAATGAACAGAGTGAGGCAGGATATACATCAGTCTTGTTAATATTTTTGTTTTTTGATTTCTTCAGTGAGCTAACTTCAAGCTTACATGGTCTAAGAGGTCAGTTATGAACATGACAGTTGCCTTTACTTTTTATTATTATTAAATAAATTATCAATCGTCAAAGTAGAATAAACTTCATAAAATAACTAAAACATTGTAATCTTCGTATTTATTTAATATACTTAGTGCGTACAGTCAGTTTGTGTAATACATACATCTGTAAAAATAACATTGTGTAATATACTGTACTGCATATAATTGTATGCCAGTTTTGTTGAAAGACACAATGCAGAAATTACCAGAAGTTCTCAAGTCAAATCAAAGTAGCATAAAGAATGCAATTCACGATACCTTAGAGAAGGTCCTTGTTCCTCAGAAAAGACAAAATAAGGTAATAAAGTACAACTTTAACAATGTATCGTCCATTTGTGGGTTCGTCATCTTGCGTTTTTCAATTTAAATGCATTTATAGTTTTTCACTGAAAATAATGAAAACATTGAACGATTAAAAAAGTAGTTTATTTCCACGTTATACATGAACTTGTATCAAAATATATTTGTCACTCTTGCATAAAAAATATGTCCCCACCTGAAGAAGGACGCTTGTGTTGCGCCCAAAACGTCGTGATTTGATTTAATTAAATTTTAGTTGTTTTCATTCTATTTTATTTATAAAAAAAATTCCTATGTGACTTTACCAAAAAAACCAAAGAGTATGAATCCTTGCAGTCACGAAAACTTAAAATCTATAAAAAATAAATGTGTTTATAATAATTGAAGTGCTACGTGTATGTACATTCTGCAGATGCTACTCAAAGCTGTCGTGGCTATTCCACTTCTTGCTGAATCCCTACATGGCATAGTGACGAGGAGTACACACCAACCGTTTCGTGAAAGATACTTCAGAGAATTTAAAGTAAATTAAACATTTGTAAATTGTTAAATATACTTTCATATACATAAAGTATCCCTCTCATTAGCACCATAAATTACATTTTCACACCATTTTAGCAACATCAATAATAATAAAAACAAGTGATCTACTTTACATTGTTTCATATGATGTTGTCTGGAATAATAAGATACAAAATAAATATAATTGTACATGGTTTTCTTTGTTCCAGTGCTCTGATTCCCAAGAGTTAAGCATTGCAATCCAAGACTCTCTAATAGATATTGCCGGATCCAGCATGGGGATTGACAAAGCGAAATTGAAAGCAGGAGTACGTAAATTCCTTATATCAACTGCCAATAAGACACTGTAACTAATGTAAAACAAGCACATAGAGCTGCCTCAGTTCTAGTGATTTGTTTAGCTTTAAACAAATGTCCTGAATCAACAAGGAAATCACATCTGATAACATATTTAAAGTATGCAATTGGTGCTTATCTTTACTCTATTTTGCTTATGATTGTTGACAGATCATTCCGTATTTCGTCACCAAACCCTGCAAGACAGATGGCCTGCCTAGACAAAACCCCCTAGAAGAAATGCAGAGCAGCTGCAAAAATATTAGGCAGCAAGAGGAAAGCAGCACTTTTTATTCAGAAAACATTCCAGAAATGGATCAGTGTGTGCCATTAGACTTTGATACTAATGGTGCAGAAACAAGTGCTTCTGAAATTTACAGCGATCCTTCATCAAATACAAGCTGTCATAAGCTAAATTGTGAAAATGCATCAAAGTACCGCCATAAGGCAACATATAGTGACACAGAGCTGTCAACTGAAACTAAGGCTGCTTTTGCATACAAGGATTTACACAAGGTGTCCAATAAATTATCCACAACCAAACAGGTTGAAGATATGCATGAAGTTACATCGATTGGATCAAGTTTTCAAAACATCTCTGGAAGTCTTGCTCTTAAGTGTAAAAATAAATATTTTCTAACGTCAGATATGTTTGAAGAAAAAATTGAGACAACACAGAAGACCATTTCAATGTACAATTATTCTCCAAAAACAAAGAAAATGTGCTTAGAGCAAAACAAACACAAGTCATTGGCATGTTCTGTCCATGGAGACAAATGGTGCAGTTGTGAATGGCAAGCTGAATAAAACATATCCATTTATACTGCAATAGGATTTGTGAAGGGAGCTTAGAAGATACAGGTATGGTTTTGTACGTAACACTATTATTTGCGAAAATATATACTGAATTATATACTGTGCAGCCCTTTGCTAATCCATTACTGGAAGAAGGTCTTGCCACTGAATATTAGTTGTGCCCAGTAATCAAACTCAGGTCACGAGAATACTTTGCACAGTATGTTAACCATTGCACTCATGCTCCCCTACCCTCCCCACCAACTCACCTCCTTTTATACTATGGTACATTTACATTATGAAAGTACTGTAAGAAATTTAACGATCGTTCATCATGGATAAGGCTGTGAATTTATTTGACATTTTCAGATATAGGCTGGAAAAACACTTGGCTGGAAGATTCTACTTGATAAATGTAATTTTAAAGAAACAAGCCTGGTTAATTTGAATAGTCAGTCACTGATTAATTTAATCATTCATATCATAATAAATGTGCAGAGACATGTGTTCTTACAATAATATTGTTACATATTTCTGTCTACTTTTGTAAGGTCACCTGTGAAACTCCATTCGGTATGATTACATCATTAATGAATAATTTTGCAAAATACCGTGTTGAAAAAAAGATGCATATGGAATTAGGGAATATAGTATAGACAGATATTCTTGGATCTTTCGGTAAAGTGATGTAGAAGGGAAATAATAAAATAATACAATTAAAACAATACAATTTTCACGACGTTTCGGCCACAACACAAGCAGCCGTCTGCATAGGGATGTGTTGTGGCGGAAACGTCGTGAGAATTTTATTGGTTTATTTTTATTATTTTATTATTTCCCTTCTACGTGACTTTACCGAAAGATTCAAGAATATGAATCCCTGCAGTCACGAATGCTTTAAATCGAAATTTAGTATAGACATATTTTAATCCCACTGCAATAACATATGGAACAATTTCATTCTTCCACTACAGGACATTGTATGACATTACATTAGCTCGGCTATTCACTGCATAGGAATAATGAAGCACATTTCTCTTGTGGGCATTCCACATTTTGATTTCGAGCAGAATACACAATTCACATCAGATTACTATGCCTTACACGTGTTCATTGATTTAAAAAAACTACATTGATAGTCTGTTGAACACTGCCTGTGTTCTAATTTATATGTTAAAAAGTTAAATGTTACTTCGATATTGTAATGTGTTTAACTTATTTCGTGTTACGTTTGTTTTAAACGTGTCACCTTTTTAATGACTGTTTGCTGAACGAATGAGCTCTTGACAGGTTCCTCGACATTTTCATAAGAATTTTGTCAAAATTTAAACGTTACTTTTTTAAATTGGTAATTTCTAACACTGATAATCCTGAGCCTACAAGTAGGTCAGAGTCATCTCACTCATGAGGAACATATTTGGCTAAAGTTAATACAGCACTAAAGCAATGAGCAGATATCTAGAGTGACTACTGTAAATTCAATTTCGTTATATTATGCTTGGTAATTGTTTAAAATTACGTAAAATAAAATAAATTACAGTCAACGTGTCCATATGTTCATATGTTGCGTGAAGAATAACGTACTGTTTGTTTCCAGTATGTAATTGACGTGCAGCTTAAAGGCGCTATTGCTCAGCATTAATGAGTTTAAGTGTGGTATCTTCATGCTTGCCTCCAGATAATATATCCAGCGTCATTTCCATTTCATGTGATGCAGCTATATGATGCCCAAAGAGATTGTAACTTGCTCACCCGCCCATGCTGGACATCAGTGAGCTAAAAAGCTTCCTAGCTGATCGGCTTCCTCCTGCAGTCTCAATAAAGATTCTGTGTGGTGGCTCCACATACCGTGGAGAGGTGTGCACACCGTAGACAGCTGAACCTTAGGGGTTCCATAGTACCCCGGCTCTCGCATAATGTCCGTGATGCAGTCATTTTAAGTCTATTGATGGTCGGCGATGCGGCAATCGACTCATCTCGACGAGCTGTACACGATGCACTATTCAAAGTTGCATTTTTTCGATAACGGATTTTTTAATGCTAATGTTTGGCGAGGATGTGCTTCTCCAAGCTAGTCGCGATGAAGTTGGATTCGAAAGTCTTTTTGAAGTCCTCGATCTCATCGAGAGCGCTGACAAAGGCAGATAATGGCCTGGATTCCCAATCACCAAGATCCCACACGATCAACGTGTGCGTGCGAGCGTTCAGGGTTTCAGCGCAATCGTCCTCGCTGCGTTTCGACATCGCGGAGTGGCACTGATTTCGGATTGATTGGACCCCAGTCGCGGAGTTAAGGGGCCGTCCATAAATGATGTCACACGACGTCACAAAAGCCAGACCCCCCTCAAATATGACGTCACAAAGCTCTGCCCCCTCCCAAAAAATAAAACATACTTCAAATCGCTTTAAACTATTGTCATTGTAGTGCGTATTTAACGTGGCGCTGCACTCTGACGTTGTAGGAGAAAACATTTATTTAAAAGTCTATTTAATGAAGTAGAACGTGTTGTCTATATTCATAGTCGAAAGTTGCGCATTTTGATGTGACATCACATTTCTAACCCCCCCCCCTCGTCACACATCGTCACAAATTTCCGAACCTAGGTGCGTGACGTCATTTATGGACGGCCCCTAAGTACACCCCTGGAAAAAATAGTGTCCCAGAAATAAAATATTTAATTGCTTCGGGGTACCGCCATAGGGATCAGTTTTTGGTTGAGTGTTGACGCTGCCCTTTTGTCTATATTAGTATTATAATTATCTTATGACGTTCTGAAACTCGTGGTGTTTAGAATCTCAACACTTGCTCATCATATTCTTGGTTCTTTCGGTAAAGTCACGTAGAAGGGAAATAATAAAATAATGAAAATAAAACATAATAAAGTTATCACGACGTTTCGATTGCAACACAATCAATCATCATCAGGTGTGAAAACCACAGGAAGAAAATCACAGCGAGAACATTTTCTTGCTGTGGTTTTCACACCTG
>CM025640.2:1262805-1275311 GCA_014621495.2 Entosphenus tridentatus
CTGTGGTTTTCACACCTGATGATGATTGATTGTGTTGCAATCGAAACGTCGTGATAACTTTATAATGTTTTATTTTCATTATTTCATTATTTCCCTTCTACGTGACTTTACCGAAAGAACCAAGAATATGAATCCCTGCAGTTACGAAAGCTTTTAAAACGAAACTTGCTCATCAATCAAATCACGCGGGAGTTGAGAAGGGGGAGGGGCAACTCTCGACGTCACCAAATTTCTCACTTGCTCATTGGCTCTCGTTGCCGCGACAACCCTCAAGTTCCCGCCTTTATTTAAAGCTCTCAAGCCAATAAGCGTCGGACAGGCGATCACGTGGGAGGGAGGGGGCGGGGCGAGTTCATGAACGTCACAAAATTTTCCCGGGAAAAATTTCGCGCCAAATTTGCCCCCTCACGACGTCACCGCCCGGCGGAGAGTTGCGAGCAAGAAGAGAAGGCGCGGCGCAAAACTTGTAACGGAGGATTTAGAAGAGAACTCGGCTCAACATGTCGGGCTTTGACGATCCCGGAGTGTTCTTCAGCGACACGTTCGGCGGGGACGACAATCAGAACGACGAGGGGCAAATTCGCCGTTCGCAGGCCAAGAAGAGGCTGCGCGAGTTCCTGCGCCAGTTTCGCATCGGGACCGACCGCACCGGCTTCACGTTCAAATACAGGTCTGGCCATAAAACACAACCACCTCGCCGCATTATTACGAAGCCAAAACAACCATGAACCCGTCTATAAAAGTAAACGCGAATAATAAGAATGCCGCGTTAGAAGGCGCGCGTCGCGTGATGCTGAGAGATGGCGGGCGACTGGGGGAGATGTTCGCATCCAGCAGCGGATAGAACATGTTGATGTTGACGTTGACGCACAGTCGTGTCATGCTGTATACGTGGTTCGCGGAGCACCGAGGGATATACGTGTTGTCAATCCGTCGCTGAGTGGAAGGCCTCGCCACGCGTCGTGTCGTTAATCGGCGTTGTTTGGCCATACTTCACCACCCTGGTCAATGCGGGTTTGGTGAGATGTGTGTCTCCACTATCGGCTCGGACACGACTGTTCTTAATGGTAGTCGCAGCCCCACGCTTGCAAACCTGGCGGCTTAAAAGTGTCCGCCCTGGGATGATAAATACACTGCGCTTTGTTTCGTGGTCGTTTCGATGTACTGCAGTGCTCGTGTTTGACCAAAGCTTGCGCCCTTCTACCCATTATTCGCAGGCAATGGGAAGTAATATCCGATAGTTGAATAGTCTCTCCACCCCATGTGGGTTCTGCTTTTTGTTTTAACACCAAAACGTCACCAGTCTCCATAGTGCGGACTTGTCAATAGGGGGATGTGTTGCACAGGATTTCCGATTGACACCTCCGAATGAGCACGGTTGGCTACGTACGGTGCTAAAGAGGTTCAACATACATACGTACATGCATACATACATACGACTGTCCAAATCTCCGTCACCACTCATGGTAGCTGTGGCCGGGGAATCAAAGTCGGGTCACTGAATATTTAGAACAGCGTGCTGATGACCACTGTGCCCACAGGGCACATGATTTCTACAATATCCACTGGACTCCTTCTGTGTATGTGTGTGGTGACCCCAATGCTGAGCAGGGATGAGCTGAAGAGGCATTACAACCTGGGCGAGTTCTGGATCGAGGTGGAACTGGAGGATCTGTCGAGCTTCGACGAAGACCTGGCTGACACCCTGACCAAGCAGCCCGCTGAGTTCCTCCCCTTGGTACGTGCCGCTGCCGGGCATCAGCCCTCACCCTATGTCTTCTACTTCTCACAGTCTCTTGCCATCACCATCCTGTGAGCTGGGAATCATTTGTCCTTGTCCCACTCCCATACCATTTTATGTCCACCCCTTGCTGTATAGTCCTCCATTGAGGTGTAAATATTTAACCGAAATCATTTTCATCTGAGATAAATTATAAATTAGCCCCACGTGGCTATACTATGCATACACCTAATTTATCAGCTTCACAAAGGTTACATCAATAAGGCAACATTTTTGGGGCATGTAATGAGATTAGAAGGCTTGCCAAAATTGGGCATTACTGGTAAGTTTGAGGGCAAGAGTTGGAGATGTCGACAAAGAAGTGATCTTATGAACAATGCATTGCATTGACGTGATTCAGTTCACAAGCAATGACAACGTGTAGCAGGTCACAAGAAAATGAGGCCCAGGCAGAGATTGAGATCCAAGACTGCCTCATTATGATGATGACCAGACAGAGATTCCACAACGCTCCTCCAGACTCTAGTATCAGTTCAGATTAGCACCGTTGGCTACGTACTGTGTGAAAGAACTTGAACCATACATACAGACTAACCACTGGAGTTTATCAAACCCTCATCACTGCCACGGTTGTCGTGGGTCCTCCCCATCCTCTCCCCTCGCCGTGTCTGTCGCGCACAGTTTGAGGAGGCGGCACAGGAGCTGGCGGACGAGGTGACACGCCCTCGCCCTGCCGGTGAGGAGCAGGTGCAGGACATCCAGGTGATGCTGCGCTCCGAGGCCAACCCGTCGTGCGTGCGCAACCTCAAGGTAAGAGCGCTGTTTGCGGTTGTCCTTGGTGGAACCGAGCCGAGTGACTCCGTGCTGCGTCGGTGTAACCCCGCGAGGCGCAGCCGTCCTGTGCCAACGGGCAGTCGGACCTGGTGCAGAGATGACGGACGAGAAGAAATTTGGGATATTTCCCGGGAATGTTATCCGTACAGAGTGGACCTATTGTTGAAGGAGCAAGACATTGAATACGAGTTTTGCTGATATTTGCTTTTATTCATTTTAAGGGACAGGATTTTTTTTTAAACCCTCGTTTGTGAGACCTATCACAGTCAGCCTTTCCACGTTTACCAATCTTCTGTATTAAAATACAAATTGATTAGTTGCACACTACAAATAACTGATGATTTGTAAACACTTCCCATGTAAGGTAGAGGGCCCTGATTCAAATTAAGGTTCTCTTATGACACATGCATGATTGATTTAAGCAAGTAGGAATTTGTAAGCAAGGTAAAACATTTGACCATGCTTCAACTTTATGCTTGACCTTATCGGTAAAGGAGGAAGAGGGGGGTGCTCAAGGACCGGTTCATGTTAGCCATGGCCAAGAATAAAACTCAGGTTGTTGGGTTTGTAACACTGTTCACGAAACACTGTGCCACTTCTCCCACCTGGGCAAACATAAATGAGAGTAAAACAAGAAAACACACGTGCACCGTTGGAATAAAACTGGAATCTTGACTTGTCTAACATCCGCGAACCTCCAACACTGCCCTGCGGTAACACCACTGTAAAAGCCTTTTAAATGTGTGCGTTCTCACCGCTCGTCCCTTCGATTGCCCCCCTCGCCCCGCCAGTCGGAGCAGATGGCGAAGCTTGTGAAGATCCCGGGCATCATCATTGCGGCCACGGCCGTCCGCTCGAAGGCCACGCGCATCGCCATCCAGTGCCGCAGCTGCCGCAACACCATCAACAACATCCCCGTGAAGCCCGGCCTCGAGGGATATGCCATGCCTCGCAAGTGCAACTCGTGAGTGCGGCGCTCCTGTCATGTCTGCCAGCGAACTGGGGGTGCCCTGCAGTGGCCAAATGTCAACTACCTTGCCCGGTATACAGGAGGTCGTGGGTTCGATCCCGACACTACGCCTGTATATTTGGAGTTTGCATGTTCTACCTGTGGTCACATGGGTTTTTCTCTGGGTCCTCCAGGTTATAAGCCACCTAAATGATCTATCATTTCTGTCCAGGTTGCTTCTGAAAAAGAGCAAGACAGCTCATTGGGCCTTACCTTGTAAAATAAAAAGAGTTATGTTTAACTGTCGTACGCAGTGCAGGGTGTGCACATTTATGCAGGACACTCGTATACAAATTTCACAAGAGGCATGAAAACTAAAAACTGCCCACGTCTTAAATGAGTTTTTTTACGACAGTAATATGCATAGAGCAACCATTGTATGTAGAGGAATATAAACAATGTACAAAAGTAAAACACCAGCTTGTCATGGGAATCGCCAATATACAGTAAATGTTTACGCAAGTACATTTTTAAGGAATTGGCTCTTCAAAGCATAACTGCTGGGTTAAAACGATCAAAAGACACTAACTTCACCCAATACGGCAATTACGAGCTCACTGCTGGTCAGTTGCCTCCTTATCACTCGTCTGTCGCTGCTGTCATAGGCACTGTTCCCGCGAACCCCACTCATTGATTCCTCAACCCATGTTGAGGACACGGTCACCAGACCGTGACTGTTCCATCTCATCCACACTGCTCAACCATCACCACACCGCTCATTTCCCCACACTGCTCTAATTTGGAATTACCTTCATTGTCTTGTTTCCCAAGTTCTAACTGGACTCCATTCGAGAAGCGTTATCAACGCTTGTTGTATGTTAAACATTTAATTGTGCTCTTTTCTGGCCGCTTGGCATTTTGGACTTTTGAGCCTGTGCTCGGCAACAGTGATGATAAAAAAAGAGACCCAACTTTTTCTTACCCATATCTTTTCGGGTATTTGGAGCACGAGGAGGCATCCCTTGCTTAACTTGTTCCCACCGATTTGTGGTTGCCCTTCGTGCAGTGAGCAGGCAGGGCGGCCCAGCTGTCCCATGGACCCGTACTTCATCATGCCGGACAAGTGCAAGTGCGTGGACTACCAGACCCTCAAGCTGCAGGAGGCCCCTGACGCCGTGCCGCACGGGGAGATGCCGCGACACATGCAGCTCTACTGCGACCGGTCAGCATCGCTGCCTCGCTTTGCCATCGTGCGGTGTCTTTAGTATTTTAAGAAGTTCATGAATAGCATGGTCGCTGCTACCGTGGTACAATGGGTTAGTACATTGGACTTGCAATAGCGCCGCAGTGGCGAGATGTTAACTCCCTCGCCTGGTATGCAGGAGGTCGTGGGTGCGATCCCAACCCTGCCGCCTGCATATTTGAAGTTTGCATGTTCTCCTTTAAATGTCACCAGAACATGTACACTTATTAAAACTTTTGTTGCATGTATATTGCTTGCTATGATGTAACATCTGGATCAGAAACATGGACACTTCCAAGTGTTCAATTACAACCAAACTCATAAAAACATACGACACAAAAGCATTCCTGTGCCTATTTACTTTCCCCCCGCTGCACAGCTACCTGTGCGACCGTGTGGTGCCGGGCAATCGCGTCACGGTGATGGGCATCTACTCCATCAAGAAGGCATTCACCAAGATGCAGGGCAAGGGCCGGGATCGCACAGGAGCTGGAATTCGTAACCCGTACCTCCGCGTCGTCGGAATCACCGTGGACACGGACGGCGCCGGTGAGCAGCCTATCCATCGCCGCCGCTGCTGCAGTTGCTCTTGCTCTTTAAACGTTGCTGCCACTAAGACTGCTGCTGCCATCATTGCAGCTGCTGTTGCTCGCACTGCTTCCGCCGCTGCTGCTACAAATTTTGCTGCTCTTGTCAAGACCGCTGTTGTTTCTAACACCCTGTGAACGATTATTGTCCCACCACAGGCCGCAGCATGGGCATTGCACTGAACCCACAGGAGGAGGAGGAAATTCGGCAGCTGGCGGCGTCGCCCAGCGTCTACGAGACCATCGCACGGAGCATCGCGCCGTCCATCTACGGATTCATGGACATCAAGAAGGCCATCGCGAGCCTGCTCATCGGGGGCTCGCGGAAGAGGTGACGTCACACCCCCGCAGCATGGCGACGGCTGGCTCAAGATGATAATTTTGTCATTGTCACAGAACAGACGACAGTGATTCTATTGTGTTTTCGAATACCGCGGTGACCCTGGGAACAGGGTGTAGCTGGCCCGTGGCAAGATAACCAGACTGCCCGATGTACAGGAGATGTAGCACAATATGTTGCAGCAATTCCAAGGCTTTACAATTAATAATAATACGAATATTACAGCTCTTTGTTAGTCCACCACTATATGAAGGCCTCCCCCACACCGTGCTGGTCATGGGGGTTGTTTGACCATACTTCACCATGTTGGTCAGCGCAGGTTGGTAAAGTGGAAGGACACCCAAGGTTGCTTCTGATTTCACTCGCTGCTAATGTTAGCCGTGGCCAGAATTAAAGCTTTGGTTTACAAGTTCTTAGCATGAGTGTGCTTTACCTCTGCGCCATCAGTCCACGCATAGGTAGTTCTTAATTGTGCTTGTATCTCATTTGTGATGGCAATATATTGTGCTGAGTGACTGCTTCTGAAATTTTTTTTCTGTAAAACTTTTAATAAAAAAACTGTAGTCAAATTTTAAGACCACATTACCATATGTAATCTGCCTTTTGCAAATACAGTATTTTCTCATAGCTTCATATATATGTGTTGAAACATTTGTGTGCGCTGTGTGTATATGAACGCCGTGCGATTGGGACCCATTGCAGGCTGCCGGATGGACTTACGCGCAGGGGTGACATCAATCTGCTGCTGCTGGGCGACCCCGGCACGGCCAAGTCTCAGCTGCTCAAGTTTGTGGAGCGCTGCTCTCCAATTGGGGTGAGCGTGCGTGGAATCCCTGGCCTGCGGTGGCGTGGTTCCAAATCAAATGTGACGTCACGCAAACCTCCCCTGTGGCTCTCAAACACCAGTTATGCGTGGTGGTCACCCCCTTGTTCAGCGCCATCCAGGCTCGTTCCTGCTTAGCTTTCGAGAGCCGATGAGATCTGTTGAATTGCGTGTTATTTTTGTTGTGGGCAGCAGAAGGCAGGGCAACAAAAAATAATTGGAATATTGGACTTAGATGCTGCTTCATCTAGACTCCCCACTTTCAACCAGCACTGACGTTGCTAAGCACACAGGATTAATGAAAAGTGCTTTAACCGGACGATTAACGTGTTCTCTCGCCTGCTCCGGTGCGCCTGTGTGCGTGTGCTGCACAAAGGTTTACACGTCGGGCAAGGGCAGCAGCGCGGCGGGACTCACGGCCTCTGTGATTCGCGACCCTGCCACGCGCAACTTTATCATGGAGGGTGGCGCCATGGTGCTCGCTGATGGTGGCGTCGTGTGCATTGACGAGTTCGACAAGGTCCGCTTTGGTGTACCAGCCTACAGCTTTGTTCCATCCTGCCTGCCTGTCCACTGTGGTGAACCAGCCTACAGCTTTGTTCCATCCTGCCTGCGTGTTGGCTTGCCAGCCTACTGTTTACTCTGATTCTGCTGCCTGTTGGCACAGGCCTGCCTCTTATTCCTGTCCTGCATTCCCTTTCGCACAGACACACACCTGCCCACTCCTCGGAAGCAGCGTGATTCACACCGCGAGCTTTGTGCCGTGAAAGTAAAAAAAAATTATGTATAGCTGGATGAATTGCAACGTTTTAGTCTCACCTCCACATTAGTTTAGTCAGGAAATGGCTTCGGTTGTTGCGTGGCTTGATTGTTTGAACGCTACCATTAAAATTTTCGGAGATCACAGCAGAGGCTAAAAGTTGAATTTGTCGAACCTTTGTTGGCTGGTTATGGTGGCATGCGTGCCAGTGACTTGCGACATCCAGCGATTTGGGATGAGTTGGTGAGACTTTAAGGTTAAACGTCATGTCATTATTATTTAAAACGTTAAAATTACATTTGTCTGTGGGAGGCATATATAGGTTGTCGACTTATTTTAATATTTTAAAAGTTACCTCAAACACATGTCATGAATGTATTAAAATAACTTAAAACATTTAAATCGGCTCTGTGGCAAAGATGAACATGAATGCATTGGAAATTAAGAAAATCTTAGGTCTGAACTTCAACAGGAGGAAGCGGATTCTGGAGCCGAGCAGAGGGGTTGAGAGTGTTGGACTCTAGTAACATTCTAGATTTGAAGCTTTCGTGACTGCAAAGATTCATACTCTTAGTTTTTTCGGTAAAGTCACGTAGGTAAAAAATGAAATTAAAATTAATTTTAAAAATCACGACGTTTCGGAGGCAACACAAGTCTCCGTCATCAGGTGGGACCGTCACAGCTGAATTTGCTGTATCAAGTGAGGCAGGGATTCCAAGATGCAAGTTCTTAAATACAAGTTACATTGTAACAGTAACATCGTACCTCTCCACACCCCCCCCGCCCCGCACCGTTTGTCGCTCAGATGCGTGAGGATGACCGTGTGGCCATCCACGAAGCCATGGAGCAGCAGACCATTTCCATCGCCAAGGTGCGCTGATGTTGTGCAGGAGGCCGTGAGTGTGATCCCGATCCTGACGCCTGTATATTTGTAGTTCGCATGTTCTCCCCGTGGTCGTGTGATTTTTCTCCAGGTCCTCCAGTTTTTTCCTCCATCTTTAGAACCCACATGCGTTTAGAGTATTTGGCTGCTATTCATTTCCACATAAGCCATTTCGTTGAGCGATCATTTGTGGCCAGGTTTCTTTTGAAAAAGAGCACTATACAGCTTCTTGGTTCTTTCGTTAAAGTCACGTAGAAGGGAAATAATAAAATAATAAAAAATTTATTTAAATTCTCACAACGTTTCGGCCACAACGCAAGCAGCCGTCCTCAGGTGAAGAACAGGGCTGTCGGAAAGACAGCGTCCGAAGCACTATACAGCTCAGTGGGCCTTACCTGGTAAAATAAATGTCGTTAGTAATCTCGTGCCTCTTGTGAAATCTCTTCTCCCACTTGGCACCAATTTCACAATCTTGTTGCTGAAATAGCCTAATGTGCATCGACACCTACCCACACTCCTCGAACTCCCAGGTGTCAACTTCTAAAAGTGTTTTGCTTTATACTCCAGTGGAATGCTTTAGTATTCGTTGTTCATTCCTTGCTTTCACATCTCCGCACCGCAAATGTATGCCTGCAGATGATTATCGTCGTTAATTTTTAAAGAGGATTGGCTCGTGAGATTCACGTTTCGGTTGCAAGGAGGTCCTGATGAGATGGCAGCAGCTCCTTCATCAGTTACACTTTTAACTTACAGTTTAAATTAAACCCTCAGACATGGCCAATTAATAAAACATGGCACAATAATGTCGTTTTGGATTTTGATCATGTAAATACATTATGAATGCAATATGTAAATACACATACTCCATTAACATCCACAACTATTGTATAACACCTTATTAAAAGTTATAAAACATTAAATTGTGAGCTTGCGGCGGCTAACTCCGTGTTTGTAACTAAGTGGGAGAAAAGTGGTGGTACAGATGTAATCTTGCAATATATTTTTCATTGCGGGCATTTTACTTCTTCCAGATGGTTATTATATCTAAGGGTTTCAGAAACTCCACAAACGGCCGTATTTGGTGAACCTCTAGGGGGCCCCTAGCCCAAAAGGGTTATCCAGAGTGGTGCCAAAATATAACCAACATGGGTATCCCTAAACGTAGAGCTGGCCACAGTCACTCGTACACTGTGCCGATCCTAATCTATGTGTTAAGCACTGCTTAGGTTTTCGCTGCTGTGCTGTATAGCTCTGCGGTGTTTTTCGGGTTCTAACGGCGTCCTTATTCAGGATGATGTCGGATGCTGCACGTGCTTTGGGAGCTTCTTCGGAAGAAGCTACCTGCACAAATGCGTGTGTGTGGGGAGTGGTAGTGCAACGGTTAGCGCGCGGCGCTATGAACCCGGTGACCCGAGTTTGATTCCCGCTCGTGGTCAACACCAGTGACGATTATCTGAACCGGTCCTGGGCCAGCCCTCGGTCGACTCGTCCTCAAATGAGTACCTGGTGCGGTGTGTAAACATCGCCGCCAGCACCCCTTCATGTGCCATGCCGGCCTTTGCTCGCTAACAGCACTTGCCCCAACAGTCTGTTTAGGCTACACAGGGGATCTTTGTCTTTGTGTGGTGCAGGCTGGCATCACGACCACCCTGAACTCGCGCTGCTCTGTGCTGGCGGCGGCCAACTCCGTGTTTGGCCGCTGGGACGACTCGAAGGGCGAGGAGAACATCGACTTCATGCCGACGATTCTGAGCCGATTCGACATGATCTTCATCATCAAGGATGAGCACAACGAGAAGAGGGACATGGTAATTATTACCCTTTGCCCCAAATACGTTTTGCGGCCTTGAACCATTGTATAAATAAATTTTGTAATAAAATAGCTCCTTATTTGGGAAAGGCCTCATGGAGTTTCCAAGTTTTCCTTAACGGGAGGATCCTACTTTGGGATGTTTGGTCAATATATTAATTGTTTTGCATGTGGGAGTGTACTGTAGTTCACCATCTGAGGTGCCCTCCTACAGAGATGTTCGCTGTCTCGCAATAAAACCCGACTTGTGAAGCATTCAGAGCTGGAAAATATTGGTTTGGAATCAAATAGGCTGATGATTGAATACGTATTTATTAGCATGTGTATTTGGAGATGCGGAACAGAGGGCTGCTTGTGCACGTGATGATGCTGCTTCATGACAATGCACAATAAATATTCAGTAGCATTTTTACGTGCTATGAAGAAGGTCCATTGCCTGCAACGTCATCTGTTGTACATTTATTTTTTACGGCCACTGTTCTTGACGAGTGCACTGGCGTAGGATGGTTTTGAGCAACTGATCCTGCATGACGTCCCTCTGCTGCTGACTCTTATCTGCAGATCCTGGCCAAGCACGTGATGAACGTCCACCTCAACGCCAAGACGCAGATGCAGGCCGTGGAGGGGGAGATCGAACTGTCCACGCTCAAGAAGTTCATCGCCTACTGCCGCTCGTGAGCACGCGCACACACATGCAAGGCACGAGAGCGACACGTTATAAAGGTGCAGCCCTGAAATTGCTCGCTTGCGACAATGGTGGCGCAAGAGCCTCCAAGACTGAGCCCGAGAGAGTTCCCCTCCTACCTAATGGAGTGTTTTGGTCCACTCTTCTACGTTGGCCAGGTGTATTGGAAGCGGTGGGATTATCTACATCCCACCACACGTGACCTGTGAACCAACTAAAGTTCTGTGGGTGTGCTCATTTATACTGCTGGGTGGACAGGTGGGAGGGATATGGGAACAAAACCATCGACCCTGATTGCAAGTCCAGTGTGCTAACCATTACATGGCGGCAGCATCCCAAGAACACTTGTTTGGCACGCTTAAATTACACAAAGCGACTTTGGCGGCCCATTGGAGGCTATGCTGAATGCGTCACTTCGGGCTAAGATGAAAGCTCCCTTTCCCATTTCATAATGCCGTGTTGATTTCCCTCGAGGCTCCCTGCGGAGGCAGCTGGTGCGTTATATCGCCTGGTGCGGGTCATCCCGTAATGCACGTACCCTCATTAAGCCGAGAGAGTGAAGAGAGAGATGCTCGCGATGATTGCGTTTTGTCCGCAGCGGACGGGGGAACGCTTCGCTTAAGCTGACTTTTGTTGCCTTGGGGCCGATTTTCATGCGCGCCAGGAAATGCGGCCCTCGCATGTCGGCCGAAGCGTGCGAGAAGCTGAAGAACCGCTACGTGCTGATGCGCAGCGGAGCTCGCGAGCACGACCGTGACCGCGACCACCGCAACTCCATCCCCATCACCGTCCGGTAACGCGCACGGGTGCCTGGGCGCCTCCTGGGAGAGTAATTCCGACAGTCTTAATAAAAATTCTGATTCTGGTAGATAGTGATTAACAATTAGTCATTTATCGAGGAACGCCAAACTTTCAGGAGGGTTCTGCTACGTTGAGTTTTTATTTTTAAGGTGTCTGACAATCTTGAGTTGTTTATATTTACGTGGGAGGAAAACCGCAGCGCATGGAGAATATCCCCGTACAGATATAAATATTGGTCCGCTTTGATATTTCGTCTTCTCCGGTGAGCCATGGTATGGCACCTCGACGCTCACAGGGAGTTTCACAACATTTGTGTGATCCACCAACTGTAATCTAAATACAGATTACTAGTTACTTGGAGGTAATTCAGATGTCAATTTCAAATGTAATTAAATAGTTTAAATTACAATTGAATTTAATAAGTTAGATACTGCCCATCTCTGCTGCTGGGATCCTTTGTTTCATTCTCGGTTTCAGCCGGCTGGGATTTAAACCAAGTTCTCAAGTGCAGTTAATGATCTGCATCCGATAAAGACGCAGATCATTAACAATACAACTTTACTTAATACATGGGTGTCAGACACGGGTACTCCTTGGTCGCTCCCAAATATATTTTAAATGAATTTGGCTCGAGCGAAACCACTCCACGTGACCACCCCAAATTACCTCCCCGCGTGATGACCCCCATGCCAGAGATTGCGCCGAGTAAAGTCGCGCGCGTCTTGCGGCTCTCGGCCACGTATGGATTTCGGCGAGCAGCTCCGTAGGGTCCTGGAAGTTCGGCCGCTCCCGTTTTAATCGCTCTGCCCCCCCCCGTGCTCGTCGCCGATGCTCACAGGCAGCTGGAGGCCATCGTCCGCATCTCGGAGTCTCAGGCCAAGATGCGGCTGCAGCCGTTTGCCACGGAGGCACACGTGGACGAGGCTCTGCGGCTCTTCCAGGTGTCCACCCTGGACGCGGCGCTGTCCGGCAGCCTGAGCGGTACGCGTGGGGCTTGTCTGCTCACGCACGCCCACGCACGCCCACGCACGCCCACGCACGCCCACGCAC
>CM025640.2:1275321-1294756 GCA_014621495.2 Entosphenus tridentatus
CACGCACGCCCACGCACGCCCACGCACGCCCACGCACGCCCACGCACACCATGCATCCTTACACACGCCCTCTCCCCATGTCTTGACCGCAGCTCAAGGCGCACGTGTTAACACGCGCACTGCGATCGGCGTGATCTCCGTCGTGATTGTTGTCGATCCACTGCTGGATGGAGGCACCCCATACCACGTTGGTCATGGGGCTGTTCTAAGCAGCAGGAGCATTCCCCGCTTCAGTTATTCTTCGCCCGCCGATCGTCTCAACATCCCGTTATTTCTAAATAATCGTAATGGCGACGCGTAACGTGTTTGCTTGTCCGCCGCGCAGGCGCGGAGGGCTTCACAACGCAGGAGGACCAGGAGCTGCTGGCGCGTGTCGAGAAGCAGCTGAAGCGCCGCTTCGCCATCGGCTCCCAGGTGTCGGAGCACAGCATCGTCCAGGACTTCCTCAAGCAGGTGCTTGGTCTGTTTCTCGTGAAGTTGAAACATCTTGCTGGCTCAATCGCAGGCTGCTGTACCTCAACTTGTTGTCGTGAGCCTTTCATGTTCCAAAATGTACGTGTAGCTGATGGTGAAATGTTGTGTAAATGCGTAAGAATAATTTTTCTTAGACATTGTAAAAGTGAACTCGATTTATTTGTGTTTTCAATAAGTGTTAAAGATCCATATTAGTGTTCCGAGTCACGTGATACAATTGGCTTTGTACCAGCAAAGTACAAAGGCACAGTTCCATTATTTGTTGGCACTACATCAGCTAATGCCGGTATTTCAAACACGAGCGCGTTACGAGATACGAACAATGATTTACTTGCACGTTATTTCAATAAATAACACTGATACTTTTCCAGGGCTTCTCCAGTCAAATACAATGTAAACATTGTGCAAATGTCGACCGTAACAATATTAAAAGTAATAATATTTTCCGCAGCATTTTTCAAATAACCTATGCAGAGTAGGGTTTTGTGGATCTGGAGAATGTCTTTGCTTCAATCGGCTGCTTCTAAGTTTAACTTAAAATGGATGTCCGTTTCAGTGGGATGACTAATTCTGCGCTTCCAGATTAATCGCAATCACGGGGGAACTTGTCCTGCTTTTCTTTTTCTCACCAGAAATACCCGGAGCATGCCATCTACAAAGTGCTGCACCTGATGCTTCGGCGTGGAGAGCTGCAGCACAGGGTGCAGCGCAAGGTCCTGTACCGCGTCAAGTGAGCCTGCATCCCTCCCCACCGCTACTCACGCGCCTTGTGTCTCACACCACGTGCCGGTCATGGAAAGCGGAGGACAAATGGTCATTGAGCTCGTGGTTTAATCCACGGGCTTGCATCACGATTTATCAAAGGAAGTGGATTCTTGTGCGCGTCGAATCGTGTGCGTAGCTTATGGTTGACACGCGCATTGTATGCGATTGTTGCCGATAGCCTAATGGGACCAACAACAAAATTAACCGATATCGGGGTATGAGATCTTATGGATGGGGAAGAAAAATATTCGGTGTAATCAGATCTTGAATCGAGGTAGTTATTGAACCACGAATAAGTGTGGTGAATCATTAAGTGCCTGCTAACCCAATTTTCCAATAATTGACAGTCTCCTGTCTCGTTAAAGTACAACATGACAGATTAGTCTTCAGAAGTAAAATCTCACTCTGGGACCCATCGTGATCATGCAGGATCCCATCGCTTGCTTTGATGTGTCTTTCCAAAGTAGTAGTACTGCATTTGTGTGTTTTTTTCCATTTTGTCTTGTGCTTTGTACTGCACATGGTTTAACTCAATAAAGTGTTAATTACAGAACTCGGTTGTTGAAGTGTTGTGGTGGGTTTTTTTCCCTACAAGCAGCCCTCGTGTCAAACCTTGTGGGTGGGTGGGTGGGGGGCACATTTTGGTGGGGGGCACATTTTGGTGAATGTAATTTCTGTCGGGCACCTGAATATTAACTACAATGCTTGAGCGGATACGGTATCGCTACGAATCACGTGCGGCTAGTTTAGTTTTAATTCCCATTTATGTGCACATTGCCCTGTGTACAAAGTCCCTCGGAGTTGTATTGCAGCGTGCTGGCACGCAGCGACAACAAGCGGGTTACATAGTCGTGGCACTGGGCGAGCTTGGGCACAAGCAGGGGTCTGAAGAACCCGCCATGATGCCACCATCGCCACGCCTGGACGCGACGGAGCAGCGCCAGATCAGTTAACGTTCCTCTGCACGGGGTGGTTGGGCGAAGAGTTTGCTGCTCCCGGCAGGAAGCGAGACTCCTTGTCGATCCACCTAGTGGCACAAGGTGGAATCGTGAACACATACACCGAGCTATGAGGGTACAGAAAATCCAGCGCACTGTAATTTGACGTCAACATCACGTGGGCAGATATACTGCCGTTCATCACCTCCCGCCCAGCAGCATGTGGGAATGGGTGAGACTTTTCATACTGCTTTTGTATTTTCTGATTCGTCGAGTAACATAACCGACAGCCGTCATGCCGGTCATTTACTTAACGACGGCGGGACATCTCAGCTCTACGGGGGTGATACTCTTAGGTTTTTTTGGTAAAGTCACGTAGGTAAAAATAATAATAGAAATAAAATAATAAATCACGACGTTTCGGATGCAACAAGTCTCCATCAGGTGGGACCGTCACAGCTAAATTTACTGTATCAAGCGAGGAAAAATCTAAGAGAAGCTCTTAAATACAAGTTAGGGGGGGGGGCTTATCTGAATGTGGTAGCCAGGGAATGGAACGGTGGGGGGGGGGGGCCTAAAAGGGAACAATTAGTGCACCTCAACTTGGGGTTGTGGCCGGTGTTAACTGACATACAAAATAGCAGTACTGTTAAATGCTGGGGATGTCAACACTCGGTAAAGTAGACTAGTACATGTCAAATAAGATGGTCCATATGTGTAGTTAAATCCCATCTGTAAAAATATGTAATTCCTGACTTGCAATACCCTGGAGTCTATAAATTGAGTTGCAGCTGTGGTGATTGTTACATTGGGGAAACGAAACGTCATGTCTCCGATCGTGTCCGCGAGCACAAGTCAGATCTGAAACACGGCAAAATTGAGTCTTCCGCCGTTGCCGATCATTGCTACAACGCTGTGGGCTCTCATGATATTGTCTTTTCCGAGACCAAGGTGCTCTGCAAACCTTCTGGCTACCTAAAGGTTTGTACACGAAGCCATCCAGATATACAAACACAGACATAACTTGAACTGTGATGATGGGTACAAACTGAGTAATCATTGGAAAGATGTTATTAACCATGTAAAAAATATTTAACTACACATTTGTACCATCTTATTTGACAGGTACTATTCTACTTTACCGAGTGTTGACATCCCCAGCGTTTTAACAGTACTGCTATTTTAGTATTTTGGATGTCAGCTAACACCGGCCGTAACCCCAAGTTGAGGTGCACCAATTGTTCCCTTTTAGCCCCCCCCCCCACCATTCTATTCCCTGGCTACCACATTCAGATAAGCCCCTCCCCCCTTAACTTGTATTTAAGAGCTTGTCTCAGATTTTTCCTCACTTTATACAGTAAATCTAGCTGTGACGGTCCCACCTGATGACGGAGACTTGTGTTGCCTCCGAAACGTCGTGATTTATTATTTTATTTCTATCATTACTTTTATTATTTATTTTTATTATTTACCTACGTGAATTTACAGAAAAAACCTAAGAGTATGAATCCTTGCAGTCACGAAAGCTTCAAATCTAGAACTACGGGGGTGAGGTTCGTGCACGGCCGGCGCAGGAACCCGTCGAGCGGCTTACTGCAAGAGGATGAGCATGATGATGCCGAGCCCTCCCAGCAGGATGAAGCAGAAGCCGGGGAAGTAGGGCAGCGTGGCCGGGTAGAGCGTGCTCAGCACAGACGAGGTGATGAGCATGAACGCCGTCTCCAGGGACGCGAACGCCGAGAACACGGCTCCTGGGCGCGCCGCCGGCAGTGAGGCATGGTTACCACCGTCGTTACCACCATCAACGTCGCCAAGAGAATCGTCGGAAGTAATCGTCATCGTTCCGACATGACAGCAATCACCGACGAGTACAGTTGTCATTGTCAATAAACTATTGTCAGTCTCGCGGATTAAAAAAATTGGCAGAACCCTGAAAAAAGCCTTGACAATCGATGAGGCCTTTCTGGCTAAACAAGCATCATCATGTTTACTCTTAGGTTTTTTCGGTAAAGTGACGTAGGTAAAAAATAATAGAAGTAAAATAATAATAAATGAAAATAAATCAATTAAATCACGACGTTTCGGAAGCAACACAAGTCTCCGTCTTCAGGTGGGACCGTCACAGCAAAATTTACTCACTTGATACAGTATATTTAGCTGTGACGGTCCCACCTGAAGATGGAGACTTGTGTTGCCTCCGAAACGTCGTGATTTAATTGATTTATTTTCATTTATTATTATTTTACTTCTATTATTTTTTACCTACGTGACTTTACCGAAAAAACCTAAGAGTATGAATCCTTGCAGTCACGAAAGCTTCAAATCTTGCATCATCATGTAATAATGTGGATTAATGGTAGATCCCATGCAACTGGCAATTATTCAACGCTCATCATACGGAAGGATAATTATAATAAGCAATTACTGTAAAACTATCGTACCCTGCTCTGAGCTGGTGGCCAGCCTTGATGTCTGTGCCCGTATCATGGCACCAGGGATGCCAGATACACTTGCCAGCCCAGCCGCTGGAAGGAAAAACGTACAACGGGGGTGAACAATAAGTACGACGTTGTTAGAGAATATATCAGCAACAATTTTGGCTTTAATCGTTTCTAACATTTCTCTTCATTGGCATTGCACTCGTAACTTTATGCATTGTTATGTCCCTCTGCACATCTTTAATACAGCTGAGTGAAGTTTCACTATAAAATGGGAGCTAGTAAAAATCTTAATTTGCCATTTCATTGCTTCTCATAAGGTTCATGCACAGCGAACAGTTGACTCAGAGCAAGCCAAAATAAATTAATTTCTGGGAGCATACACACGATGTTTGCCAAGTGCATCCGAGGTCTCCTCGCACGTTATTTTATGCTCCGATATGGCAGCAAAAGCAGTTTATGTGAATGCTGCCTCATATCACTTGTACGTTTGGCACTTGCGCCATTCATATCTCCCAAGGTGACGACTGGGGCGCCCCTTTCACGACCGAGTCTAGCCTGCAGTGGCACAGTCTCTTCGTGTAAAGCGGCTCACCGAGGAAGACCATCCAGGGAACGGAGGCACAGGCCATGAGGCCAAATGATATGACCCGGATCAGCATGGCCCCCTTGGCAAGGGAAAAGCCGCGAGCCAGCTTCAACAACAGCGGAAAGAGCACCAGTAGACACATACCCTGCTCGCCACACACACACACACACACGTGCGCACACAGGCATAGATCCCCCAGTTATTCTGACGTCCCATGATGTAAGCTGTCTCTGGTGTGGACCAATCAGTTTCAAAGACAATGCATATACTACCAGAGCATGTTTGTTGTTGCATGTTCTACACAAGTTTTATGTGGTTAATGCAGACATGATTCCTTGCAAAAGGTTTCAGTTTGGTGTTTTAACATCTTAACACCTGTTTTATTGTCAGAAAGGGTAAAACCCATTAATATAATGTAGATCACTGTTAGTGCCTATCGAGGCAGGCACACAGCACAGGTGACAGTGCAGGCAGTAAAGATGTAACGATCACCCTCTCCTCCCACGTGAATGCTGATCAATGCCACTTTCTACAGGTATAGATATTATATACTGTGTGTACTACGGATGCAATGCTTTAGAAGGTCAGGGAGGTGAGACTTTGATTATTTTGCCACGTGGAGAGAAGAGACGAAGAGGATGTAATGACAAGGGCTGTGGAGATGTCAACGGTGCAGGGCAGAGGGGGACTGGGGGGTGAGATGACGAAGTGAAAATGCTCATTTGACGAAAGCATCCTTCATACTCTTCTATGGGGAGAAAGAATATTTTAAAAGTTGAGTCAGTGACTGAGTGAACATGTGATAAGCAGGTACCACAGCGATCCTGTGTTCAACTCCATGGCATCAGATCACATTTACAAGCAGAGCAAGTAAAATTCCATTTATCAGTGACAGCACAATAAACGGTCGTGCGTGTGCGTTTTTATTACTTAAGCTTTGCCCCTGCTTTCAGGCTTGAAATGTATACCTGTTTTGAACTGACACCATTCTTTATAGAGCATGAAGGAACACAATGTGAGTGGCATGTTTAGGCGACTCCAAAAGTAGTTCTGTAGTGCCATGTTCAGGAGCCAAACTTGACATGACGCGAATTACTGCTGGCTGGGAGAATTCCAGATAAGAGTTTCCACCTGTCTACGATTGATCGTCCGGGTTTGACCTGGACGTTCCGGGTATTGGCATCTGTGTTCGGGTGGCAGCAATGGATTTGAAACGAGATCTGGTGGCATGGTTTTGAACTTCATCAAAAGTATACTAGACAGTTTTTATAGGCATAGGCTGGCTGAATGTCCAGGTTTGGTCTGTGGCAAGTGTGGTAAGCCATATTCCAGGGGACTGTTTTCATTTGTTTGCATGCCACTGCTGGAATAGCCAAATTGGAACGCACGCCCCAACTTACCACCAGGAATGTCCTGCCCCCGATGAAGTAGCCGTATTGCTCGTTAGTGAAGTGCAGTGGTGGGTACTGCAGGAACATCACGAGGATCTGCGAGTCGCCTGTAACAAACCACAAAGACAAAAATCTCCCATATAGCCTGAGCAGACTGTTGGGGCAAATGCTGTTAGCGAGCATCTATGAAGTCCGGTACGGCATACGAGGGGGTGGGTGGCCAGCACCACGCCCGGCCGCCTTTATCTCCCCATCGCACCAAGTACTAGTTTGAGGCTGAGTCGACCTAGAGGAGGCCCAAGACTGGTTAAAACAAGCGGCACTTGTGTTGGTCGTGAGCAGGAATCGAACTCGGGTCGCTAGGTTCGCAGCGCGGTGCGCTAACCGTGACACCCACGCTCCCCACTGCAACAAACCACTCGGACACACGCACGCACACGCACATGCGCAACAGCACTGCTTTATGAGGTGCACAGTTCTGAAGTACTCACGTACAGTCCTGAGCAATGACAAGATTCCTCTTACAAAGTTGATGTAGATTATTACAATCTGCAATTACGTAATTTTCAGAGCAGGTGATTATCCTTTACGTGTTACGACAAAGTGGGATTCAAATGACATATAATGTTGTTGCAGTCAGCTGGATAACCGTAGCTTCTTCATCATCATCAACCATGATATATCCACTGCTGGATTTAGGCATCCCATTTGTATGTGCGTTGAACTTCTTTCGCACCGTACGTAGCCAACCGTGCTAATCGAAGGTGCGGATACACGTGTGGGGGCACAACGGAAGGCAAGTGCTTTCGCGTTAGGAGGAGGGCGCTTCGAGACGCACCGACAATGCAGGCCATGTTGAGGAGGCTCGCCGCGAGCAGCAGCAACATGACGAGCCTGCCACGCTCGCCGCGCTTGCGGAAGACCACCTTCCAGGTGGTCAATCCATCCAGGCAGCTCATGGGCGGCAAAGTCGCGCGTACGCCCGTGTCCTCCGACTGCAAGGCGAGGTTACACACACAAAAAAACCAACGTCGCAAGCGTGAGGCTGCTTCACGACAGCGGAACGCGTACATCGCGAGCGCACTATTGGCGCCGTTCCTATGGCTGCAGGATTCTCGCGAAGGAAGAGGCACTTTTTAAAAGACGCGTGCGGTATGGTCTGCAGTGGTGTCGCGATAGGGGGCGATGTTGCTGTGCGCTAACCAATACGCTACGGCTCCACGTCTTCTAGAGAATGCTTATAACATCAAGGTCAAACATTTTAAAGACCTGGTCATGGTCAACACAACACGTACCAGCGAATGAGAAGTCAAAAGTGGTGATATCAATGGAGCGACTGGCCACAGCCAGAGCAATGTGCATGATCTGCCGAGGAGGCTTGCGTGCTTGGGATTTATGGGTTGCTACGCAGTACCCATCGTAGAGCACCAGCCTCAAGACTGCCAGTCTCCACGAGCACCGGGCAGTGCTCACTTGAGGAACAAGCCGTGCGTATTTATTTAACGCAGTGGGAGATGCGAAAACGGGTCGGCGTGAGATGAGTTAAGGTGCTCGCTGCTCAATGTGAACAAGCGGACAATAACGTTTCCTGCACATCTATCCACGTACAAAAATATCACTGAATCAATTTCTTACACAACTCATCAGCCGCACGGACCTTCTGGGGAGTGCAACATTCCCACGGCATTGCTCCAAGTCGTTCTCGACGCACGGCGTCGCATCATCGGACAGAGTCAGGCTCGCCTGAATAAACCCCGGCGCTAGCTGCTCGCACCTCCTCGGAGCAGATGGGCTGGCGCTCGTCCTCGCTGCTGCGCTGCTGGGCGGGCGATGCGATGCACAGCAGCGCGTAGAGCGTCGCCAGCAGGTTGCACGCGAGCTGGATGGAGAAGGCGCCGAGGAACCCCATGTGGGCGACCGCGGCCCCCTCCACCAGCCCCCCCACCGTGCCGCCCATGAAGATCATGGCCTCGAGCACGCCCATGCGGCACGGGCGTTCGTCAGGCGACGTCACTGTGGCCAGGTAGCTCATCACGCTGCGCGCCGGCGAGCGAGCAAAAGAAGCGCATGACTAGGGTTGCCACCTCGGGAGGTGGAAAACATCCGGGACAGACTGTGGTAATAATCTCACAATACCGGAGGAGGGGGAGAAGTCCATTTGAAAGCAGTGTCTTGAGTGGAGTATAATTATTATGATGACTACACTGCTGACAAAACCCAGGACTTTTACTGTTCCCTGGGAAATGTATCGCTTTCCCAGGACAGCAGCTGCCTCAAAAAAATAATTATTCCAGGAAAACCAGGAGAGGTGGCAACCCTACATATTACGCAATAAGACACGAAAGTTGTATCGTACAATAAACGGTATTGAAGTTTTACACAAAATGCACATGCACTCGCAAAGGCGCAAAGCTGTGGGTAACATTTTGCCATAGCCTTATTAAGAATTATGCTTTCCTTTAAATTCACCCTCCGATTTCAGTGTAAGGGTAAAAATAAAGCTGGGTAGGACTTTAACAGAGTTTCCATAAATACACATTTAATACAGAGAACAAATTGCCAAATATTTAGGAAATACGGCAGACAATACTGAAAAAACAATGCAACATAACAGAGTAAGATGTTGTGAAATTAAATCAATAGACGTCAAAGTTATAGTGAACCTGCCGTCAAGTACTGAATGTCACGCTAGGCCATGATTGATTCTGGGCTAAGGGAAGAGCTGTGGCCACAGCCAGCGGGAGGATTTGAGGCTGACGTCTACGAACCTGCCCAGTGTATGTGGCAAATATTTTAGAGGCATGAAGCCAACTTCATTGTGTCTCCCTGTTCATCTCTGTCGATGGCCCTGAGCCAGCGGCGAAAATTAGTTTTTACCACGGCAGGCTTAGACTCGATAGCAGGACTACTTAATGTCCCGACAGAGTGGTAATTATTTCACTGACCATGTCGGAATTACAGACCTGACCAGGATCTGAACATTATTCTCATTGCGTGTTAAAACGTAGCAAACTGCGTTTTTTTTTTTCCCTATGAATCTCATAAGGGTGTATACACACGAACACTCGATTTGCACAGGCGCGCTTTGCCATGAAGCCCAGTCGGCTGAAACGTGAATTATTTCCTTTCCTTCCCAAAAAAATATATGGTGATTAAAGTTTAATTTTGTGAACGTATGTAACGTTGGTGAAGCAGCAAAATGCGTTTGCCAGAGGCTGCTGCTCTCGTGCAATGAATAAATGATAAACAAGTCAACTTATTGCTTCATTTCAGGGATATAATGTGTTTCTTGCATGAAATACTTACCTGAGAATATTGCAGAATGCTAACAATATAAAAACGAAATTAACTAATTCAATCAGTTATATAGTTAAATTGCACAGTTTATATTTAGATTGTTTTTCTTCTTTCGTACGGCTGATGTAGACGCAGAGCAACAACTACAATTTCACATTCAGGTGGTCAAGCCAAATCGCCACTTCAGCAGCAGCGGAGTCCTGTAACGCCGCGATGTCTCCTTCGTATTTGTGGACGGGGCATTGCGTCGTTTTGCGCTGTACGGTCTGTTCTGGATAACCACAGTCGCACACTGCAGAGTTTTTAATTTTCCATTTGTGCATCAGCTATCCGCATCTGCCATGGTTTGTGCAGTGGATGCGGATCAGGGTGGACCATGAGCTTCGTGTATATTCTGGCAGTACAACCTAAAAAAGGGTGGAGTGGTGGCTCAGCGGTTAGCGCACTGCTCTATGAACCCAGCCACCCGGGTTCAATTTCCAGTTACGGCTAACATCAGTGGCAAGTGATACAAAGTCCTGTGCACCCCCTTCCCCAAATCGCACTGACCAGCGTGGTGAAGTATAATCAATCAAGCCCTACGACCAACACGAAATGGAGACACCTTCATCCAGCAGAGGACATACATAGGGGTGATAACAATGTGTATTTTAAAAATATCAAATGTGTAAATGACAATAAATGTCATCACGACAGAAAAATATAATGCGTGATGACATTTTTATTTATTTACTAACACACACAGGGGTGTCGAGCATTGCACGCACAAAAGCCTTATTTCTCAACTGTGTGATACCAGTGGTCTCAACAACAAAAAATGTCCGCACATTCAGTTTCCTTTCAGCTGGTGGTTTGGATAAGCTTTTGTAAATGTAATGCACCGCACCGTGTTTGTGTTGTTAAATAATTATTACCGCCGACAATAAAACATATTCACACGTGTAGACTATTTGATGGCTTCACTATCCAATAGAGCGTTTTGTTGAATGCGTATTAAATCACAAATCTGACGGAGAGAGTGAGCTGTCCATGGTGCCGGATATTCCCAGAGGGGGGCAACACACACTGATCTGGCCACGATACAAGCTGTCAAGGATCCAAATGCTCCTGCGATTGTTCGTCTGGCTTGAAATTCCACAGGGATCAGACACGTAACCTTCCACATTTTTTTTTACAAATGAATATTTCATGGTAATAAATATTACATGCATCCATTTGATGTACAAACAGAATGTTGGGCTGGCTCTTAACAAAAAATATACACTCTTAACAGAAATTGTGGTAGTATTGTATGCATGCATGTTGAACGTCTTTCCCACCGTACGTAGCCAACCGTGCCAATTATAGGGGCGGAAGTATTGCAAATATGTTAACACAACCATATTTACAGACTTCACTACTTATAGATAAGGTGATAAAGTATATATACTCCGCACCTCCAATGAGCATGGTTGGCTATGTACGGTATGAAATAAATTCAACATACATAATTTAAGGCTCTTTGTCAATCCACTATTGAGTGAAGGCCTCCTACACGATATTGGCCATGGTGTTTTGTGATCATACTTGACTATGCTAGTCGAACTGAGTTCACCTCTTAGATGCATCCCATTCCTTGGCTGCTACTCCATCATTATTCTTGACCATCGGACATCATCCCTTTCAGCGACGTGTCTTGCACAAACCAAATTAAGTGAAACGCAAATTTCCATGATGGAGTTTTTGTTGTGTGCAGGCATCGGTGGCCAAGCATGGACCATCAAACTGACGACCATGTGCCTCTCTGGAGCTATGAGCCCACTGCAGACAACCCTCACCGAGCTGTCAAGCATGAGAACGCACAATCGCTGAACGTCTCGCCAAGGCGATATTTTCAGCAGCAAGAGTGTTTCCCACCTTTTTCATCTTCACCCATATATCGTCTCAACAGTGCACTGTCGTTATCGTTTGTGGAGCTTGTTGGCCTGGGTGCACAGACGACACACGCGGGGAGTGTTGCTGTCCACGCCGGCCCATCTATCTACCCTTCCTACTTTTATGAACATTTTGAAAAATGTCTTTACACGTTCCTCTTTTCTGTCTCTCAACATACGTGTACGTACCATTTGAAATGCAACGATCGTGCATTTCAAATCGTACTTACATCCCCAAAAGTGGGACGCGTGCGCAGCGTACCTCAGCAAAATGGTGACATAACCCCCCAAGGTGGAGGAGATGCAGGAGGCGGCCAACGTCCAGTAGACGGACAGCTCGGGGGAGGAGGACACCAACATCAGCAAGGCGGAGGCCATCGCGGCCCCGAAGCACGGCAGGGCCATTGCGAGGCGTCTCATGCACGGAGAGCGATCCGACCAGGTCCCGAGCAGCGAGGCGGTAATCATGGCCGGGATGTTGGTGGCGAGCGACAGCAGCAGGAAGAGCGTGGAGGCGCGCGTCTGCACCACCCTGGCCCGGTCGCCCTCCAGCGGCGACACGCATGCCTCCGTCGTGCCGTACGTCTCCCAACACACCTGCCGGGGCGCGCGTGGCATCACGGTGATGAACGTGCCGACAATAGAACTAAGGGAGCGGCCATCAGTGCTGACAGTGTCATCACACGTGGCTCCAGAATGACAACACTAACTGCAATTGCAAGCACGGCCATTCTTTGTAAACCCGCCGTGCGTGTCGTAGGCAGTGTGTGACCATACGTCGTTGAGTTGGTCAGTGCTGGTTATGACGGTGGGCGAATTGAAGTACAGTACAATAATGTATTTTTCTGCACTGCTAACAATGTAGTCCTGCACTACCCTACAACAGCTGTTTTATGGTTGCCCATCAGGGCATTATCCAGACTCAATCCAGCTTAGTTTCCAATATCTGACGAGATCGGGTTAATTCTGGGTGACTTGGTAACCTCTATTGGGTATGAATTGATTGTGACTTTTTGGTGATCTATGTTACTGAGTTGGCAATTGCTGTAGCTTTTATCTTGCTGGAAAATGTGTTCTCTATTCAAGTATAATTTTGACAAATCAATTCGAAGGATAAAAAAAAACCTCTGAAAAGAGTACAAGGTTGGAATAATAGTTCAACCTTAGATTCTTCCAAATGAATACCTTTAGGATATTCTACATATTTTGTTTCAGTGTGAAAGTGGAGTCATTTCTTATACTTCAATTGGAAACCCTGTTATATTTTCATCAAACTCGTATGAAGCAAAATAAATAAGCAGTTGAATATCATGGTTGAAAATGTAATTATAAGGTATACATTTTATAAAAGGATGCTAACTTTTCATGACAATAAAAAATATATAAGTTGCATTAAACCTTTATATATATAACTACGCTAGGGCATCTTAAAATATACAAGATTCACTTTTATATATTTTTCACACATTACTGCATTCGACCACTGAACCAGAATATTCCATCCAGATGAAATTCACCCAGTGAGCTCTACAGGAGCAAACACACGGATTTCTTTTAATTCAGGCCTCTGCTTTTTAATCCAATCCAATTCGTTTGGTGCACACACTTAACCGCACACGCATTGTAATGAATGCTGCTACCAGCAGGTTTTCAAAAGAATGCAATTGCAGTGGCACAGAACAGTGCTTTTTTATGCAATTTTCCTATGAGACAAGTTATTAAAGTTCAATTCCCGGTCACGGCTGATGCCAGTGGTAGGTCTTTATCTTGGCTGTAAATTATTAACGCTAATATTACACGAGCTGTGCATATTCTAAATTAATGAATACACATTTACGAATTCATATACAACATGCAGAATACACGTTTGCTCTGTTATTCGCACAGGAATCCCCACCTGGAATTTGCCTATAAAAGCACGATTTCCCACAATAGCAACCCACTGTAACAACCAAAATTAATTATGGGTCTTTATTCAATTACAGTTATCCCATGGTTCCGCTCACACACACACACACACACTTGCAGGCTAACTGTGAGCTCACATTCCCTGATTGCGTGCGTATCCACAGCGGGGCTTTGCTGCTGACAGGGTCACACAGTGTGAGTCATGCCAGCCCCTCCAGGGCTTACCTGTGTATAATCATGCATTGCGGCTGCTGCATTAGCTGCAGCAACAGCAGCAGCTACTCTGCACGCGTGTGTGAAAGGTAAAGGCGCACCCCTGCAATTTCGTGGAAGTGAACGGCATGGAACCTGCAAGCCCTTTGCATGAGAAATGCAATACGTGCCTTTTGCAGGATGATCTGCTGTGTGGCGGGGGCCTGGATGAAGAGGGCGGTCATGTAGAGGAAGAGCAGCGGCTCCACTGTGATGACCCGGGCCCATGAGGGCACCATAGCTCCACCCACGTGTCTGCACACACACACATCAAGGCAAAGACCCCAGTATAGCATTAAGATGATGTTGGGGCAAGTGCTGTTAGCGAGCTCCTATTATAGCCGGCATGGCACACGAGGGAGTAGATGGCCAGCACCATGCTCAGCGGCATTTGTGTCCCTAGTGTCGATGCTTGCACACAGTACTGGGATCTCATTCGCTGCTGAGTCAACCTAAGGGAGACCCAGGACCAGTTCATATTATTCGTCACCAATGATGGGGTCGCCGGGTTTGTAGCGCAATGTCCTAACCACGACGCCTGCACACATACAGAGCTACCTCGACAGTACCCTTCTCATTCAATGGCAGCTCACTAGGCATGCTGTAATAATATTTGGATCACGCTAACGAATCGTGCATTAATACATTATTCACGATTCATGCAAATTGTATGCAATCGTTACCTTGAGGCTAATGGAATTAGAAACATAGGATGCCCTAGTGTATGACAGCCAGACAATGGAAATGAGACAGCCCGAGACGAAATATTATTCTCGGATCGAATTGTCGCCTCGAACTTTGGTATTTTTCACTGGAAAATCATCAAATTGTTGGAAGCGGGGGGGGGGGGGACGTTACACGGCAATTATGAGCATCATTCTCTCTCTGTCACTCCGACACATACCCACTCTATTCATTACAATCCACTCCAAAACATGCAGCGTTCAATGTACAACTGTACTAAAATGCTGAACAATGCACCCCTTTCCTCAAGCGATTCGATGAATTGCCGTGAGCTGTTGTCACAATCCGAGTCAAGAGTTCACGTCCGTTTCGTCTTGACCGCCTTTCTCATCTGCATTGCCTCATCCTCCGTCTACTCTGCCCTGGCTGTATCGTCCTGTCTGCGCTGTACAACGTGCACCGCCTTTTCTCATCTGTTCTGTGTGACTACAGTGGTTTTTTTCTGCCTCGTTAACAGGAATAAATGTTTAAAATTTTGCATAAACCGGAAGCAAATCGATCCTTTCTCACACCATTTCGTGCACGTATCCTGCGTGTGAGAATGCATTTTCATCCATTCGGCACGGTTGGCTACGTACGGTGCGAAAAAAGTTCAACAAACACACAAACGATGTTTATCGTGAATGCTTTAGATACCTTTTGATTGAAACACGACCGTTCAAGAGTATTTGTTTCGCCTGAGATTAATAACGTATGTCAATCGAGCAATAAGATACATTGCATGTATAGTATGAATGTAAATACTGTCATATTAATCTAATTTGTGAATGACGAGAACACACCCATCATCACCGCGATGGTTGAGTTGCATTGCCATGGTTGCCAAAGGATCCAAATGTTGGAGCATTTGTGGTTTCAAAGATGCGTACATTTTCTCTTAAATTAATTCTAGATTTGAAGCTTTCGTGACTGCAACGATTCATACTCTTAGTTCTTTCGGTAAAGTCACGTAGGTAAAAAATGAAATTAAAATTAATAAAAATAATTCATTTTTTACCTACGTGACTTTACCGAAAGAACTAAGAGTATATATTCTCTTAAATTATTTAATCCGTTTCAGATATTGCACGCCTTTATGGTGTATATATTAATTGTGCCTTGAGGCTAACGCCTGTGAATTGTGCTTATTAGACAAAACAACGCCAATACATGCTTTAGTCCCTCGTTCATGGTAAAGCTGAGCTGATGTAAATTTAATACCAGTCTTTACGTGCCTCAATATTAACCACCTGAAGACTCAGAATCCATGCAATGGCTTAGAGGTGTATTTATTACACCCTTGCCCCATGCTATTATTGCGATTCAAGGTTTTGATATTCAGGAATCGGTGACTCTGCTTGTATTAACATGGAGCGAATGCAGTGACCGGCTGCAGTGGTCGTGTAAATGTTTAACATGCAACATACGTGCATACATGGAAAACACACATTCCTACAATCATGATTCAGTGCATAAATGGTGAACTTGTGAATCAATATTAATCAAGTAATCGAGGCATTGTTACACCCAGAATAATAACCATACAAACATACATGCTTCGTAACGAGAGTGAATGCACTCTAGGTTCATTTCAAGACTACAAATATGCAGATGCCATATCTCGCCTGAGCCCTATTAGCTTTCTCATGCCACTGCTGGCTTAGAAGCCTCCCCACTATAGAGAGCCCCTCTCGATGGTATTTGGCCTACTCTTCCACGCTGGCCAGACGTCTTAGAAGAGGGGACAGTACACCCACACGTCACCCCATCATACGCGACCTGCCGATCGACTGTGGTGTAGCCATGTTTCGTGCTCCCTCGTTATGGAGATGCTCGTGAACAGCAAACTTTGCTGACAATGATATTGGCCTGCGAATATTGTACGCGCAACGTCTAAAGATACTTCTAAATATGCTTCGAGACGTTATTTCTCTCATCGCTTTATCTCTCATTACTTTTCGGCATCACATTATCTCTCATGACTTAATCTCATCACTTGATCTTACCACTTGATCTCAACACTTTCTCGCATCACGTTCTCTCTTATCACTTTATCTCATCACTTTCTTCCTCTCTCTTTCGATGCAGTCGTGAATAACGAGGGAATACTATCCTGCTGGGTGTCAAAGGCGCGTGGGGGGAGGGGGGGAATTTAATAATCTCGCACCAATGTTCCAGCTGCCGCGCCGGGAGATCGGATTGAACCGGCAACCTCGGGATTGCAGGTGCGATGCACTAACCACTGGAACACGACAGCACCTGTGTACACAACGAATATTTAGACATTCGTACCTGTCCAAATTGGAGGACTTTCAGCCATCCCAGCACACCTCGGCAGTGCGGGCAAGCGCTGTGTATATGGAATTGGAATTCAATACGGTGTATGCGCCACCTTATATAAGGAGTAATTGTAGAACGTGCACGAAATGAGGGAGGCAACAGGAAACCACGCAAACTCCATTGTTAAGCCACAACTATACATACTCTTTGGTTCTTTCGGTAAAGTCACGTAGGTATAAAATAAAATAAATTAAATCACGACGTTTTGGACGCAACACAAGCGTCCGTCATCAGGTGGGACAACCACAGCAAGAAACAACTGCTGAAGTAGTTTCTATGGCATCTGGGGATGCCATCTGGGGATGCCATAGAAACAATTGTTTCTTGCTGTGGTTGTCCCACCTGATGACGGCTGCTTGTGTTGCGTCCGAAACGTCGTGATTTAATTTCTTCTTTATTTCCACCTACGTGACTTTACCGAAAGAACCAAAGAGTATGGATCCTTACAGTCACGAAAACTTCAAATCTAGAACACAACTATACACTTACACTTGTACGTATGTTTAACTTCTTTCGCACCATACACAGTATGTATGTATGTATGTTGAACTTCTTTCGTGCCGTACGTAGCCAACTATACTAATCAGAGGTGCCAGGGAAGGACAGCAAACGAAACACAAAAAGCTGTTCTAAAGAAATGAGGTTTCAATCTCGATTTAAAAGTGCACAGCTCCAGTGCATATAGCTCCACTTGAGTTACGACTCAAGAACTCTGGTCTGCTGCTGAGCATGTTGTTTGTGAGAAGGGGATGTGGAGTGGTCGTGGTGGATGGAGGAAGCTTGAGCCATGGACCTGCCCTTGTGTGGAGAACTCCACTGGAAACTTACAAGAAGCACAGGCTATAAAGCACTGCAGTTCACAGTCACAATTGCACTACACCACGGCTCGCAGTGGCAACACTTACAGGCGTTTGGTTTGGCAGGGAACTTTAAACATTGCTGAGCTGTGATGCATCACATGAGCTCGCAACTTCGCAGGAAGTGGTATAAGTTTTTACGACTGTTGTTGTTTGAGTCTGACATGGGTCATCGCACCTCCGATTAGCATGGTTGCCTACGTACGGTGCGAAAAGAGTTCAACACAATACATATATTTTTAGCTACATCCTTATAGCTAGACAAAAAAAACGTGGTAGAAAGGTAGAATGTTACAGGCCAGAGAGCGATTTGAGACGATGTTATGGTAGACGTGCGAATGAGGACACTTGATAGACACAGAGGCAGTCATAGGCACAAGAGAAAAGTCTGGAGCCTGGACTGGAACATGGATAGGGTCTCAGTAATGCAGACGGTCAAAGCAGGGGAATTAAAGACATTTGGGGGCGGCAGCAGTAGAGGAGTGACCTCTCATTGAGGGAAGGTTGATGGAAGGTTTTTACAGAAGGCCTTGGTTGCTGGAGCTGCGGCCCACGGGCTCCGGTGGAGTAGCAGAGAAAACCATGAAGGGAAATAGAGCGAGGAGACGAGAGGAGAGGTTGTTTGGGTAAGATTCCATGTAGGATCATGACACCAGTGAGAACGATCTTGTCGTTGATAGTGGACTGAATTGCTCGCGAATGGAGGGATTTGAGGATTGCGATGATGCGGGTCTCATTTCCAGGTGTGGGTGAAAAAGTCTGACCGTGGGCATTCAAGATTACTTGGAGTTTGGAGATGAGGAATCTGGGGATATCATAGGTGGGAAGAAGACAGTTGCAGTAGTCAAGTAGAGCTGTGATGAACGCATGGATAAAGGTCTCGGCATAGGTGAAGGTCAGGGCTGGATTAAGGTTCTTGTAGGCCCTAGGCACTTCTGTTAGCAGGCCTTCGATGATAACTTTCTCCAGTTGGTACTGCTGTTGCCCCATGTTACTACTACCGCTCTCACTCGCTTTTTCATCTGCTGGACAGATGTCGTTACCGTTACGTTCATTATTTAGTCTGTGTCCTCATTCGATGGGAGCGCGCGCTGTATGGCGCAGCTAAGCAGAATTAATTTGAAATTATTTAGAGAGAAAAACAAGGCAAGCCTCAAAATCTAAGCGAAAATTTCGTAAAATATTTTTAACTAAAATTATTATATCGGATGACGCAGCTTTAAAAGAATGCCGCTCATTTTCATCGATCACAAATTCAATGTTCTGACAGGACGACCGCATGGTAAGTGCCTTATTGCTTTAGTTTCGTTGAAGCTTCAAGATTTATCATACAAACAGAAAAACAGTCAACAATTTTTCACAAGCCCTTTAGTTTTCGTAGGCCCGATTAGATAATGCAGCCCTGGTGGCGGTAGGAGGTTCTTCATACATAAGAGGTTTTTTGGGTTAGATCGTGTAAATATATAAATGTGTCGTTAAACCTGCCACCACCCAACACAGCCAACTAGTAAGGGTTGTCACGTAAACAGAACGTGGCCAATTCGTCACTA